>VXAZ01008620.1:0-142887 GCA_013399875.1 Gymnorhina tibicen
GGCGGGGAGGCGGCCGGCGGCCCGGTAAGGAAGCAGGCAGGCGGTGCAGGGCGCCCCGAGTGCCCGTGCGGCCGCCCTGCAGGCGCTGCTCGGCGCCAGGGCTTGCGCTGCTTCTCGCGGCGCTGAGGGGGAAGGAGCGCCCTGTTTCTTCCTCCGGCGCTCCCCGGGGCTGCCCTGGATTTGCGGGGAAAAGGGGGGCGGTCTCGGAGAGCGGAGCCGTGACTCACCCCTGGGGGAGCCCAGCCTTGCAGGGCTGACTAATGCGCGGTGCCGACGTAAACAGCGGGGGAAGCGCAGCGAGGCTGCCGGGTGTGAAGACAATGAGCGTGGTACGGGAATGCCCCGAACCAAGCCCAACTCTGGGAGACCATTTGCAGTGCTTCTACGTCAGTGCTCCTTTAAAACCAGGATGTTAGTATGACTGAGCATCAAACGCTTGTTCTTAGCCCACTGTTTTGCTAATAGCAGCGCCCTTCTCCCTTCTATTCTATCTCTGCTCGGGCCTGACCAGTGCAGAGAGGTGGAGCCCTTGATTTCCACTGTGCTTCTCCTTGGGTGTTCATTGGTGATGATCTTTATCTCGCTTGTGTTTCACAAACCTCCGTGTGTGAGGTTAGATGGGACTGCTGGCCCTTCACCTCAGAGATAGTGTCCTTAGCCCCAAGAGTCACCTCTGGCACAGCCACGGCAGAGGTGGAGATGGGCACAAGGTTGTGTCTGAGGGGGGAGAGGAGGAAGGCAGCATACATGTATCCTAAAAGCGCTTTGGGGACATTCGTTTAGGTATAGGTTGTTACTGACATGGCAAATGTACATTTGGATTTGAAATCCAAAAGGGAACCCGCAAGGGAAACTAGATCTCAAACAAATCCAGCCTTGCACCAGGAAAAAAAAAAAGAAATTGACCTGTGTGATTATTAGTGTTAAAAAGGCAAAAACTCAGTAGCTGCCAATGCTGTCGATCCTTTCTGATATCTCAGAAAGGGTGACAGAAAGGAGATTTTTTTAAAAAATTTAATCCTTATGCTCTTCCCCGTGCCCCCAAAAATCCCAGATTGTGCTCTGCACTGACCAAATGGCAGAGCATGGAATTACTCAAAATGTTGACAGTGTCTTTTCTGAGTATTTTTCTGTGTTGAAATTTATAAAAATATTGCCCGTTTGTTTAGGGGGACTTTTTTGTGCTTTTTTTTTTTTCTTTTTTGAAGCACTATGACAGTGTCATGTCATTGGATTTAGAGTGTTACCAGCAGGTCAAGTATGATGATCCTTCCCCTCTACTCAGCCCTAATGAGGCCACACCTGGAGTTTTGGGTCCAGTTCTGAGCTCTCCACTGCAAAAAAGAGGTGGAGCTACTGGAGAGTCCAGCAAAGGTTCATAAAGGTGATGAAGGGACCAGAGCATCTCTTGTGAGGAGAGGCTGAGAGAGCTGTGACTGTTCCTCCTGGAAAAGAGAAGGTTCAGGGGAATCTTTTCAATGTGTAGAAATACCTGCAGGGAGGGCGCACAAAGGATGGAGCCAGGCTTATTCCAGTAACAGGACCAGAGGTGATGGGCACAGGCTGAAAGGCAGGCAGTTCCCTCTGAACATCTGGAAACACCTTTTCACTCTGAGAGTAACCAGCCACTGGCCCAGGTTGCCCAGGAATGTGGTAGAGGCTCCATCCTTGGAGATACTCAGATACTGTCTGGGCATGGACCTGGGCAATCTGCTGGAGTGACAAGGTTGGACCAGATGCAGATGAACTCCAGAGGTCCCTTTCAACCTCAGCCACGCTGTGATTCTGTGACTGTTTCTTTTTTCTGGGCAGATTGGTTTCTTTCAGTTTTCAGGTCAATTCTAGGTGACAATTATTAATTAAATTAGTCAGCTTAGCTGTGAAACTAGCCAAGTTTTATGTAAATGCCATAATCTTCCTAGTAGCTTAAATTGCATGGGACTGTACATGCATAAGTGTTTCACTGCACACATGTGGCAAAGGCATTTCTGCAGAGCAGCCACGAGGGGACAGAGATTCAAGGGGTTTTGTGTTGGAGGAAGAGCTACAGAAATCCCAAAGTAAGTATAATAGCAGCCATCACTTGTACAGCGTGGAACATGGTAGCAAAAGGTGTATTGACACTTCCAAGAGCTGATGATGCAGGGTAGCAGGATACTCCACGGCAGCACAGGGATGCATTTCCTGGCCAGAAGGATGTGTTGTGATGGCCCAGCCTGAGAGTGACCTGACCAGGAACGGTCATTGCACTTGAACAAAAGTTCTTCTTTGCTTTCTCCACTCCCCTGCCAGTCTTCATCTAAAATTACTTCTGCCACTTCAGGAGTGATTCTGGATTATCTGAAGTGTACACTGAAATTAATCTTTGCTTAGAAAAGCAATCAGAACAGTAATCCTTGACTCACTGGGGTGGCTCAGCTGAGCCCTTAGCAGGGGAGGAATTTATCTCCCTCCTTCCTTGTGGGGAACACGTGGGGATGTTCCTATCTCTCTGTCTGCGTACCATTACGATGACCACTCCACTGCCCTGGGCACAGAGAAACTTGACCTTTCTCTGATAAACCTTCCTTCTGGGCATGTGCCACCTGCAGCTGATTTCCCTGGCTCTGCATTAGGAGATCAGAGGAAACCGTGGGCTCAGGGTCACTTTTGAAGGTGGCATAGGTGCTGTGATGGTGGGAGCCAGCTTTGCTTCACCACTGGTAGTCTCAGACTAATTCAAGTCAGGCAAGACCTCTGCAGGTCTCTACTCCAACTTCTGCTTACAAATTACTTTTCTCCAGTTAAGTTTTAAATACTTAGAAAGTTGGAGAACCCATGACCTCTCTTCCAGTGCTTGATCACCTTTGCTTTTTCTCATAACAGATCAAAATTTTACTTGTTCCAGACTTTCCTTGTTGCCTCTTGTCATATCCAAATGGACCTTGGAGAAGAGCCTGGTCTCCATCCTGCTACACCCTTGGGCTAATGGTTGAAGGCAGTAACAAGATCTCTTTTTCTTAAGGCTTTTTTTTTCCCCTAGCAGCATGGTCTCTTTCTGATCCAGAAATACACTGAATTTAGGGGGAACACAGAGAATTGTTTTCCCTTCTCATCTCTACTCCCAAGTCTGCCTACTCACTAGAGGTGTGTGGATGTACATAACTGCCTGAGGAAAGTAAAACTGCCTGGTCATACAGGCAGAGGGTGAAACTGGGAGGCAAACCCCATCCTGTGGGGAGTCCTAACACAGAAGTTTTCTTCCTCAGAGGAGTGGTAGTAGCTGGACATGGTTGTCCCTCTTACCCATCCACACAGGGTTTGCCATGGCGTCAGTGGGAAAACAAAGTGCTTCACTGGTGGGAATCATTCTGAATCTTTAATGTTGCCCTGATCAGTTGCAAAAGTTGGAGACCTTTGCCATAAGTGGGGCAAAATGAGGCCAGACACCTGCACCTTCCCTCACTGGAGTGGGATTAGCGTCGGAGAGCTTGCACCAGCCATCAAGCGTGGATTTGCTTTGCGTTATTTTCCTTTTAACTTTGTACTTGCTATGTCATTTGCTTCAGAAAACTGTGGGCTCCCCCACTGCTTGCAATTAGTAATTTCTCTTTCTGAGTGGGAGCAGGACACAGTTGGTGGACCCTGTTGATTTGGGCAGCTGGCAGGAGGACACAGTGCAGCCATTCCCACAGGGCAGGTGCCACCTCTGAGCTGTGCTTCTTGGTGGCTTCACACCTGCATTTCTGTCTGCTTCAAGATGGATCCCACCACAGACTGAAAGGTGACAGGCTATGAAGCTGTGATTGCTATGGGCTCAGACAAAGCTTTGCTTTTACTTGTTACTGCTTGTGTGAGTTGTTACCTGCCTGCCTGTGATCTCCCTTGGTGTCTTCACATCAACTACATGGCACCCAGGGGCTGGGGAGATGGCCTCAGCTGCTTAAACTAGGAAGGGGTGGGAGACACTGTGAATGGTGAAGGCTTTTTAGGTGCACCCCTGCCCTTTTTTCAGAGTGAGCCTGTTACATGCCTGGTCAGGTTGTCTGAGGAGGGAGATCTTTCTTGAGGCCCTTGAATTCACAGGTGGTTTTGTTGCTGCTAAATGCTAGAGCAGAGACCTCTCAGTAAACCTACTGTCCAGTGAGTGTACAAAACAAGGCATGAGGCCACTCAGCTCTTCCTTTTCTCCCAGAGATCCTGCTCTGCCCTCCCTGAAGCAGTAAGGCAGGCCAGGTCCTGGGAGCTCGTAAGGACCAGTGCTTTGGGACCACACAGGTCTCGGCTCACATTCACAACAGTTGGGTTCTGGAGCATACTCAGTGCCAGCATGTACATCTCTGGTGTTTGTCAGACTGAATTTGACCCTTTTCCATACAGGTAATAAGTGAAGGGCATTTATGGGCGTTGCATGTGGTACCACATTGTGAGCTGGAGAGCTTTCTGGAGACTGGCTTCTGGCATGGCAGCTGCTGCACATTATCACAGCACTTCTCAGCTTGTAGTATGAGGCTGGGCTTGCAGCAGGACATGGCAGGCTCACAGTCTATCCAGGGCTGTTTCCTCATTTCCATTTCCTTCTGTGATTCAATACATTCATCTCCATGTAATACCAGCTGTAATTCAGTTTTAAAAGCTCACACCATTGGGTTTGGCTCCAAAGTGCCCATGAATTATTGAGGCTGAATGAGTGGAGGGTGAAAATACACAGTTTTCCATTTTGTCCTGCAGCTGCCAGTGCTGCTTCGCCTCAGCTGTGTTGGCCTCGTGTTTGTGTGCAATGCAGTGATGTGGACAGTCTTCACAAAAGCCTTACAACTCTCCTCCTCCTCAGCTGCTGCCTCTGTGACAACGACAGCCTCCAACTTCATCTCTTCGGTGAGTAGACCCCTTCCCCAGGCACTGAAGCCTGAGGAGCACAATGAGGTGGGAATGCCCGTGCTGGTTGTAGGTCATCTCCCAGTGCAACCAGCATCGCTGGCCACAAAGGGAGAGTTACAGGCAGATGTGAAATGATTGTGTCAGGCCTCAGCTGCTCTGATAGCTGTTCATGGCACTGGGGGCTGAACTTTTCTGGGTGGTGCAGGAGGAAGGGTGCTGCTGCCCAGCACAATGCTTTGCAGCAGCAACATGGTTTACTGAACTTTCCTAATTGCCAGTGGGAGCTGGAGCCAAGAGCTTTGCTTCGTTTTGCTTTTCTTTTGCAGCACCTCACTTGTGACAAACCAGTCACCCTAGCTGGGTATGAACATGCATCACTTCTAGTGACAGCAAGAGCTTCTTTGACCTGCAGTCTTTTTCCTCTTGCTTTTCACTCTTGGCAGCAGTCCACCTTGTTTCTCTGCTCCAGCTGGCAGGTAGTTCATGGTGGTGTCCAATAATCAAGTGTAGTTGCCCAGTCAGTGGGAGATTTGGCTCCTGAGAAGTGCTGGGAAGGCAGCAAAGCACATGTGCATCTGCCACATCCTGCTTTGGGACCACAATATGGCTGTGCTTCCAGTCTGCTGGTGGAGTTGGTCATCTCCAGCATCAGCTTCAGCAGCCATTCCTGTTGGTCATCCCATATGAGTTTCCTCAACCACGTTTTTTCCAGGGCTGTCTCTCCCAGAAGTCCTCAGCTCTGGCAACACAAGAGGCCTTGGGGCAGTTCAGCCCAGCAAAGCTTTGTGTCTCTCTTTTCCTTCAGGCTATCCTGGGAAAACTGCTCTTTGGGGAGACATGGACGCCTCTGTGGTGGGTCGGCCTCGCCATGACGGTCTGCGGGCTCATGCTGCTGCACACGGCTGCACCCCAGCTGGTGCCGGTCCCGGCGGAGAAGAAGGAACGATAGCTGCTGGAGGGGTCACGGTGCCATGCCGCCCCTCTCCAGCCTGTCTCATGACGGCATCCCCAGTCCCCACCGGCCTCTGAACATGTCAGCCACGGAGCTGCTAACCCTTGCTCACTGCTGATCTGCTGACTTGCAAAATCACCTTGGTCACATCTTTCCTAGTGGTGGTGTGGTGGCAGTGACAGCCTCAGAGGGAGCTGGTCAACTCTGAGTCAGTACTGTGAAAATCAGGGGCAGAGGCTTATCAGCTGCTCCTCCTCTTCACACCCTGTGGCTGTGGAACTTTCCCAGTTTGGGGAATGCTGAAAGTAAACATGGTGGCTGTGGAAGGTGCTTGTGCATCAGTATTTTTCCATAAAAGGACCTATCCCAAAATAGAAAAGCGATCAGAGTTAGATGGTGAGGGCAGCTAATATTTCTGCTCTGCTTTTTCTGAGTTTCTGTCTCTTGAAATGGCTCTATGCCTGCTGCTACCTATAAGGCTATGGAGCCTGTCATTAATTCTTCAGCTTCCTCTGTTAGTCACATATACCTTTTAACTTGCCTTTTGTATCTGACATCTTTAATTTTCACTTACCCATTCCTGACATGTTACTCACTGTAAGGTTGCTGCTCTTTCCTTTAAACCTTTACCCAGAATAGGATTTTATCACCATTCCTGCTTTGCATAGGTCAAACTGTAATTTCAGGACAATACAACAAGCAGCATGTGAACAGTCAGCTGTTCACTAAGAGTGTCCATGTTCAACACATCCCCCATGCCCACTCAAGCTGACAATTGCTTTAATGTTTGGTAAAATGGAGTTTCCCAAGCCATGTTTTTTCTACACCTCTGGATGATGCTTATTCCCATTCATATGATGTGATCAACCAGACCACTGGTATCCAGGTATCTGGTAAATTTTGCATCAGTGATTACTCCGTGTTCAGGTGTCAGTTTGGTGAATGTGTCATAAATCATCATTTGTAAGGTATCGGCTTCATTCCCCTGCCCACATTTTTTTTCCCTTGGAAATTCTTCTGTTGGAATCCTAATTAAGAAATAGAATGATGCCTTTAAATGTATGCATCATGCTGGAGATATCACTTGTTTGCTCTGGGCTTGCCAGGTTGTCTCTGTCATCTTGTAATGACAAAAGGTGAGTCATGGTTGCGGCATGTGCAGAAAACCTAAGGACATATTTCTATGAGCGTCTGTGTTGGAACCTGCCAGGTCTGTCATGACTGGCAGATCTGTGCTGTGTCAAGTGTAAAATAGACTTGTGGATGGAAATGTCACTGGAGTTGGGTTCGTGCCTTTTTCTTCTTTGAATCAGAAAGAAGAAGAGTCACTGTCCCCCAGAAGAGGCCAAGAGCTGTTTCCTCCAGTCTAGCTCACCACATCTGGCAGCCATGTCCCAAGAGGGGCAAAGCCTTTGCCTCTCCCCTCAGTGTGCTCTCAAGTCTTCCCCTCTTTGAGGGGAGCTGCATATGAGTAGGGGAAGAGGGCAGAGTGCTCTGAGTTCCTTTCCTCCCTGCCACCATGGGTCCTTGCACCTGGGGAGCTCTCTGAGTGGCAGCAGTGGTAGAGTGGGACACATCCAGTTGCCTGGGAAGCTGGGACCTGACACAGGGACCCAGCATCCCTCATAGGTCTGCAGATGTGATAGCCAGGAACTTTGCATTTCTAAGTACATCAGGTCTCCTTAGATCTTCATACATGATGGAAAATTAATGAAGCCTGATTTATTTGCCCTTGTCATTAACCCTCAGCCAGCTGTAAGCCATGGCTGCCTTCGTGCAAACAGCAGTAGAAGGACTCCAGTTAATTTGGCTGTTGCCCCATTTCTTAATAAACCATTTGGAAAGCTTTTTAACCTGGACTATCTCAAAACTGACATTTCTTTATTACCATCATTGTTGGAGGTCAAGGTTTAGGAGTCGTTAGTTCGTGTGCAGAAGGTGTGAGCAGCACTTTACTTGGTGATGCTCACTTTAAGGCGGATTAATATAAACCAGGGCTGTAAATTCTGTCATAAATGCTTGAAGGTAGGAGCAGAAGCAAGTTTTCCTCCAATTGCCATGGGAAGAAAAGATTGCCAAGCAGGACTCATTTTACAGCAGAATTCCACTCCTCTTGTGTATGCAGGGTTTGGCCCATGTCTGCCAGTGGGGCCAGGGCTGCAAGAAAAGCTGCAATCACTGCATGGCAAAGCAGTGCACCTCAGGTAAAGAGTTCCTGTGTGATCATCCAAAATGTGGCTGAAGGTAATAAAAAAAAAAAGGATGCTAGCATTTCCAAAATAAAACAGTGTCCAAAGTTCAGTGGCTGATATTCTTTATTTACAGATGTTTTAGACACCACACACAAAAAGCAGTGTGAGACTAATGAATGAGCTGTGTTTGACAAGTCAGTGTTTCAGATGTGGTGGACCTTGTAAGGTTGCTGAAGATCATGGCCAACTCCAAGACCTTGGTTTACCAGGGCAGAAGGTGGGTTACCTTTATATGGGAACTATGGCAGTGTGCTGGCATGGAGTTTTTGCTTAGTTGAGGCGAGGTATTATTAGATAAGCACGTTTCCACTCAAATTCCAACAAAATACACTTCTGTGTGCACATCTCACAAAAACACGGTGCTGTATACACACCACTGGTGGATAGGGGCAAAGCCAGGGACATGTCTACCTGGGCTTGTGCAAAGCATGAGACACTGTCCTGCGTGACATCCTTGTCTCTAAATTGGAGAGACATGGATTTGATCCCAGACACACCTACAAGCTGGGCAGAGACGTGGTTGACAGCAGCCCTGTGGAGAAGGACTCATGGGTGGTGGCTGACCAGAAACTCAACATGAGCCAGCAGTGTGGGCTGGCAGCCCAGAAAGCCAACAAATCCCGGGCTGCATCAGAAGGAGCATGGCCAGCAGATGGACAGAGGTGATTCTGCCCCTCTACTCTGCTCTCATGAGACCCCGCCTGTGGTGCTGCATCCAGCTCTGGTGCCCCAACACAGGAAGAACATGCAACTGTTGGAGCAAATCCAGGAGGTCTTGATAAGGGGACTTGAGCACCTCCTCTATGAAGACAGGCTGAGAAAGTTGGGGCCATTCAGTCTGGAGAAGAGAAGGTTGTGTGGAGACCTCATAGCAACCTTCCAATATCTGAAGGGGGCCTACAGGGAAGCCAGAGAAGGGTTCTTCATCAGGAACTGCAATGATAGGACAAGGAATAATGGGTACAAACTGTAAGAAGGGAAATTCAGGTTAGACAGAAAGAAATCTTTACTGGGACAGGTTGCCCAGAGAAGCTGTGGATGCCCCATCCCGGGCAGTGTTCAAGGCCAGGTTGGATGGAGCTCTGAGCAACCAGTAGTCTAGTGGAAGGTGTCCCTGCTCCTGGCAGGGGGTTTGGAACTAGATGATATTTAAGGTCCCTTTCAACACAAACCATTCCATAATTCTCTCACCTCCCAAGTGCTGGCTGTAACAAGTCTTTCCTGCACCTGCCTCTCATTCTCACACACAACACTTAAGTTTTTCAACATCTTGTTCATCATCAAGCCATCATGGCCATACCTTGTTCATCATGGCCATACCATGTCATACTTTAAAAGAGTAGAAGAAGCAGGTGCATGGTTAACAGGAAGGCTCACAATGACACTCAGGAATATTCAAATAAGTATACTTGTATTAATGGTGGGAAGCATTAGAAAAATCTGTTGTATAAACAAGGTCCAGGAGTATTGTATTCTATGGTAAACAATGTCTCATATAACTTTACAAGGAACAAAGCCAAATGAAATTATAGTTTCAGTTGAACCTTAAACCATAATTTGACTGATTAGATAAGGAAATATACATAAAAACTTTTCAATGTCCCTGTTGTCATTGACAAGGAGTCACTGAAACGTGGAAAGTTTGTACAGCATCTCAGTCACAGCATATATTGAAATCACTTGAAGGATGGTGTGTTTGCCCAGGTGATAAGTATTTGAAGTAGATGCGATAAATAAGTTTGGTAGATTGTTCTGCTGAGTTTGGTATTTTTCAAGGAATTTGATTCAGTGCCCTCTGTTGACCCTTCAGAGACCTTAAATGATCACATTGCAAGAGTGTTCCACACACACACATAATTACAGGATCTTGCAAGCAGTGGGGTGTTTTCGAAGAAGGAAGTCCTGTGACACAACATGCCAGAAGAGTGGCTCTGACCTTGTCTGGCACAGAAAAAACATGAAATTAGGAATAAATGGGTATGAATCCTGACATGTTCAGGGTTCCGGGTGCTCTGCTTGCCTTCTGCAGAAGACCAGCAGCAAACCTTCATTTTGGGGATCTGAGAGGAGCAGAGGGAAGTCGCACAAGATGGGCACTTATCCTTAGCAAGTATTGTGGTGCCTGCAGCTCACTTGGTCTTGGATTAAAATCTGGGGTGAGCTCAGGTCAGTGGTAAAATCCTTCCTGGGAGAACCAGGGGTTTGCCCCTAAAAATCAACCGTGTGGAGTGTTGTACCACGTGACTTTTTAATGGAAAGGATTGAAGAAGACAACATTCCTGAAAATGTTGTCCTTCCTGAGGAAGGAACAAAGTACTTTTGACCTTAAAACAACACCTTCTAGCTTTAGGCAGATGGCTGTTGGGCTGGGTGTTTCAGTGCCCTTTATTATTTATAAAGGCAAGTCTCTTTCTAGATATTTTAACACCAGAAAACAAAGGTCAGCAACTTGCTTGTAAAATCTGAAATGGGGTCCTGGGCCGTGGGCAGGGAGGAGGGGGAAGCCCTGTGGGTTGGGCGGGGGCAGCCAGTCCCAGTGGTGCTCTCAGAGTCCTGACATAGTCAAGGGTTTCTTGGAGGTTTTCTTCCATTGCTGGACTCCCAAGTTCAAGAGGAGTGTAAGAAACTGGTCTGGCTCAAGGATTCCAAAATGACAGGGGCTTAGGAGGAGAGGCTGAAGGATGTGGGCTGGTTAGAGACAAGGAAGGCTCAGGCTGACCCGGTCAGCCTTGGAAAAGAGTTACAGAGGCAACACAGAAATGGCCAGTACTAAACAAGTCAACAGGCACAGGTTCTGTCTTAGGGCTTTCAAGCTGGCCATCAGGGGAAAAAATGTCATTAGGAGGTTAGTTGCCAGTACAGGCAGCAGTCTCTGCCCATGCGGGTTTTCAAGACTCAGCTAGACAAAGCCTCAAGTGACTCAATCTAGTGTTAGTGACCATCCCATCTGGGCAGACAGTTGGATTTCCTGTGACCTACAGGCTGATTTCATGATTTCCTGATAGATAGTACCATCTATAATTGGAAACTGGTTTGACCTCCTGCCTCCACGTTTAGCAGTTCCCATTAAATCCTGCTGTGCCACAGAAAGAAGGTTCCTCCTTGAGGCACCATGCAGACCTAGGCTGCCAGAGGCTTGTACTCTAACCACAGAAACCATAATGGACACTTGCATGTGCATTCATAGCCTGAAAACAAATTTTTGTTTGAGAAGGACTCCACGATGGTGAAGTGCTTTGTGAATTTGAGCCTTTGCTGGTTGAGGGGACAGCCAGGTGGGTGCAGTGTAAGCAATGGCTTCCAGGGCTGGGCAGTGCTGACCAGCTGCAGCACTCCAACATGGGGTACCCGGAGGGATAAGCCTGGACCTTGTGGTACTCCATCCTGTGGCTGTGTGCAGCACCACAGTGACCCATGGCCAGTGGCAGCACTCGGCATACACAGGAGGGTGTTTACCTGCAAGCAGCCAACCAGCCATGCTATTCACACTCCAAGGAAATTTTTTGGTTTCTGTTTAATAATGTTATTAGTTGTTTCAATTTTTCCTTGAGGTTTAAGGAAGGGTGTCTGTGAGTGGCTGAGTACTAATTGCCAAGATTTCCTAAGCAGCTCCCTTCATGCCCTTGAAGTCCTGAGGGATTGCTGGTGCTGGGTTAAAGCCTGGGGAGCTCCTGGGTGGGGCCTCCCACTCCCATTTTGCTGGGGGGAGATGATGCACACTCTGCTTAGCCCTGCACAGGTTTTGCACGACACAGAGGCTCCACTGCACCCTGCGGGCATAAATCCATGACAATGGAAATAATCGAGAGGGAAGGGCTGCTAAGAGTAGTAGTAGGTGGGGCGCGGTAGATGGTGCTAGCACTTTTTGTTCATTTTGAACCTGTTGCTCATTCTAGCTTGGCTCAGAGGTCACTACTAGCCGTGGTTTCATCCTGCCTGTGAGAGTCGGGGCTAGGGCTTGGCCATGTGAGCAGCTCAGGTCTTCCCTTGGCACAAGCAGAGCATCTCTGGTTTTGCAGTGAGAAGTGAGAGTTATACAGCTCTGCTTGGCCCTGTGACCTGCAGCGTGCAATGTCCGAACACCAGCCGCGGCTTCGATCCTAATTGCTCTCAGTAAGTGAAGGCAACACTTAGGGAGAAATGAGCAGTGCCCCAGGGAAGGATGAGGCATTACAAATACCACATTTTCTGCTGCCAGTCGACTGTTTCCTCACCCAGATAGGAGGTATTTTAAGTGACTTGTTCCCTTCAGGACACTCCAGAGTTAGGCAATCACAAGTATGATTCTGCCAGGAACCAGTGTTGCATGAAAATGCTTCCTAGAAAACCCTGGTAGGCATGGAGTGAGAGCATCGTGAGCTGCTGTGAAGGACAACAGCCTGGATGCTGTGACGAGGAGTGGGCGGGAGTATGCTGGCTTGGTTGCTTCTCAGGGCAAATAGCCACGGATCCCTGGGCTCAGTCGGTCCCACCATAGCTGGAGACTGCCACTTGACGGGGATGCTTTCAGGGATGGGACAAAACCTTCGTATCTGCTGTGCTTTTGGTCTGCTCTGGTGCAGCACGTGAGCCAGACCCCCAGCACTGTGCGGGATCATCTCCTCCCTGCAAACCTTATTCTAGGAAGTTTGTCCCTTCCCACCACGTGACAATTTCAGTTGCAGTGCTGGCTGGCAGGAATGAGGCACGGCACAATGTGACTGACCTGAAGGCTGTAGCCCGTGTACATCTCGATGTATGGAGAGACACACACCCACCCACACACACAGGTGGGAGAAGCTGTTACACCTCCCCTGCAGAAAGAAATGTTACTCGAAGACACTGGCATGCAAGTTTCTGTTTTCTCACTTAGACATTTGCAACCAAACACATATCCTGTAGGTGGGAAGGTATTCTTTCAGTATTTTCCTTGTTCGCTGGAGCTGTTTTTAATACATGGATAAACTATTTTATCCCTGATTCAATATTTGCGCTGTTGATTTCCTTGCCCTTACCATTTATTTTTTGCAGCCCTCTTTTGCTTTATTTTTCCTCGTACCTTTTCATATTGTTTGCTTTAGGTGTAGGCTGTGGGTATGTGTTCACACTGCAATCAGTCAGTGTGGTCATACATGGAAGCAAGTTCATGGGTCACTGGCAGTAGGGTGGATACAGCCTTGGAATAACTACACCCACCCCGTTGGACCTTTTCCAAACACACACTGTAGGTTATGGGATGGCATGGTGAGGGGGGTCCTTCTCCCCATTTCAAGTCACTTGATGGAGTGGGACAAAGGTGTGAGGAAGGAGTTAGCAGGTTAGTGCCATTCAGAGTGGAAAAGAGACCGTGGTGGTTTGTAATAGGGGCCGAGAAGACCCTGACTTGCATGGAGAAAGTAACTGGAATAATGGAGAAAGTAAGCTGTCAATTGTCTCCTCTGCCACGAGGATGGGGGCCACAAGGGAAGCCAGCAAACGTCAAAGCCAGAAGAGCTTCCTCTTCTTGTAGTGTGTCATTTGGCTGAGGAACTCCTGCCTGCAGGAAGCAGCAAAGGCTAGATAAGTCATCAGGTTCAAAAAGTGGGCAGTTGTTTTTAAAATATACTGTCTGGAAAAGGTGACATGATGGAGATCTTTCTTTGTGATTTATTGCACAAAATTCTAAAGTGTTTTGGAGAGAAGCAGAAGTGCCTGATGCTGAGTTATTTTAGATTCCTACATAATGTCTCAGCATGGGAGCCTGTGTATTTCAGTGTTTCCAGTGCAACAGTTAAACTAGAACTGAGGGTCAAGAAGTCAGAGTACTGAAATTCCAAGTTCAACCTTCACACATTGTTGCTCCATATATCTAGACTGATACTACAATTTTGCCTTTTGCACTCCAGCCAGGGAAGGGATATTAAAAAATATTTTAACATCGTAGCATTTTGGCTTGCTCTTAAAGCAGCTCTCTGTTTTGTTAATGACCTAAAACCTCAGTTTTCTGTGATGCCCACAGAACTTGCCTGAGTAGCCATAAGTCTGCGTTTGATATATGTGTAGGTATGGTTGCTGTCTGGTCTCTGTCTTTGCCTTCTTCAGGAGCAGAGCCCTTGGGAGGCGCTGGGTTGGGCACATGGGGATGCAGTTTTCATTCCTTCTGTAGGTAAATGCCCAAAGCTAGTCTCCTATACTCCTATACTTGCTGTCCAAGTCCTCTTTCAGTGTTCAGTGAGAAGGAAGGAGTTGGACATCGAAGACCTAGTGGATCCCTTACAACTCAGGATACTCTATGATTTCACGATTCTATGAAACAGTGGAATTTCCATAATAATTATACTGGCGTCAATCACTTCTCTGGTATTTTCCTGTGAGAAACTCATTACCAGGTATCTGGGGCCAGATGACTTGGAATCAGTTAAGATCTGGGCTTGGCCATCTTGCATCAACCCCTGACGTCCAAATGCCTGCCACAAGTTGGCTCATGTTGGGTTAGAAGAGAATCTGCCTGCTGGATACACGGGATGCCCTGTGGGCACAGGCCACTGTCATGGTCCATGGTCGGTGTACGTGAGTGAGAAGTGATCAAATCAATGCTCCTTTCAGAGTAACAGCAGCACTGGCACATCAGGATCGTTGTGTGGATGTGATGTGTCTCGATACTAGGACATTCCTAAAGACTGAGGTACAGCTGAATGAAATTGTGAGAACAGGACCAACGTAGCACCTCAAATCCAGCTCAAAAGGGATGGACCAGATCCTCTGCTGTTCTCCATCTGTGCTTTTTCTGTCTTTGACACCCCCAAGATTTCTTACTACTTGTCCTTCCCTAGGCTGTTATTCAGGAAGGACTCAACATGTGCTAGGTGATACACATGGGAGCAGTCCTGCTGTGGTCAGTGGAGGACATCTTCTCACTGTGGTGCCCCTCAGGACCCAGACAGGATGCACTGCTCACCCTCTGACACCTCAGAGCAGCTCCGTGGAAGGCTGAGAGGAGTTCACCTTTCCAGAGTGCCGAAAAGGAAATCTGTGCTGCTTTTGATCTGTTATTTATTTTGAGCATTACTCTGACTAGACATAGAAAAAACCCCCGACAAAACAAAAGCAACTTGAAGCCTCAGGTGTTTATAAAAAATGTAGCTCAGCAAACTGCTGTTATAAAAGGCGACTTCTCATGGGGTTGCTAATGAATGAAAATGTAAAGCTAAGGATTTGTCTTTCCTACTTGGCATCAATACCTGTGGTCATGCTCTGGAAGTTTGACTTGTTTTGTCATTTTTGATACACAAAATAAACAAAACCTGAGACAAAGGGCAAGATTGTAAATAGGGGAGCAGCTACTGGGGAATTTTATTTTATTTTATTTGTTTGCATTTTATTACATTCTTATATCAGCTAATAAGGTGAACTTGCAACAGACAGATGCAGATAAGGCTGACCGTATCTGTTGTCTTATTTTGCAAGCTGGGAAATAAGTTGCTGAAATTATTGGAAATAAGGAGATTTCCTGTGGAAAAAAAAAAAATTATCTTCTGCTACTGTTAATTAAAAGAGTATAGTTTTATGAGACAGATTGAAGTGATTTACTGCTATAACTGTTTGGGGGGAAAAAAGAGAATTTAAAATGGACTGGTGTTTTTCATTTCACCAAGAAGAAAAAAGCTGAACCGTAGCCAGCCACTCTGACCAGCAAAGATAGAAGGAGGTTTGCCTGTAAAAAGACAGAGATCACCTGCTGACAACATGAAAGTACTTGAAACCACGTCTTTTAAAAACATTCCTGTAGTTTAAGCCAAAATTCCTCTTCTCGGACCTTGCCAACAACTCTTGGAGAGTGTTAGAGTTCAATGGCCTTTCCTGGCAGGGCAAGCTCATACGAGCCAGGGGTGGAAGGTTGTGTTGGGAGTGTGGTACCATGTGCCAAGTTTAGTTTTGTTGAATTGAGATACTACCAGTGTGTAGAGAAAGATAATGGGAACGAGCTAGATCAGCAGCTGCACAGATCAAAAGGAGAACTGAAACCATGCCCCAATGGCCAAAAATTCCCCAAAAAAGGTCAGCCACCTTCCAAGATGGAGTAGGTTCATGGCAGGGCACAACCCACACCCATGTAATTTTTACAATCTTTTCTCAAACTCTGAGGTTTAAAGTGAGGGTCAGACTGTGCACACTGTTGAAATCAAGGTTTTGCAAAACTCCACAGGACTGGAAGTATGACTGGTGAATACATGCCCTGCTTCCCTTGTTCACCCTCCAGCACATATCTAGAAAATTTTTTTCAGAAGCAAAGTGTTACCCACATCAATCTGCAATCTGTTCCTCTTTGCAAAAATCTGTAATTTTGCTGCAGGACTATTGTGTCAACACAATTTGAAATGCCTCCAACCAAGCATAGAATAAGGTATAAAACAGGTTGAGACTGGATTAGGAAGCTACTATCAGTGACCTCAGATGATGTGGATTGCTCTGTTGCTGCAGTTAAGTGGAAACCAGTAAGATACATCATAAATGTTCAGATTACATGCATTACTGGTTATGTTGTTGTACTGACATTCCATGTATACTTTACTTCATCCCATACTGCTTCTGAACAAAAATTTCTTTCACCCTCTAGGAGGAAGGAAACGCAGAAAAAAAGCAACACTGAAAGGTAAATCGGGGTTGCCGTGTTTTTGTCAATAGTGAAATACGTAGTTGCCAGCACATTGTCTGGTGCTGAACGGTGAGTGATGCTCCATCTGCTCTAAGAACATTGGTGGTTCAGATATTCTTGCAGATGTCCTGCGAGATTATGGATGTGTGCTGAACCCTCGGTGCCCTGTGATGCCCTAGTCATGCTCTCAAGTAAGGACACCCAACATCCACCTGCCAGCAAGCAGTGACATGCTCTGAGGGTGGCATCTGCTAACTCAGCTCCTCGTTTGCACCAAGGGAAACAGTCCTCCTAAAGTAAATACCTAGTTACCTAAATCAATGGAGATAAGTTGGTGCCTTTGAAGGCTTCCACAGGGAGATCCTGTCTAGGGAGAACCTATGTTTAGACATGGCAGCCTTGCAAACAGAATTCTATCTTGCTGAACCCTGGGCTGCTGCTGTTGAGGGAGGCATCAGGAGGCTAGGGCTGCTCCCACAGCTGAGCCACCTCTACATTTCTGGTGCCTGGGGATGTTTGTATGTCTTTCTGGACACTGTGCCCATGTCACTGGTGGCCTATATACCACCAGCTCTTCCCTCTGTGGGGTAGACTCATCTCTCCATCTTTGGTCCCCCTGAGGACCAGGGTGGCAGTGGGGCATGTGGGGTCCAACCATGTCCCGGCAGAGATTTTTGGCAGAGCTGTCAGCAAAGAGCAGCCAGCAAACAGCTCTGTTCCACCACGTTTCTTTCTCCTCCTGGACATAGCCTGATTCTCCTCTTTCCCACTTAGTGCTCCCACTGGGCTATCTCCCTGGACATCCATCTACCTCACCCCGTGGGGAGGGGGCCAGTGCTAGGATCCTTCAGCTTTCCAACCCACATATGTAAATGCTGGATTTTATCCCACAGCTCCAAGTATTTCTGTCCCAAATGTGATGACAAAAATCTCATTAACTTAAAAGGAAGTTAGACTGGTCCTAATGGGGAACTCTGTTCTCCTAAGGATTAAATGTTTGTGGGCTTCCTTGTAAAATTAGCCCTGGAGTTGCAGTCCTGGTGACCTGGATATTAGGGCATAGGTGAATTCTTGTTACTCACCTAGCCCGTGATTTTACTGTTTGTCAGTGAAGGGTCTGTCCACTTGTCATCTGATTGTGCAAATTCACCTTCCATGTGAGTCGGGATTTAAGTTTCGCTGTTTTTCAGGGGCTGACTATGTGCAGAGGGAGTTGTAGTCTTTTTTTTTTTTTTCCACGGGAACTTCCTTTCTCGAAACACCACCCCTTGGCAGTGGACCTGCTGACACCTCAGAGCAAGACACAGATAAAAAGGGCAGCCTGTCTTCCTTCTCCACACTCAGAAGCAAGTGGCAGAGACTACTCAGGAGCTTGGAAGCTGCTGGCATTGCAGGCATCTCCGGTAGAAACTCTGACAGGAACCATGTTCAGCAACACTGGTGAGTTTTAATGCTTGAGATGATATGTTAGGTGTGAAGTTTGGCAAGTGTCCTGCAGGGAGGATGGCAGCTCCAGAGGTTCTTACCCCTCTGACTGCCATGGGTGACACCTTGGGGAAAGAAGTTTTGGTGCCAGCACTACTCACAGGGGATCAGTTTGCTCTGGCTGTGCAAATTCTGCTTTTGACAGATTGGTAAGCTACCTGCAGGACACAACTCATTTTTCATCACTGTTCTTCAAGCTGTAGACATCTGGTTCTGTCAGTGATAATGGGAAGGAAATGCAGCTCTTTTAAACCTGTTCCACATCAATGTTAAAAGAATTTCTTTCTTTCAGGCTACTTAATCACGTAGATTATTGCTCTTTAGTGATATCTGATAGCATCTGACAGAAGTTTCAAAATAACTGAAAGGAGGATTTATCTGGGCTGGAGCTCTGTCCCTTGGCTGTCCTGTCTGCCTTGTTGTCAGGAGATCCTGCACCTACCTAGAATGGTGCCTGGGTCACTCCTGCAGCAGCTGCTGAACCACCACCACTGGCCAGCCCAGCCCCAGGATGCCCAAACCCCCTGGGGCTTGGGATGTAGCTGGGTAGGTGCACTTGTGGGCTGGGTGGTGCCTGCAGCAGAGTTGGGAGCAGGTCTCCATGGCTTTCAGGAGGGGAGGGGTGTTTTCACACTGCTCCAAGTCCCTCAGTTTCAAACTTCTGTACTTTGAGTGTGGATGAGCTGAAATTTTCCAGGAAATCTTGGACAGCAGCATCTTTGGGATGTGATCTCACATCTTTGGGATGTGCATGAATGTTTGCCTGGAGGCTGGGTAAAAATCAGGAGTAAATGCAGGTATCCAAGTTATGTTCTCTCATGAAAAACTGCAGCTCTCATCCCACTTCCCTTCTCTCCTTCTGAGCAGCCCTTGTTCCCAGTGAAGCCAGATGTATTATAAATACTCTCCTCCATATTAATAGGTTTTTAAAACTCCATCACCTCCTCATCATCAGGGAAAAAAGACCCCAGATACTAACCAGTGCCAAGCCCTCATGTCCCCATTTTTGATCTGGGTGGTCACTGTTCTCTCAAAGCTCTGAACATCTCTCCAGATTTTTCTCATTGGAGAGACTGTTCATCTCTCCAATGCAATGCGGTCTGTGGGCTAGCGTAGGAAGGAGCTCTGTAAGTGATAAATCATGGAACTAGGAGATAAAATACTGCCTTGATTTTTTTTTCTATTAAAAAAGAAAAATAAATTTGACAGCATTTGAGGTTTGGGTTTGCTTCTGGCCTGTCCCAGGAGCAAGCACAGACAGGACTGCGTCTCGCAGCCTGAGCCTCCATCCTGTGAGCAGATGTGCTCTTGGTATACTCAGCTCTTCTATAAATCATTAATTTCCGTGGTGGCAAACCGAGGTGCCTGCAGGCAGCCGGACACAGGGTGTGTGGGGGCCCAGCTCTGTGCCCGGGGCAGGAAGCAGAGCAGGAAGACAAAAGCAGCAGGTGAGGGTAGACAGGCTGCAGCCAAGCCCCCTCAGATGTGGTGGGTGCGCCACTGGCTCGCTCTGAGGCATTCCTTGGCACAGGACAGTGTGCTAGTCGGATCACAGGGCATCAGAAGTGTGTTTGCACAGCAATAAATGCAGCACGATTGACAGGCAGCGCTGAGTGGAGACAGGTCTTTGGCACCGTGTTCAGCGTGGTCAGGCTGTATTCCAGGGCAGCTGTTGTCTGTGAATTTTCCCTGTTCATCCTCAACAGAGGTTGACAACACTGGTGATGTCCAGAAATGGGATGGCTATGCAGTCCCTAAGTTAAGAAATGCTGGAAGGATGGATTTCCTAGGGCCCTTTCCCACAGCCATCCTATGTATTCAATTCCCACGTCCCTTTGCAGCCCTCTCCCAAGACCAGGGCTCTTTTCTGCTGTCCTTTCAGCCCAGCACCAGAGTTTTCCATAAAGAACAGGGCTGAGCAGCTTTAGTGTTTGGAGATTTCTTAACGCTGAGGAAGATGCACTTCTTCTTTGTCCTCAAGAAGGTTAAGCAGCTAGTTCCAGCTGAAATTTCTTGACATAAATGCACATACACCCCATTGCGCAAAACGTCAGCCCGAGGTTCGCGACTGGCATGCAGCAAGCAAACAAAAAGCACTCGAAGATTAAATTGGTTAACAAAAGGTGCTGGTCCATTTTAAGTCTATTTGTTGTGCCACTTGTACCTCTTATGTAATTAAGATTAGTATGGTTTATATATTTACTTAGAAGAAATACTCAGAGGTTGTAGTCCGGTGGGGATCCATGGGTGGTCAGTTTAGTTTGCTCAAGGCTGCGGTTGCTGCCCAGCACGGGTCTCAGTAGGAAGCATGCCACTGATTTCAGCCTGCTCTGGGACCAGCCCTGCATGTGGCATCTCTCACACCACAGCAGCTACCAGCCTCTTCAGTGTTAGGGATGTCTCTTGTTGATACTCCGATTCCCATGGTTGCCTGGTACCATGCAAATCTGTCAAGACATTTGGTGAATTAATCTCTTCAACCATTATGCTTTTGACTTGCTAATTTCAAAGTTACCGTCACCTCTTTTGGCCTCTCCCATGTCTTCATCTGAATCACTCAAGAGAAGAGTGCTTATGAGGTATTGTTACTCCCTACTGTTCACACGGAATTCATCCTTAGAGGATATTTAATGGGCAGGTACGAGGTTCGAAGAAATACAGCTCAGCCACATTCTTGCATCTCTGGCTTTTCCTGTCACAACTGGGCAGCCTGCCAAAGCCTGATGCAGTGACCCCCAAATCTCCATCATCATTCAAAGCTGAGGGCTTTCTTTTTGCTCAAGTGTATCACTGGGTTGTGCCTCTCGCAGCTCCACTCCTATGCCACAGCCCTGAGCTGCGAGCCACTGGGCACAGAGATGCTGAGGCTTTTCCTGGCCCTGCTGCCATCCAGAGCTGTAAAGGAGCAGAGGAGTAAAGGGCAGTTGAGGAGGCAGTCATTTTAAATGCTGTGTCTTAAAAATCAGCTGCTGTGTTGGGAATGAATGGGAGCAAGGCACTTGCAAGGGATTCTTCCTGGGGAGTGAATCTGTGCTGAAGCCAAATGGGAAAAGCAGCAGTTGGCATGAAGTGGGACAGTGCTCTGTGGTGAGTGTGCTGCAGCAATCCACCCAGAGCAGGGATGAGCTCCTGCCTTGCCCTCTGACTATTCATCCCTGCAGCATGATTCTGCCTCTTCCTCTCTCCATCTCTGCCCAGGGAGTCTGAGGTTCATCTCTGGGTATTTATTTTATTTTATTTTATTTTATTTTATTTTATTTTATTTTATTTTATTTTACTTTACTTTATTTTATTTTATATTGTCTTACGCTAGATCACTTGTTACTCTAGATATTTTGATGACTCACAGGGCTGCATTAAGAAGAGGAGAACTGTCTTTACTGGGCAATTTACCATCAATCTCTTCTTTTTCCTTTCTCCTTTTCTCCTAATGTCCTTCCAGAGAGCAGTCTGAAGGTCACTGGGATTGACTTTCTGAAGAGCCAGAACACCCGGCAGCACCACACGGATGGGTACAACATCAACAACCTGGTGGTGCGGCGCGGGCAGCCCTTCGAGGTGCAGGTCAACCTCAACAGGGAGCTGAGGGCTGCCGACAAGCTGTCCCTGCGCTTTGGCATCGGTAAGCAGGATTCCCACTGTGGCCACCAGCCAAAGCCAGAGAGCCCCAGGAGCATCCAGCTGCCTCCTCCTGGCACTGCACAGGCATTGCAGACGCGTGCAACCCTCACACATACTGTCTTGGGTTTGTTTCTAGGTGAAAATCCAATGAAAAACAGGGGGAGCCTGCTGTCGCTGAAACCAGAGCGGGAGGATTTCAATGGGTGGAGAATCTCCGTTGTCAAGAAGAACGGCAGAGAGGTAGAGCCTGTGGGCAAGGGGCCCAGTGCCCAGTACCACGCCCATCAGAAGCTACAAAGCAAAGCATCCTCATACCCCTGCTTTCCCTTAGTCCTATGATTTTACATGGGCAGCAGCCTTGTCCTGCTTGGTTCCTTGCTCCCCCCATGCACAGGCAGGCTTCCCCCTATCCTGCTGCCTTCCCCTCTTTCCCTGCAGGGACCTCCATGGCCCCCAGCTTTGCCACTCATGTCAGTTCTGTGGCACCGTGTTTGTGCTATGCCTGTGGCTGTGGTGGGGTATCCCTCATGCCGTCTCTGCTTGTTGCCTCCTCAGTGCGTGCTGTCTGTCACCAGCTCGCCCAGTGCCGCTGTGGGCAAATACAACCTGCATGTGAAGACTGGCACTAACATTTACAAGCCTGAAAATGGTGTCATCTACCTTTTGTTCAATCCTTGGTGTGAAGGTGAGTGGTCCTGCAGGTGGGGGTGATAATTACTGCTGCCAGGCATTGTCCCAAGTGGAATTTTGCCTCATGTTTTCCCTCCTCTGTTTCTTACATACATTGCTTTTTCCCCACAAAACACTGCAAGCAGCATCCTCATGGAGCCAGTGGGAAGCTGGGCAATAGCAATGAGCCAGTTCCTCACTGGATATTCTCCAGTGCCGGGACATAGAGGGACATCTATCTGTCACATCTGTTTGTACCTCTGTATCATCCCTCTCTGTTTCCCTGAGCCAGCCAAAGATTAAGTGAGAGAACTGGGTTGGCTTATAATCAAATAACCGAAATAAAAAATTGTGTGGTTGGGTGGCATCAGTTCCCCATTTCTCTCTGCTGTCTACCTGGTACACTACGGTGTTCAGAAATAAGCTTTTTGCTATTATAAAAGAGTGGCCACATAGCAATGGACCTACAGAGGGAAACTAAAGATTAGTCTTACAGGAAATTCTTTCATGAAAGGAGAAAAAAAATGGGAGTGCTGCATGGTCATCAATTGGTGTGAATGTTGCAGACCCTTGGTTACCCCAGTTTAGCCTTCCATGGAAAATTTCCTATAGTGTGTGCAAACCACCTGACATCTGAGGGTTTGGGATTTTTTCTCCAGATGATGCTGTCTACATGGCCAATGAGGCGCAGAGGAAGGAGTATGTGCTCAACGACACCGGCAGCATCTATGTTGGGTCTGCCTACAGCATCTACGACAGGCCCTGGAATTACGGGCAGGTAAAACACAGCTGCCTTGTCAGCCCTATTACCCTTCTTCATCCCTTCAGCATTAAGCCCATGAGTAGCTCAAAGTGCTGGAAAGACCCAGCCAGCTTCACTGGGAGGGCTCACCTGCTTAGAGTAATCTATGTGCCTACGTGTTTTCCCCACCCGCAGCTGGAGAACAGGATTTAGTGGCACATTTATAGTCAGATCATGTGACCCCCTGGCAAGGGATGTGGAAACTGGGGACAGGGTATTTCTGATTGAAAAAATTCCCATAAGGGCATTCTTGCTCTCTGTAGTTGTTGGTAATCGGGTAATAAGACATGGAGAGGGCTGACGGGAAAAAAAATCTGATTTACCTGTTGCATCATAGTCGGGAATAAAAAAGGTAAAATTACTGGCAGAGGTTATCACCTTTCAAGTGGTGCCTTCGCTGACAGCTGTGTGCAGGACACAATCAGCCACTCTCTCAGGAAGGGTGTTCCTGCACGCTGCCTCTGACATAACTCCAGAGGAGCGGAATGTCAGATTGGCTTGGGCTAGAGATAAGAGGTGGATGCCAGAGCAGATTTATTTGTACCCTGCAGAAAGCACACAGGCACCCAAGCAGAATATCCTGCACCCTATCCAGGCAGAATTCCCCATCTGGGGTTTTCTTCTGGGTTTTTTGTTTTGTTTTGTTTTATAAGTCTGCAGTTTTTGCAGGATATCTTCAGAATATATATCTGCAAGACACACATAGCCCAACAAAGGTGCTCACGCTGATGTCTTTACACAAAAGGGGCCAAAGGGCATCGTCTGTAGGGCTGTTCCTATCCTAATATTTATTCGGCTGTTAAGCAATGAGAATTGATATTGATATTCTGACAAGCTTCGTTGGATTGAATGTTTATCACCTCTCTGAACTGGACCTCAGGGAGCTTTATCAGCAATTGCTAATTAGAAATCTTTGCTGTAATAATTAGCATTTACGTACCTTTCTTTTTTCCAAGGTTCATTTTGTAGCTATGTCAATAGACTAAATATCTGTAGATATCTTAAATTTTCATTACTCTTGTGAGTAATTTGCAGGGTTGCAGGGACATGACGTTGGTGACTTTGGGCTACTCACACGAGTAAAGATTGCTGGGTCAGGTTCCAACTGTGTTTGCAAGACATGTGAGACAGGCTTTCGTCTTCCAAGGCTGGGTTTCATTTTAGCCCTTCTTTGGAGAGAACAGCTTTGGAAACCCCCACAGCCTTGTAAATTCAATATCATAAAGGAAGTTTAGAAGTTAGAGCTAGTCAGACATTTTCCTCCAAGTGCATGCTTTACAGTGACAAGCAAATTCTGTTTTAGAGCGGCACATCAAAATGTCTCCATTTTCTCCCCAAAACAGTTTGAGGAATTTGTCTTGGATGCCTGCATGTATCTGCTGGACAAAAGCAAACTCAGTCTGGCTGATAGAAGGGATCCTGCGAATGTGTCCAGAGCCATGTCTGCTTTGGTAAGCCTCTCTCAGTGAAGTGCTTTGCCCCTCCAGCACTCCTCCTTCGTACTTGCTCTTCTTTCCCTGGAACCATGAACACCATTTCAGGATGCATATGAAATGGATTTCTTTGGGATACTGCAAGCAAAGAGACAGAGGCATTTTTGGGTGGAGAGAAGAGGTGAACAAAAGACAGCATGTCCCCATCTCCAAAGCTCGCAGCTGCCCCAGTGGTTGTCCGTCCTCATCAGTTGTGCTGGTGGGGCCAGCACAGGGGTTGTGTTCTGGGGGGTAACTGCTCTCTGTGGTGGGACCCTTTTGGAGCCCTGTGGTTTAAAATACAAGATGCAGAGTTAATTTTAACTGCCCCGAGGAGAGGTGCCACCTCCCTCTGGATATCCAGGTGGAGGCATTCCAACCAGAGGAGCCCCCAGCCAGCACCAGCAGCCTTGGTGGGTCCCACAGGGCTGTTGAGCACCCGGGAAGCCATAGAGTAGGCAGAGACCCTGGGGTTTAAGCCTCATTCAGCCTCATCCCTTTATTTTTCTCCTTTGCGTGTGTGTGTGTGGCCACAGGTTAATGCCAACGATGACAGCGGTGTCCTGCTGGGGAACTGGTCAGGGACTTACATCAGTGGAACGTCCCCTATGGATTGGATTGGGAGTGTCACGATTCTGCAGAAGTACTACAAGACAAAGAAGCCGGTCCGTTATGGGCAGTGCTGGGTCTTCGCCGGGGTCCTCAATACAGGTGAGCAGTGAACAACCTCCTTTCTCTGACACCCTAATTGCTGTGCTAGTAAGCCAAATTACTGCGCCTCTGAGCAACAGAGGTGGCAGGGTCTGTCTGTAAGGAGAGGCTGAGGGAGACAGGACTGCTCAGCCAGGAGAAGAGAAGGCTTTGGGGGTCTGATCCGTGTGTGCAAGTACCTGACGGGAAGGAGTGGGGCACAGACAGGCTCTTCTCAGTGATGCCCAACCAGACCAGAGGTGATAGGCACAGCCTGAAACATGGGAGGTTCTGTCCGAACCTGGGAAAACAGCTTTTTTCACTGTGAGGGTGACCAAGCACTGGCACAGGGTGCCCAGAGAGGTTATGGAGTCCACATCCTTGGAGATGTTCAAAAGCCACCTGGACACAGTCCTGAGCACCTTCTCTTGAGGACCCTGGGTGGGCAGAGGGGTCAGATGACAGGATCCCCAGAGATGCCCACCAGTCTGAGGGATTTTGTGAGCCTGTGCTTTGTCTGTCTGTGCTGCAGTCATGCGTTGCCTGGGAGTGCCATCCCGCTGTGTGAGTACCTTCGACGCGGCCCACGATACGGAGGAGAACCTGAGAGTTGACGTCTACCTGAATGAAAGAGGAGAAAAGCTGAACTCGTTGTCCTTAGACTCTGTCTGGTACTGCCAAATGGGCCTAATGCTTCCTACCCTCTGTGCTGCCTCGCAGCACCCCATTTCCCAGCCCCAGCAATTCCTTTGAGAATTTCACTACTGCTTGGGGTTTGTTGCCCAGGAGAGAGAGAGAAAGCCTGGGGTTTCACAGGGTTACATGCAAATACCCATTAAACCTGCCCTTACTAAAGGATTAAGGGAGGAGATTGTGACTCTTCAGGCTGTAACAGCTCACTCCTTTCCTTTCCAACCCAAATGCTCGCAGGAACTTCCACGTGTGGAATGATGTCTGGATGAAGAGAAAAGACCTGCCGGAAGGGTTTGATGGCTGGCAGGCAATTGATTCAACCCCTCAGGAGCAAAGTCAAGGTAGGAATTGCCTAGAAAGGTTCTTCTGCAACTTCTGAGGGAGGCAGGGACATTTTGTGTGAAAAACACCCTTCCCAGTCAGCAAAGCAGGTACTCCCCATGCACACCTTCACGCGCTGGGGCTGTGACACTCTAAAGCAGGGAGTCTCACTCCTGCCACCTCAGCCCAGGATGGAAGGAACAGCATTTCTTGGCAGGCAGAAAACCGGCCTTGTGGGGACATGGTTGTTGTTTCAGAGGTTAGAGTACATCTAAGTCACTGGGGTCATGAGGGTCTTCATTGGTAGATGAGAGGAGTGACCACCAAAACTGGTGACTACACTCCCTGCACAGGTTCAGGGAATTTGAAGGTGGAAAAAACCCAAAAGGTTAATCCTCAGGGAAGTGCAGAAAGTGAAATTTGCCTGGAGATCAAACACAGGTGTCTGGATGCAGTTGACTTCATAATCTCATACTGAAACTGGCTAAGGAAGAAACTTTCTAACAGAGTTTTGAAGCGTTAGAAAGCAGGTATTCATTATTGCAGCACGCTGGACACCCAGAGGGTATCTCCTCTGATTGGGGGTATTATGAAACTTTACAACAAGGTATTTATTCCATCATGATCATACATATTCATTAGAGTGTACTTCCTGGCTAATACATAAACATCACTTCTAGAACTAATTTGCGTGCATCTGCCTCTTACTGGAAGGCCTTGTGTGGTCCTGGAGGGTCATCTGAAGGGGTCTCTGGTGGCCATACCCACCAAGTGCCCCCAGCGTTACAGATGACCTTGCCTTGAACTTCTCTTAGGGCACGTACTGTTGCTTCTTGTCACATAACTTTGCCACAAAAGCCACTATATTCCTCGTTATCTGTTTATCCACTGGTTCCAGCTATGTTTAGCATCCTGTGTGGCTACTTTTACATTCTTTTATCTACTTCTTGAAAGCACATTGTTCCTTGTTTGGACAAGGCATCGTTATGTTCCGTTCCTTTTATCAAACCAAGCTGTGGCTTTCTAACCTTAAAATTATCTAAGTGAGGGGAACTATGCAAAAGCCCCTACCAGACCTTGGTCGTCTTTAAAAAATTCCCAAGCAGCTGTGGGATAAATGAGAGGTTTTGGAGTTCATTACCAAATTGGAGGACTATTTACTGCTAAGTGTCAACTGCCATGGCCACAGATTCCTGCTTGAGTGTGTCTGAGAGTGGAGCAATAGATGGAGTCGCTGCTCACGTTTGGAAAATCAGCTGGTATTGAATGCCCTCTCTAGGTCGTTTCCAGTGTGGCCCATGCCCGGTGAAGGCTGTCCGGGAAGGAGATGTGTATCTGCCCTACGACAGCAAGTTTGTGTATGCGGAAGTGAACGCTGACAGAGTCTACTGGGTCGTCAAGAAGGTGAACGGCAAGGACAAGTACTTCAAGGTCGGCACGGAGACCCAAGAAATCGGCAAGAACATCAGCACAAAAGCTGTGGGGCAGAACAGGCGGGAAGACATCACCCGGGAGTACAAGTACCCCGAAGGTAACAGCCCCCATCCTCTAACGTAGTGCCAAAGAGGAGACCCCTGGCCGTGCAGGTCACCCCACAGCACGTGTTGTTTCCAGGAGAAAACTGCAGGAGTAGCTTCAGCGGTAAACCCAGTGTAAGGCCTGGAGACCCTCAGGAGACAGCACTGCTCCTGGGCATCCTTATGCCCGCAGTGACACTTATAGGCTGCTCTTCAGGGCCACGAGCAAGCTTGCAGGCAGTGAAGGAAATGGGCTGTGGTGAACCTAGTCTTTACACTGACCTTTGCTTTATTTCTTCATTCTTCTTCATTTTGTCTTTCTATTCCCCAAACCATATTGGAAAAAAAAATCCCACGTTTCCTCTCCACACTTCTCAAGACCCAGCCATGTTGTCCTAGACTGTTAAACCCTTCTCAGTGAGGAGGGTAAAAATATCAGGGTGAAAAATTTAAGAGTATAAATCCTCTTAATTGTCTCTTCCAGGAAATTCTTCCTGTCCAGAATGCTACAGTTAGATTTGGTGGTAGCATAAACCAAGAGGTTGTCCTGAGCAGAGGCTGGAGGTGCTCTGACATCCTCTCTGCTTATCAGCAAAAGCATAAATAAAGGGAAGGTAGCGCTGGGTTAGGAGACTGACATACAGCTGTCACCCATATTTTATTTCATCCAGGCTCCAAAGAGGAAAGGAAGTCTATGCAAAGAGCTTATAGCTTCATACGCCCTGTGGGATTGATGCCTCGTTCAGGCTATGCTTCGACTGTGGAGGCACTAAGTGGGAGCATCCAGCCTTTGGTCCCAAAGGAGCAAATCACCAAGACTGGGCTGCACCTTGACATAACCAACACGGAAGCTTTGCATCCTGGCAATCCCCTTGAAATGGCCATCACAGTGAAGACCTCTACTCCTGGGAACTGGACCGTTGACATTACTGGCTCCTGCCAGCTGCAGTACTATACCGGAAAAGTTCTGGCCAATCTTGGGACTATCAAGGAGACCATCAACCTTGAAGGCACATCTGGTAAGCACAGAAAGCTTGCTGTGTTCTGTAGACTAATTTACAGTGGCAGTCTGGGGTTTGTAGTGGCTCCACTATAGACCAGTGTATATCTCTGTACTTTGTGAAGAGCAGAAACTGCCTGCCTAGAACCTACCTCCCTTTTTTCTGCATTTGGAAGTCTCAGTTACAGGCTGGGATCCCTCTGTAGCGGGAACCAAAACATGAAGGCCCTGCTGCAGCTTCAAGGAGGTGGTTAGAAATACATCAGTGTGGGCAGACAGAGGTTTTCATGGCATGAGCAAGGTGTGCTGCAGCATCTCCCTCATGTCCTCACTGTGTAAACATCAAAGATGTCACCAGAGGCTTTGTGTGCATCCATGTGGATCAGATCCCTCACAGGATTTAGATGGCTGGAAATTTCAGCCTTTTTTTTGTTCTTGTGTTTGCCACTCTAATTTGGGTGGTGGTGATGCTGGCGAGTGTTATTTTCTGAATTCTTTGCCCAAGCAAATTCCCACGTCACGACTGCCTGCCTGGCTGATCCCCGGAGCTGTTTGCTGCTGTGCTTTGCATATCTTTGAGTAACCTGGGTTGCATTTTTGATCCCCAGCAATGTAACTGAAATTTGCTAAACAAGAGACTAACGAGTGATGAATAATTAACAACGCTTGCTGATTCCAAGCATGACTCACTCAGCAAAAAAAAAAAAAAAAAAAAGAAGAAAGAAAAATCTTTGCTGTTGACGAGTGCTGAGTGTTTTCACTCATATACTGCTGCTGTCAAAATGCAGCAGGGCAGGACACAAAGGTAGCCACATATATACATGCACATATATATATACATACATACATACACTTAGGGAAAAGAAAAGGTATTTTTGTTTTTATTCCCAGAATCCAGGAAGCTTTGCAGCTAAAGCAGTGCTCAAGCACCAGCACTGCTGACTTCGGGGCTTTTCTGAGCCACTGGAAGGTTGTCCAGGCAATTAAAGATAAAACCTGAAGTGAACGGAAAGCCAGCATTTTTGTAGCAGGTAGAGAAACCCTAGGGGGTGCAGGCTTAGACGTACCCAACCTCCTTCTCTTCTGCCTCCTCCTAACTGCCGGGGCAGCCAGGGATTAGGGCTGCTGAGGTTCTGGACGTGAGCCCAAGCCAGTGCTTGTGTGAGCAGGGAGATGGTGGGACTCAGCCACCCTTCCCATGGGCTGCATGTGCCAGGTACCACCCAGCCAGACAGGGCTTCCCCCCGCAGGGACTAGGCAGGATGGTCTCAGCAAATACGGCTCATACCACACCCAGGGACACCAGCCACCAGAGCTGACTTTGCCACCCAATTCCTGGGCATGTGATGAAGCATCAAGTTGTGTTTTCTTTCCTGCAGAGATGCAGATCCCCCTGAAAATAGCACCTGACGCATACATGAAGACGCTGTCCTCCGTGGAAGATGAAGTGCTCATCCTTGTCACCGCCATTGCTGAGGTCAAGGAAACAAATGACAAACTCACCAAGGAGACCTCAATGAGATTCGAGTACCCCCCCATCACTGTCCAGGTGAGGCAGCTGCCAGCTGGGCTCCTGGGGGACAAGGGTTAAAGCCCTGCTCACTGTGGCACCATGGTGGTGTTAGCATTCCCAGGGGGATCTCCCAAACAGTGCCTCCTGGGATGCTCAGTCCTTGGCGTCTTATTTGGCTATTCAGCCTTCATTTGAATGTTGAAAGCAGCCATGAAATGAAAGTTTTATTATTGCCCCATCTAAAAGGGGAAGGAAGGGGCTGCTGGAGGGAAGGGGATGGGAGAGGACAGTTTCTACAGGGCCCACCTCCAATCCCACAGCTCTCCCTCTTGCAAGAAAAATATGTTGGGAAACCAGCTGGGAAAACACAGTGTTTTGGGTGGGTGGAAAGGATATCAAGGGGTTGTCCCCAGTCATGCTGGTGGTGAGGAGCAAACCTGCAGCAGCTCTGGCATCTTTATTACCCATCTGATCCCCAGTCTTGGGTTTGTTTCTCTCTTTCCTCCTCTGCCAGATGCCAGAAACAGCCAAACTGTACAATGACTTCACCTGTTCATTCATCTTCAAGAACAAGCTGAACGTGACCCTGGAAAACTGCAAGCTGCTGGTGGAGGGCTTGGGCATTTTTAAGATGACAGCTTTTGATCAGGGGTAAGGAGATGAGCCAATGAAATGACCACGGCAGGACTCTGCTCTGTTTGTTTATTTTTTAATATCCTTGAAGAAGCGGTTAGGGGATTTGGAGTAAGAGGGACCTTTGCCAGCTGTGTTTGAAACTGCACCACATTTGGCCAGAAGGACCCACACAGCAGCTGACAGGCTCAGGGCAGGCGGGCATGACAGGGGCTCCCCCCGTGCTCCTGCTGTGCTGCCCAGCAAGTGTGAACACAGCTGCTTCCTTCAGAGCTCAGTCTGGTGTTTCAGCAGTACGGGGAACTCTGGGGAAGGTCCCCAGGATCACCAGGACCACCAGGCAGTGCCACCGTGCCAGGCCTCACTTGCTGCACATTGGTTGTGGGGGAAGGGAAACACCCACCCTAAACACAATGCAGCGACTATTTCTTTAAGTGAAATTATTCAAAAGTGGCAAATAACCCTAATTCATGCTGGGACTATTTTGTTTTTTCCTTTGTCCTTAGGGATATAATGCCTGGCAGGATCATGAAGTCTGAAGTAATATGCACTCCGACAAGACTAGGAGAGAAGAAAATCGTAGCCAAGCTGATCTCAAACCAAATCAAAGGGATCTCTGCAGAGAAGGGCATCATCATCACCGAGTAGGATCGGTGCCTTGTCAGCGTGCAAATGCTGGCCTTGCTACATGTATCGCATCTCTGGGCACTTCTCTTCTCCTTGATTGCTGCACAGTACTTTTCAAGCAAAGAGCAAAAATGCCATAAAGCTAAGGGAATTAAACTGGCTTAAGGGCACAGTTGCATTGATTGCAGTTAATTGTGATTCAATAAAGATTGTTAAAATTGACTGTGTGATTTGGTTTGATGGTATCGTCACATTGGTGTGGCTCTGAATCCACAAGGGGATGTTCCCATCGCAGACCGGGGATCGGAGCTCGTGTTGGTGCCAGCTTCAGCCAGCGATGGGTGTGAGCCTGGGAGGGGCCGGCACTGCTGTGGTCCTACGTGGAAGGACACACAGGGACCTCCCTGCACCAAGGGCTGCTGTGCAGCTCAAGGAACATTTCAAGCAAATCCTTCCTGGGCAATTCCCTCTTCCTCCCAGCTCACCATCTGAGGAATGTACCAGCATGTGCCTTTCCTTGTCTCAAGAGCACAGAAAGAGCAAACACAGCACAGTCTCCCCAAACACCATTTTTCATACATCTTCCCATCCCACTACTTTTGGGTGTTTTCAGGCATTTTTGGAAGAGATGCCATCTCCAGCAGCTTTCATTACCTGTGCTTCCCTAGAAATGTACAACCTGTATTCTTCCCCTTCCCCACCGAACGCTGCTGGACTACAGGAAGAACCTCGATGGCAGTGTACATCAGGAGCTCTTCCAGCCATAGTCACACTGGAGAAGACAACAGCTGTGCACAGCTGGAGCCCACTGCTGCACTGCACACCCCAGCAACTCCTGAGCCCACCTTTAGCAAGGGATTGCCCTGTCCCGCAGCGTGGCCAGCAGCAGAGTGGCACTGGGGTTTCCAGCATTTTCACAAGTAAAGATGAAATTAGGTCACACAGTAGTATAGGGGGTAATTTATTGGTTTATTTAAAAGGCAAATGCTCAAGCATTAATGCAGTAGAGTGGAAAAAAGAAATGGTGACTACATCTGGTGTATGTGCCAGCCCATAAAAAGGGAAGAGGAAAAAAACCAGGAAGGACATAAAAAGGCAAAAAGGTTTTAACCACACTCTTGTGTTTCAAAGATTTGGGGAACTCCCAGAGGAGCACGCAGGTGGCTGCCAGGCCATTGCCCATGGTGTTCTGTTGCTCCACAGCAGCATAGGATCCCGAAAGGCCACCTCCTGTGGTGGCACAGCAGGGAGTGGAAGCTCCTCTCCACAGGCAGAGCAGGTGCAGGGTCCATGTGCATCCTGTCCGCAGGGTAGGGAGGAGCAGGTGGTCCTTGGCAGATGAAGTATTAGCTCTTTAGTAAGTACAACAGTGACTGAAGGCACAAAAAGGAGTTACAAACAGCAAAAAATGAATTTTTCCAAGAGATGTAAATTCCCTATTTGCATAGAAAACCTGCTGTAGAAGACACCAGGTAAGAAGTACGAGAACACTTTCCACATTTGCCATGACTCTGTCTATCACATATTAACACCTCATGTCAGAGCAGTGACGGGATCTCCAGCAGACCATGTCCCACTGTGCAGTGCAGGGGGAGCATCCTCCCCAGCCCCACACATTTAGGGTACCACAAGCGGGTTCTCCAGGATGTCTTTCCTGGGACCTGGCGAGCCAGCCAGGACCATAGCAGCATGGTCTGAACATGAAGGCATGCTCTAACTAAGGGCAAGAAGTGTGTAATTGGAAGGGAAGGTAATCAGTGAGTTTAGTTTCAATTCCATGAAAAGCATGTTTGGTCTCAAGCTACCAGTCAATCATTAAAGAAGGATGTTTATACAAAAGCTGTGGATAAAACAGATTTTTCCAGCTTGTGAAGATTTGTGATTTCTGACAGTTGTCACACTACACTGAGACAAAAAGGACATACAGCAAGGGGCACTGGGACTTTGGAAGGGGACAAGGGAGACTGACAGACAAGAAACACCAGAACTGATTTCCTGGGTATAGGAAGTCAGCCTGCCACATCCTGGAGGCACCAGAACTGGAGCTGGCTGTCCATGCTCTGTGTAAGGCACAGGGACACGTCCCTGTCTCTCAGACTGTAACTGGAGGAGGGGAGATGACTGTTCTGGCTCTCACCCTCCTCTTCACACTACTTTTCTGTTTCCTGTATTAAAAAAAACAAACCCAGAAATGCCAGCACCTGAGGAACAATAGGAGAAGTGGGAAACAGATGCAAATGACAACTGTTCTCACGATGAAGTGAACCAGGTTTGAGAGTGGAGGAGAAATTAGGCTGCCTCCACACATGCCTACCCAAAGCCACATCCCAGAGTGGGGTCCCTGTTCTGAGAAGCATTCCTGGAACGCAGCGCATGGGGGTCTCTCCCAAGCTGACATCCCTATATGCCTGCCTCAAAGGTGATTTTCAGCCATGAACTAGTTTCTCCCCGTAGCACCATTCCCACTGCAGACACAGCACCAGAGGCAGGGATGTTAACTGGATGCAGAGGCGGAGCAGCAAGCCAAAATTAGAAAATGTGAGCTAAAAAGGGCACTCTTATTCTTCCTCCTTCAACATCCCCATTGCTCCCTGCAGGAAATCCCTTACAGATCTGCGTATGCCCCTGACATCCCTTTCCTGTGGGATGCTCACAGAGATGAACGTAGGCTAGCGCAGAAGGAGGAGAGCTTCTTCCCTCAACACCCTGCTGCACAGGGCAAAGACATTCAAGACCTTGTGTCTAAATGACATGAGACGATACCCTGTTTCCCCCCCAGTGTGGGGTGTTTCCCTTTATCCCAAAGGTTATAAATACACAGTTCCTAATGTTGTTTTCTAGATCTATTTCTCACTGACAAAGAGAAGAGATACCCAGAGGGAACAGGGGATGGGACAACTATTTGGAAATACCTCCTGGATTTTGGTCAAGCTGTGCTCCTAATAGTCAAGGCACTCTGTTCCCAGTACCTTTGCCAGATAAAGGGACTGCTGTGACAGAGGACAAGTCCAGGAGAGAATCTCATCCCTCCACAGTAGCCCTGAATGTCACATCATTAATGCACACTAAGATGCTTTCTGAGGGGTTAAAAAAACCAGAAAAAAAATCTTGCACAAATTCCATTTGATATTACTCCTATAAATAATAAAAACTTCATCTAGGTCTTTCACAATACCATGCCTTCATCCCAAAAACTCCTTTCTCTTACTTTTGAGAGGAAGCAGTTATCTTTGGTCCATGTTACAGGGGAGGGGGAGATAAAAACAAGCATGTTCTGTGAGGAGGAAACCTGGAGCATGTCTCTAGTCTCCTGCAAATTTAATGACAATTAATCTAAGGGATATGACAGAAGAAGAAGAAAAAAAAAAACAACTGAAAAACAGCCTAAATTAAAAGTACCCTGACATCTGGAGGATGCCGAGTGTTCGCAGCGCATCTGAATGCAGCGGCTGGCAACACCTCTGCGTGACTTTGCTGCAACTCCTGCCACCTGCAGTGATGCCCTCTCCAAGTGACCGGTGTTCCTTCTACAGGTTCACCAGCATTCCCCAGGAGCTGGCTGCAAGATTAATGCAAGGAAACCCTGTGTAATGGCACGTACTAGTAGGACAGTGTTAAACCCCAGTAAGATTAGGAGGCACTGTTCATTCTCTACCAACTCTAGCTACCAAGAAAAAAAGAAAAGGAAGACATCCAAATTAGACAAGTCAAACGGAGAGAGGCAGCACCTCCATCGTAGGGTGTTCACATCGCCGTCTCTTTGACGGCAGAAAACAGCTTTGGTACCTGGCCTAGATCACTTCCCTGCTCCCTGGGCTGCAGAGCTCAGCCAGGCAGCTCCTGCTTCACACATCTTACAGGTGAATGAACCACAGCCCCAGGGCAAAAGCTTCCCCCCACCAGCACCAGCAGCTCAACAACCCAGCCAATGTTTGCCCATTCTTGGCTGCGCTGGCCCTGGGTGAATGCTCCCGCCAGCCTGGCACCATCACAAGCCCACCACCTCCAACATGCACCACCAGGCCTGGGCAGTCCCACAAGCACAGATGGTAAAAATTTATCCCTGGAGATATTTTAGAGCCCAAAGGAATTACATCCAGGGTGAGCTCATCCATCTGCTGCATCCATAGCCCTGTATTCCACATCTGCTAAGACCAGCACACCAGCGACTTTCATAACCCAGAGGCAGCACTCATGGGATGGGATGGGCTAAAGAGGACGCGTTTTTCCAGAAAACCTTCAGAGCTGGCCTAATCTTGCCATCACACACTTAGTCCTCCAAAGGGCTGTAAGAACAAAGATTAACCAGACTCCCTAGGATGGCATATTTCTGGGAACTGGAACCAATCTATCTGACAATTATAAACTGTCCTTAAAGGCCATGTAAGAAAAGCTCGATAAAGCAGTTGACACAGGTCTGAAAAGGAGCTTATGAACCCCATCACTTACGAAGCTCTCTCTGGAGATTTGCATTGCTTCTGCTAGTGCTGTAGGGTCTATTCCAGACAAATACTCCTGAATTTTTTAATGCACCAGAAAATACGTTAAAAAACAACCCTTAAATCTCCAGCACAAGTACTTATTAAAAGGAACACCTGAAAGCTTCTCCTGGCATTGTGGAGGACGCTTTGCTTATTCATGCAACATTTGGATGGCAACATCTCGAGCCAGAAACTGCTCGATTTCTTCTTGGGTCATAATTTCAGATGCAGGAGCTGGTGCCACTGCTTCAGCCAGCGCTGGGCTCTCGCAGTTCAGGTTTGAGAAAGGGTTGAACCAACCCAGGGAGAAGGCACCACCAAACGCCAGCTTCATTCCTTCCCAGCCACTGATCTTCTCCCAGGTTGGCTTCTGGTTTTTAAGTCGCTCAATACCCTGCAAGAAGAGAAGAGTTTATGGTCGTCTCACACTTACAGTAGGTATTTGGGCACCAAGCACTGTAGCACATGCAGAACTGCCTGCCTATAGCCAGGTTGATGCTATTCCAGTTTGAGTTAACAATGAAGACAGACACCCTGCATTACCGAGAGTTTCATCTCCAAATTTAACAGCAAAACCCTCACACAAGATCAAATTCATGGACAATCTAATCTGAATCTTGCTGATGTATTTTGGCATCAGTTGCTATTGATTTTTAGGGTACAGAGATGGCTTCTGAAAAGCCAGCCCTTTTGGAAATATGGACCTCTTCTCACACAGCTTTTTTAATCCTTCCAAGGAGTGACAAAACAGAGTTACAACTTAAGAGTTTCACCTTGTCTGAGCATTTTTTGCAATAGTTCAGACACGGCCAAAATACTGCACCTTTTTCCAGGGATCAGGAATTTACCACCGCCACACCTAAGCTTGTCACTAGAAGCTCGCTATGTGCCAGTTAAAAGCAAATATTTAAGAACACAACTTCCATTTACCAAATTGTCAAAGACAAATCACAATGCAAGCCAGATAACCTGCTGGGAGGTGAGAAAATCTGCACGGGTGAAAGCGGAGGCATCAAAATGGGACCGGAGCCTTGGTCAGTCAATATTCTGATTCATTCTCCCTCCAAGAACGTCACTTTTAGTAAAGCAAACATTTCAATTGTACTTAAAGAACAGATCTATCAAATTTAGGCAGTGACGTTTTTTTCCTGGTAGTCTTCTCCACATAGAAATAAGGAACTAAAATTTATTTTCTTAATGTTATTTTTTAAGGCTACCACTGTGTGAAATAGGGCACAATTTTTGATGCCCATCTTCTGTATCATGTAAGAGAGGAGTCAGATCTGCAGCTGTGTATGATCCACTCGTGGTGATATACAAATGACTACACAGAAAGTCTGTTCTTAGAGAAGCAAGAATACTGGATCCAAATTTCGAGAAATTCAAGGAAAGGAAAAAAATGCACTAACTCGGTTAAAACTGTAAGAAAGAACAGTTTTAGAAGAGCTGGGTGAACAGTACACTTGTCACGTACTAACTCTACAGATTATTCTTGACAACACACAGAACATTCAAAGCTCTGCAGCGAGGGGAAAGGAATACACACAGCAGCTCAGCAGCACCACAGCTGCACTCACTGTCAGCCTCACAATAAATAACACAACAGCAGCAGCTCAGTTTGCAGTAACACTGAGTCAGCACGAGCAGACCCAGGAGGAAACACACCATAAACCAAAGCACTGCGAGCAAAGCTTTTGTGAACTTCATTCCTTCATTCATGCCCCGTTTCTCCTGCTGACTTAGGAGAAACCCAGCAGTGAATGCGCAGAAAGGAATGACGCAACACCAAATCGGAATTCCTCAGGGTTGTAATTCGGGAAAAATTCAAGCCCTGAAGGACTTCGAATGCTAAGCACATGCCTGCAGCACCTCACGCTGCTCCCAAGCTTGCAAATGTACCGTTTCAAGTGCTCCAGGGAAAATGCCTTGCAGCCCCTGGTCCCTTGGGATGCCACACTTGGTGTGCCACAGCCAGGGCCCAATCTCACCTCCCTGCTGGGCAAGCTGGAGAGCAGCAGAGTTTGTGCACAGCAGACCCTTGGCAAAGCGTTCTAGCACTACCATGAGCTTTTCCTCCAGGACGCTGCACTTCCAGCACCCAGTGGCTGTGCAACCAGGAGGCAGAGGCTTTGGCAGCTTAAAGCAGGAGACCACCTTAGGCTGTGCGCTGTTCCTTAGCGAACTGCAGAGGTTTCCCGTGTGTTAGTAACAAACTGGCTGGAGCACGGCTGGAGCACTTACTGCGTGAGTATCTAGAGAGAAGGAAAACAAGGAGCACAGAGCAGGAGGAGAGACAGATGCCAGGCATTTAAACCCCTCCCTACGAGCACAAACTTCAACCCTGCCCTCACTCATCTGTGTAATCCGTTTCAATCCCTGCGGCCATCTAGACTGGGAATACAGATTTGGAACGCTTCTGGGCAGCAACCCATCCTTTCCACCCCAAAAAAACATTGCTCACCTGCTCCTATCAGCATCTACTTACCAAGGCAGCAAGCAAGGTCAGGCTGAGGTTGTGCTAATGCCATTAGGGAGCAGTTCATCAGAGCAGCCAAGGGCGTACTTTCTCTCTCCCAACCTGACCTCACTAATCCCTTCACAGCATGTATTCAAAATAAACAGAAGTTTTATAATTGTGTCTTGATCTATTTTTGGCTGCCAGCCAGATGGTCAGTAGGGCATGAGGTTATGCCTTAAAAAGAATCTAAGGGAGATGGAAGGAATGCACAGCTGTTGAAGACATTTCATTACTGTTTAATGAAACTTTTTTTTTAAAAATATGCTTACATAAATCTCTCACCATTATTTCAGAAAGTGAGAATTTTGTGTATTGAATTAAACCAACACCTGTTTCTTTCCCATCATGCAGCTATTCCACTTAATTTTAAAAAAAAGTGCATAGAAAGCATCATCTTTCCCTATTTCAAATTACGTAATTTTGAACCAATACTGAAAAGAGAAGATACACACTGAGAAATATAAAATACTCTTTAAGTAAGAGGCACAACATTGCAAACATGGGGACAGTAAGACAAGGTGGACCTGTGACCACTGCAATGCTGTAGGATATAACCTGTTTCTCCCACTACTGCCCTCGGTATCTGCTCCTGCCCAGAGCCAGAGAAGGATGGTGGGCTGCATGGTCTGACCCAGAAGCAATCTGCAGGACAGCTCTTGAATGTTAGAAGAGATGCATTAATTTCTTTCAGTGCACTTTTAAGATATGAAAGGAAAGAGTGAACCAAAAAGACAAGCACTGAGACAAATTGATGGTTAAGGAGAAGACACAGGAAGCATTGCCATTGAAATCACAATTAAGGCAGATTTTTGTTACAGCAGTTCCTTGCACTCATTTCTGCTTGGAGCACCGGTTAGTTTTCCAAAACGGAAGTGCTCCTCTGATTGAGTTTGTCCTTCAATTCCTCTTGGCCACACTAAAAGAGAACTAGCACCTGAAATCAGGTAGTCCTGACCAAGAAAATACTGTCCATCAGCAAACCACTAAGTCTGCCTTTCTCATATTAGCACTGACCTACTTTTAGTACCATTCAAATTGCATCAAACCGCACCACTGAGCGGTACAGCGCAAGGAAAGCTGAAGGCCGTGGTTACTGCCACACACACATGACAGGTACCGGTGGCACTTTGGTGATGCTGTGGTTAAAAACCAAAACACACAGTCTGACTGAAAATCTCAGTACTATATAACGCTGTGTAACAATTTGCATTTGGTTTGAAGCAAGAAAAACTCAGTAGCTAGACATTTTTCCACAATGGCCAAAACGCCAGAAAAATGTAATCAATCTTCCTCCTAGAATGCATAGCTAATAAGGGTAATTAAAATAAACCCAAACTGGGATGTAGAATTTGTAATCAAAACAATTTTTGAAGCAGTGAACTACAGAGAGATGCATTTATTTGTTAATGGCCTAGGTGACTAAAGCCTCTCCCCTAAATATATCCGATTTTGTATCAAGGCAGCTTTAGGGCCAGATTCTCCACCAGTTCAAATTATCACCTGCATGTGTCTCACTGGCTGGACTGACCATGGCCCAAGATCCAGCTTAACTATTAGGCTGGGAGCATTCTCTGAGAAACACTGGCACATACTAAAACCAGAGTTACAGCTTCTCCTAAGTGGTGAAATAAAGCACTGATTAACAGATCAGTATATTACCAATTAACTCACTTTTCAGCTTAGAAGTCGAACACTCCAGTTAATCAACCTTTATATGCTTCTGCCTGCTTGCACACAGAAGTGAAAGTTCAGAAAAACATTACAGATTTTTCCCAAGATTTGGAGTGAAGAAAGAAAGAACAGCAAACAAGTTTTTGGAAAAGTTTTATTGCATTTGTTTTCCATATGGAAGCATTGACAGATTGAAAAGATGCAGCATTCACATTACTTCCAAAATGAGACATCCATTAAATTTCTCCTTCCCTGATTTCCCTCCCTTCCCCCGTGGCTTTGAAGCAGTCTAAACAGGTCAGTTTCCAAAAAAAATATTTTAAACCAAGGAAAGAAAAGATTCCTTGGAAGTCACAGACGCAGCTGATTTGTGTATTTCCTTTGTTTGCAATCCATTTGATGAGCCCATGGGAGTTGTGAATCAAAAATATAATAAAACTCCTGCCTGAACACAAGATGTCAGTTGTAATTATGAATGGTTTAGCTCTACCCATTTTTGGAATGCCTTCTGTCCCTCCCACTTTCATCACCACACGGTTCATAACAGCATGCATGCTCCTTACCATAAATATTTCCCAATTTCAAACCCTTACACATATATGTGCCTGTGTTTACACACATACACATGTATGCATAAATAGGAGAAGAGATTTACAAAGCTCTAAACCAGGGCAATGCTAACAATATAGGATCAATCACCCCGGAACACTTACACATCCCATCAATATTAGTCTTTATAGGAATCTGGGCATTCATGTCAGTTTTTCACGTTAACACCGTTTAGCAGGCATTGCTCTAACAAGTCATTTACCAAGACAAACACACAAGAAAACCATGATTCTGCTATTCTAAACACTTGAAAATTAGCTTGCTTTCTTTCTTTCCTGGAAGTGTAAGGCATGTAATAATCCAAAGAGTCTTCTAAATCTGCCACAGTTATCCTAAAGGGGCAACAGTCTCCTGCACACAAGGGAGGGAACAGACAAAATAATGCCAGAAAGATGAAATCAGTTCTGTGGCTGGAAGGAAAAAGGAGGGTGGAGTGGGAATTGGTGTTGGCAACGTTTAAGCACTTTTAACTGTTTGTGATCACCAGGTCAACTGGCTCTCTTGCTGTTGCCTTCTGGTCTTGCACCTTTTGGTACGTGAAGTATCTGCTTCCCCATTCAAGTTCACTTACGAAAGAGCAATGTGCTCCTTCAGGAAGTCCGAAGGTGTCTGTGTAGGGCTGTTGGCACTCACATGTCATCCACAGAGCTCATCACAGTCAGGAGACAGCATGAGAATTTACTCAGAAGAGGTGGGTCATAACAGAGAAGAGAGGATCCCCTTCACATTAGTTATGCCATACAGAAAGCCGAGAGAAACAAATGCCAGTAAAGTTAATGTGATAAAAAAGAAAGGAAAAAAAAAAGGGGGGAAAAAAAAAAAAAGCAGCAGCAGTTTCAGCCAGAGATATAGAATTATCTAAAATGGTGGAATACAGGGCTTGTTTTTCCTCTGCAATTATCAGCCATTTAATAGACATAAAAAAGTTTGTTTTGCTTTTTGTTTTAAACATTCATGGAAAATTTGTAACAGTAGTGCTGCAATATGTTTCTATTTTAGTGGAAATGCTGGTCAGGAATTCCTCAGACCACATACTGGTACGGGTCTGCTTTTCCTTGGTCTGGTGTTGCGAATGGGCTAAGCCATGCTATAGAGAACGGATGGCCAAATACTGCTTTCATGTTCATCCATTTTGTTTTTTTAGCCCATCTTCTCTCTTCCTTTTTCAACTGTTCTATTCCCTGAAAACAGAAATATCACATTTTCAGTCAAATACTCAGGTTTTGGAAGTTCTGGATTTGGGGAAAGGTCTACCCTCAGTTACCCCTTATCCAAAGGACGGAGTAAGAAAATACAAATGTACCTGTACTGCCTTTCCTTTTCTTCTCACTGTTTTATATTAAAAAACACTAAAGCTAGAAACTGTTCCTTGGAAATAAAATTGCTTTCATTTTCTTCAGACCTACATACTTCAGAAACATTTTAAGACCTGCCATCCAATTGTCTCTGATGTCAATAAAAAAAACCCCACCACTTAAAACCAAACAAAAAGTATGTGCTTTAATGGCTGAATGCATTATGTGCTAACCAGATGGAAAAGTTTTAGAAGAAACCATTACAAGCTTGCAGACAAAAAAAAAAAAAGAACCAAAAAAACCCACAAACCCAAAGATAATCTCTGTAATGCTCCCAGATTCACCAAGCAAGTTCAGGAAGTGCCCATGGCTCAGTGTAGCTGAGTCTACCTGGTGCCTCTTCATGTGTCATTAGAATCACTGCTAAAACATGCATGGGCTGACAGCAGGGAGAGAGGGTTAAATAAGATACTGATTTGAAGAAATCATTGGCATTGCTTAGTAAAGGTTAGAAGCAGAACAAAAATAAGCCATTGAGCAATCAGCTGAAACATTCACTAGTTAAACATTAAAAAAAAAAAAAATCCGTATTTGTTTCCAAAGCCCAGGAAGTGAATTTGGTCTTTCAGGAAAGCTACATATGCCTGGCTGCCCCAGAAGCACAGTGAGTAAGAGCAGTCACTGGAGAGCATCCCTATCCCACGGGCAGCAGCAGCAGCTGGCAGATCACCCAGTTCCTTGACTCTGCATCTTTTGCAAGGTGAGGTTTCTCCTGACCTACGTGTGTCTCCCGCGCCACACAGCAACGCGCTGCCGTGCATCTGTGTGCCTCAAATTACTGGTGCTGGGAGCTCTGATGAACGCGGCAGGGGTCAGCTGCAGGAGTTGTGCTGATCCCTGGTAAATGCCACCTCCAGACACAACAGCAAAATACCAGGGTTCTGGGCCCCTCCAGGCAGAAAGGAACCATCTTGGTGGGACAGTGTACTCAAGATGAGGAAGGAAGTCTCCCAGTGACTGGAATAGAAAGGTGGAAAAACTGCAACACACAGCCCTGTCTCTAAAATGTGAATTACAACACTGCAAGAGAGCACACCAAGAAGCACTTCACCTGGAAGTATTCCTCTGCTCAAAACAGACTGCTGGCCAGACAGCTAGCTCAGTGCTGGCAAACCAACAATGAGACATTCCATGGAGCAAAATCCTTACTGATACATATTAAAAAAAACACCCTAAAATATTAAAACAACCCAACAGAAGGAGCCCGTATTTCACTTTTTTATTTTAGAATGTGGCATTGTTCCTTTAACATCTACGAGTCCCCAGAATTAGAGTGGAAGGGAAAATCTGGGGACTTATTTGCACGCCCAGCTGTAGAAAGCGGTTTCTAAAAATTCTTGACAGGTTTCAAAGATAGAGAAATTCAAATGATGATTTCACAGGCAGCATTGCCAATTTACACACTTATTGATGAACACAAGCTCAGCAGGATCTGTACCACACTGTACTTCTTCCTGGGGCTCTCCCCATCAGAAGGAACAGTGAAGTCTTCCTCTGAACACAGGTGGAACATCAGCCTCTTGCAGAAGCCAAGCATTAAAAAAAGCACTGCAAAAAAGGCTCAGAGCAATGGGCCCCATACAGCATGTAATGCCAATCACAGCCCTCTGACAGCAGCAAAAACACCTACTCCAGCTTCAACTGGCCATGGGCAAACAGGGGGAAAGAAACCTAAAGGAGGAAGGGGGGGAAAGAAGAGCTGTCACTCTTTTAAGACGACCTTTTCTCTCCAGCCACTCCAGTTAATTCAATTACCTGAGCGTGCTTGGTGAAGAGTGGAAGTATTCACAAGTGTGGGAACACCCTCAAGAGTCACCAGCTCCACCATTACAGAAGTGGGCAAATACATGGATTTAGGACTGTAATATTACTGTATAATCTCTCCTATGCCACCTTTGAATTCAGGATGACTTGGTGGATGTGCAACAGACTGTATCCAGCAGGCTTCCATAAGCCTGCTCCACTCCCTTTTCTTTTTCCCTCTGGCAAGAGTTTTTGAACTGTTCAACAGGTAGCTAAGACTGGAAAATCTTCTAGGCTAAAATAAGTCTCTGTGTATGTGTGTGTGTGTGTGTGTGTGTGTGTATTCCTCCCCCACATACTCATCTTGGCTTTCCAGCACATAAACCTGTGCACAGCAACAACCAGGACACACAGCTGAATTTCGGACAATACCAATGTAAAAGCACTTCATTAAAGGAAGAAGGTTCTCCAATCCACAGGAACAAATACTCTCTACAGAGTAATCCCAGCTACCTATGCCTACCTTATGCTGTCAACACAGCACTCCAGCCAATACATAGGAGTGCCCTACTTCCCACAGTAACCTTCAGAGAGCATCATCCAACTCAGCTTTATTACACTGGATCTCTCCTCAGACAGTACATGGACTCCCTGTGCCGTGAGGTAAAGCCCTATAGCCCATCACTGTTTCTACAAATGGTGAGACACAGGGTAAAGGAGAGCGTGTGAGACACCCACCGTTTCATCAGTGCAGATGGAGTGTACTTGGGTCCCAAACATAACTGAGGTGAAGATGAGAAATAGAAGAGCCTCAAAACACAAGAGGATGAGGAGAATCACTGTAGTTGGTGGAGAGAAGGAACTGCATTCTGTGAAGACAAAACAATGGAGTTGGAAGGGTAGACATCAAGTAATGCACCAGCTGCAGAACACCTGCTAAGCCACGGGTTTTCCGCACTCAAACTATCAAATACATGATATGAACAACATTCCCAGAAAGACACACAGGGAAGCTCTGACATTCAAGCATAAAATGATCACTCCCCCAAGTTTAAAATAAAGCCAAAAAAACCCACCGAAGACCCTGCAACACCTCAAGATTGTAAGTTTCTTTTCCACTTCGGTGTTCCTCCAGCACACTGGCTAGGACTCCATTCTACTCCATTTCACCTGGAGCTTCTCTCTTAAACCTTAGTCTTAACAGATTTTCCACAGTGATAAGTCCATTAGAAATCTCAAGCTGGCAGTCAGGACACAAGGACATGTAGTACCAACATAAAACCAGGGTGTGCTTCCTTTCATAACTGCTCTAAGCCGTAACTTAAAGAAGTCAGATTAAGCCAAATTCCTATATTTCAGCATACTCAATAGTGTAAACTCAAGCAAGAGCTGAAAAAAAAAACCCAAGAAGGTAATTAGACAGGAGGAGCAGAAGAAAGGAATGTTATAGGGCCAAAGTCATAGTGTTGAGTGCTGTAAATGTCAGAATGTCTCCAGATTTTTCCGAAATCTAAGACTCTCATCAAAAGCCTGTATTTTTCTCATGAGATCTTAAGCTTCAACAGATTCACCATAATCAGGGACTAACACAATTTGCACAAACACAAGGCAGCTGGAACAACATATCCATCTCTCCTAACAGCTCTGTTCTGCCACCTAAACTTGGGACAGGTAGGAAAGTGCTTTCCCCACAGGAACAGGCTCTGAGAAAGGAAATAAGGGAAACTACCTTTTGATGTACCCTTCCCTTATGGCCCTGGCCACTGCAGTCAAATGCAGATGTTCTCAGTGACAGCTGGCAGCTGTTTTACAAAGTTTTGCAGCGTAGAATAACCTCGTCAAATTCAATTCATATGTGTATACTCTGCAGTACTATAAACTAAAACCAGTCATTATACTGAATAACATTACTGAAATTCCAAGGCAAAAAACCCCTCATCCTATTCCAAAAAAAGTCATAAGCAGTACATACATGGGCACACACATTCTTTGACACCTTGCTGTTCAACTCAGCATTACCTTGAGGATTTCCTATATCCATTTGTGGTTTTAAGAATATAGATAGACTGACTTTGTGAAAATTTACTCACTGACTGCTTCAGAGTGAATGCTGAGGTTTTTGGTTTGGCTTTTTTGAGCTGCTTGGGCTGTTTTTGGTTTGTTGGTGTTTTTTTTTTTGCGGACAGAAATTGTTTGTTCTTGCGAGGGTGGATTTTTGGATCTGAGCTAGCATGTTTTCCTGGCAGTCTTGCAAGAATGATTCACATTACCCTTTTTGAAAAAGCATACACACTCTTCTTATCTTTTGTTGGCATTCAGGAAATTAGTGCCGCGTTCATGTCAACAGTAGGTTATTGCACACATACTCCTTAGGTGTTTTTACGTATCAGCCTTTTCCTAGGCACTACCAGGTGTAAGTTAAAACAGGGCTTTTCAGGACAGAGATTCCAGCAGGTCAAAAAGAATGATGAAGTTCCAGGACTGATCATTAAAAACAACAAAAAAAATAGAAATAGCATAGCAGAACCTTGATAGCATTCTTCTGAAACAAGCAAACTGCATTGTAAGTTCTTATTCAAAAGATAATCTGTTATTTTAATAAGGTATTTTGTTTATACTCACTTGTCCAGTCTTCTTCAAAGCAGTACAAGAAGTGAAATCCCACCATGATTAGTGCATGCAGGGAAATCAGTGCTATATACATCTGAAAAATAAAGGATGTAACACAGGCACCAAGTGAGTTCCAAGACCAAAACGCTAAACCTTCCCAACATTTTATTTAAAAGCATAGTGCTAATATTTAAAAACAAAATCAAACCACAAACAACTCCCAAAACCATCAAGCTCTCCCATCTCCCCTGAAAAAGCACCATGAAGCTGGCAAATGCCAAGACTACACAGACTCATTCTCTCCTTACTAACAGCTCTGAGCGAACACAAGGCAGACTGCTGAATTCAGCGCCAGCTGGATCCAAAACCCAGCCTTCTGTGTCCCAGAGCGGCCTTCCACACAGCTCACTGTCCTTACCTCAGCTGAGTACTGCACGGCTTTCAGAGAACAGTAACACTGACCAAGGTATCCTGTTGTCAAAGCTTACATCCTTGCTCTTGACAGCACTACAGCTTCTCAGAGAAACAACAATTAATTTGTTTTAACCAGAAAATGCACATTATCTGTCTTCCAGTAGGAGGTTCAGAAAAATGATGTATTTTTTTAACAACCACTTTCTCCTGAGGCAGACACTGGCATGGAAAGTTTCTCTCAGGCTTTAATACTTCATACTTAATCATTTTTGGTTTAAACTAGGTCTCAGCTTTGTAATAAAAAGAGTATGTAACAAAAAGTTAGAATGAAAAGCTATGTGCAGTGCTACACATAGATTACTAAGATAGGGCTAAAAAAATTACTCTCCTGAACCTACAAACTCTGACAAAGACAGGCAGATAGTAGAAGTGAGAGAGACTTTGTAACAAGAAACACCTCTGGAAGCAGTAAAAGGCAATAGGGGAGTATTCTGGTTTTCCTTGCAAGTTGAGCATGCTGCTGTTCTTTCACTTCCTCACATGTCAAAAAGAGTATCCAAGAATAAAACCAGCAACCCTTATTTTGTTTCTCTCAATCAAATTAAGTGTTAAATACAGTCTGCTTGAAAGTGGATATCAAGTTTTAATAGAAACTGAAATCCTTTTGATAGGACTAAAACACCTAGCTCACTTCTCAAGGTAAAAAAACCCCACTTGCTCATATTCATTTTGTTCTGTAATCCACATCCTTGCAAACCACACCATAGAACACTAAGCCTTTCATTTAACTGAAAATCTCCTCCTTTCTGCTTGGTAATGTGAGAACATACTTCCTCAAACCTACAGATGTCTCAGAAGATTTATTAATAAAACAGAGCATCACTGAAACTCAGCCTTGTAATGTTCACACTACTCCCACGGGATATTTGCAGTTCACTTTGATGAAACGCATTTCAAGCCTTCCAGAAATATCCAGTATTCAAGCTCGTACTCCTGTTTTCTTACTCATGATGTTACAGATATAGTACAAAAAGTCAAGCACCTCCTTGGTTTTCAAGTACAAAAATAAACCACTTTCAATTAAAAGGTGGGTAATTCTTATCCAAGGGGATGCAGACTTCCCACTCCTTCTCTAAGATGTGGCAACAGCTCTTATTACATGATCCCACACAGGTACTCGTACAACTATAATGTTTAGGAACTCTACATACAGCCTGGGACCCTACCAGCCACTGTTTCACGTAAAGGGATGGCCCCTGCCTCAAAGGGCTCAGCACCACAATAAACTACTCCCATTACAAAATAGGTGCTGAACAACCATCAATGCAAACCTCAAAAACCCCTGACAAAGGCTTCCTGTGATGCCTTTTCCCATTGCTGTGGATGGATGGATGTGTGGCTGGGTGTGTGTGTGTGTGTAGCCTATTTAGTGAAACAGAAGCCTGTGGCAGGTCCCCATAAAGTTCTTCCAAAACACGAAGGAAGAGAATGCCAGCACTGGGAGCTGCTTCACAGACTACACGCTGCATTTCAGCACTTCCCACTGGACAACCTCAAGCATCACCTGCAAAATACTTACTGTAAACAGTACAAAGTACTTCTGGTTATTCTCTCCTACACAGTTATTGACCCACGGGCAGTGATGGTCCATTTTCCGAATGCACCTCTTGCAAACGCTGAAAGAACACAGGTCTGTATTAACAGCACTTTCCAGTCCGGGAACACAACATTTCACAGGGGGTTGGGGGACAAAGAAATTCAGGAAAAGAATCAGAGGTGAAATCTGAATCGAAAAGAATTTACTTGCCACCATATTTATATTTCTGGTTTGCTTACTTGACTAAGCCTGTTCAAAATGAACCATACAAAACCAAACCACCACTACAAAAATTAATGCCACACATCAGTGGTTCTTTCCAAAATATGGTTGGAACCACACACTGCAGATGGAAAAATCTGTGATTTTGTTTAGTTTTAATCTATTTGGCCTGTAAAAACATCCACAGGTTAAAACCAAGCAGAAACCACAAAGATATAAAAGGCAGTAATGAATAAAGATACTTTTCAAAGTTGCTAATAACAGACTAAGGTTTATTTGCCAACATTTTCCGGTAGCAGGAACTTGCAAAAAAAAAGAAAATTAAATAAGGCATTAGAAAAGATTCTTGACATCAAGGTAAGCCACATACTAGCAGAAAACAGCTGTGGCAGTCAGTCAGGAAGACAGTACCACAACATACATTCAAGGTGAAATTAGATGTTAAAGCACTTCACAAAACCAGACTAATAAAATCAAAATTCAAACTCTTGCCAGCGTGCAAATTGTGGCTGGAAGTCAAATAATTAAAACATTATTACTTTGTCTGAACATCATTCTCTTGCTCAGTCAGTTACTGCTTCAACTCACATAATAAAGGAAGTCTTTTTCTCTGCTGCTTTCTCATATGATAGGAGACGAAAGGCAGTCTCCTGATACCACATTGCACAAACAAGCACAGAAATCAAATATGAAAAACACAAAACCCCAAAGCAAACAAACAATAGACCCAGAAAGGAAACAGCCACTCCAGAACAATTCTGGCAGCAATGAAACAGAAAGGACTGAGTGCTCTGCTAGTTTTATTTTTCTTCTTATAACAAAAAGCATTTTGACTTTAATATAAATAATAAACTTCAACACCCAAACACTTAAGGGAAATTCAAACGAAAACATAAACATGTTCTTATCAGCATGTACGAATAAATAATAGAAAACATCTCTGTCAGAACAGCCTTTCACTCACTTTACATGGTGGGAGGGGATAATCCCCAAGGGTATGTGCTATGCCTGAAAAACAAATGAGTTGCTATAGGCCTGATCCTAAATGAAAGTCCAGGCAGGCAGGCCCCAGCCTCCCGGCACGGGACCAAAACAGGAGCTGCTCCTCCTCAGGCAAACCTGGGTGCCCTGCTACCTATCAGCCCCAGGTGCAGTGGGACACCAGAAAAGCCTTGTTTTGCCAGAACAAGCAGCTTAAAATTATTTTGAGCTACATGGGGTCTAAAACCAGCAGGCACATTAAAAGCAATTTATCTGCCCGATAATGTACTTCGTATGACCAGTATCTATGACTGTGGTTAAAAAAAAAGGAGGGGGTAAGGTGAGGCAGGTGGCAAAGGAGGAGGATGCCTCCCTGTGTGCAGCTGTGCACACACTTCCCTTGGGCTCTGAGAGAGGTGAGTACCCAAGCAACAACTCAACTGCTCCTACTTCCCCAGAGGGACAACCCGAAGATGCCAAGCCACAGATGTGGAAGGGATAGGAGAGGAGGCTGGGAGGGGAGGTTTTATTCCATGTGCACACACCAAAAACAGTTGGATGACAGGCAGAACAGGAAGCTAGCTGGTGGAAAAGGAAACACAGAAACTGCAACTAAACACGACAGGCAGCAGGAATACTCAGACACTTTCCCCCACTCAACCACCCAGCTTCCAAATGCTGGCAGGACTAGTTTACTGGGCACAGGGGACTCACTAAATAGCCCATTCATCAAAAACACCCTGGTTCCTCTGGCATATAGCTAGCAGTATCTCCTGCTGATCTATATGCTCAACCTTGATGTGTTGAAGTCTAATAGATCTCCCTAGGCCACAAAAAAAATGTTTGACTGAAGATTCTCAACAACATCAGTGCTCAGTGGATCACCTTCCCAAATCTTAATGTCTAAAAACTTATCTTAAAGCATAGAAAAAAGGACCATGGTGACAAGGTTTTGTGTTTAGCCAGAGTCTTTTTCATTTACCTACACTGCGAGTCATCATCAAGACAGCATTTCAGATGTGAAGTTTCATTCATAATTGAAAAGCTGTCAGAGGGGATTTCACAGTAGCATTAATAAGTGATAGGCATGATCACATTGCTCCTGCTGAATAATCAACTCCTGATTTTCATTAAAATTTAAAAAAAAACCAACAACAAAAAAGAAAAACATTTGCAAACTGAAGCTCTGAAAACAAATATGAAACAAGCAAACAGCAGGACAAGTTTGCTCAGCTCATTACCACGTATTTCCCTCCCCACAAGACCGCTGCATAAATCAGCAGTAGCCCAGGTACAAGCTCTCTCTGTATGTATTGGTTTTTGAGTAGGTAAGGAAGTGACACCAGTGCAAACTTATTAACTACTTACTGGAAAGCAGGTTCGCTTGCTTTAAAAGCAGAAGAGAATTTTAGGAAGTAGTTATTTTTTTTTGCTCACTGCCTTTAGTACTAAAAAGCTCACTACCAGTTACTCTCTTCCGGGAAGTTTATCCTACCAGAAAAAGAAAGGACATGACAGATCAGCAGGCATACTGATCTATCACACAGCACAAAACAAAGTCACAGCTCTCCAGGAAAATGTGGAAGTCTGAACTCTTAAAAAAGATATACAGTTACCTGCACTTCAGTTTTAACTTAAATACCACTTCTAAATAGAATACACAGTTAGACAAATGAGTTTCTGAGTTAAAACAAAAATAGAAAAGACACTGACCCTTTGCAAGACGTTTTATGGATTTCTATGCATTTTGTCTCTTTTCTATGCATGTCTCGAATTTTCCAGTCATGTTTACATGAAAATTTATGGAATGTCAGTTACAAGTCTGGAGCCAAGCCAGCACTCAAAAAATTTAAGTGTTTCTCACTTTGCACGAAGTAGCCTCAGCTTCCTAAATCTGAAATTTCATCAGAAAAGGTATGAGATTTCTTCCAGGAAGCTTAAATGCATCTGGTACTATTGGCAACAGAGTTTGTATGCCAGTCCCTCAACTGACCCACTCCAGTCTCAGACTCCAACAATAAGGCACACTGGTGAATAATTCTTGAGGTCTTGATGAAACAGCCATCCTCAGAAAAGACTTTACCTGCAGTGATGTGCTCTGTCGGGTTTGATGCTACAACACTTTGGGCACTTGTAAACCACCTGCCCTGGCTTTAGCTGTAAACTCTCGATGAACTCTTTTGTGGCATTACCTTTGGGTACAGCACCCTGCAGGAAAAAAAAAAAAACAAACAGGCCAGGAGATTAACTTGTGGACATTACAGCTGCTAAGAACAACAGGACGACTTAAAACTATGGGAGGGGAAGGAAGAAAAAGAAATAAAAACTTCCCTAAGATCAACAGAGTTTCAAGAAGAGCAAAAAGATTCAGAAAAGAAATTTAAATGTGGTCTTAAAATATGGAACCACACACTTAAAACGTAATTTTGGTGGGGCTTTCATTGGTTTTTTTTAAACATCAATAAAGGAATTAGTCTTTTGTAATACTAGCTTCACTTAAGCAATTAGTCTTTTGTAATCCTACAGTAACCTTAAAATATTTAAGAATCCTCATCCCTCTTTTCACATCAACAAATCTATCATGTCAGTGTTTCATATCACAAACTGAAAACCGCAGATGTTTCATGCCAGTAGAAGCAGCTTCTTCTGAAGTATCACTGTGTACACTAGGAGTTGCTGGTAAACGACTCATGTATTTATAGTTATGCTTCCATTGTGTATTTGTTATTTAAATTAGGGTTCAACATTCAAATAGTGAACACTAAGAATCATCACACCTCAATAAGACTCGGTAAGACATTCTTAGCTGTGCAATTTCTACTTTAAAGTGTATCTTTAAACAGGTAACATATTGCTGCTAAAGGAGCCCAAGTTCATGAGTTTCCAGTCTTTATAGGGTCATTAATTTGCTCAAAAAAAACAAAACCAAAGAAACTCCCTCTGCTCAAAAAAAAAAAAAACACCCCCCAAAAAAAAAAAAAAAAAAAAAAAAAAAAAAAAAAAAAAAAAAAAAGCCATGAAACATGGTGTATGAAATCACTGCTGGTACATTGGCACAATTTACTTCTGTGAATTTAAGGCTTTTTTATTGAAATAAAAACAAAGATGCAGTATTTCAATAGATTTCTGATGCAACAGTCTCCTTTTAATACATCTATACAACCTCCTCAGGGCAATAAACAGAAATTATACCCATGAGTGAAAGAACTGCACATTAAACCAGTACCATAAGGTTTTTTTAAGCAGTCTTTGGGGCCTTTTTCCCCACAAAAACTCCCAACAGGCCTGACTAACTTAAAAATTACCAAAACCAATTTCCACAAAGTGCTACAACTCATGTTCTCTCTCTTCAGTATGCAGCAAATCTCAAAACTTTAGGAATGTTTTTAGCAAGGACCCATTAGAAGCAGTTCCTGAAATGCAGGACACGCTATCAGTTGTAAATAACTGAGTTGTTCATTTATTTATAATAAGAATTCTGCTTGTTTGCCTCAGAAATGCTTTCTGTTTCATTCTGATCCTACATGTGCCCCTGGTTCCCCGTGTCCTGGAAGCTTCCTTAATCCCAGACTCTCACTGTCTGCCAGATGTTAGAGCATCCCTTCTCCATTATCTTCCCTCCTGCATTTTATTTAGCTGACTTCCTCATTAAAAAAATGAAACAAAATTCCACTGGCTCTCCGTCCCCATACATAAATCCCACCTCACACTAGGAATTAACATATCTTTTCCCAATTACTCTTGACAGAGATTTTATCTGCTTCTCCAACACTGCTTGCCTAGACCGTTTCAAAATACAGCTTTTGTTTCAGAAGAGCTGCTGCTAACTCTGCAAAATAATTCCAGTGACCTGAGGATCCCTAAGCATAAAAATCACACAACACACAATAATTAAAAACCACCCTTAGGATACAAACTATCTAACAAACTGCTGCAACCCTCTATTTCTGAGTCCAGTGATCAGAAGTTTCAGAGGCTAAACTACTGCTTATAATTCTGCCTAGCAGCAATAGCATGCAATTCAACAGTCTTTACCATAAATTGTGATATTACCCCAAACCAAGCCATTTCTGCAGTGCTGTGGCTTCTGGAAGAGATGGAATCTAAGAAACAGAGATTATACTGAAGTCCTATCAGCACCTAACAAGGTTTCAAGGGGGAAATAACATTTGGAAGGAACAGAATATCAGAGGCACACCACCACTCCCAACAGCAACAAGAACATTTGTGAGGAAGGGGGCAGGAGAAGTCTAAGCTTGTCTTTCCTTCCACTGACTAGTGGAGATGGGCTTTTGGATTGAGTCTGCTGTCCAGAGGCTATTAAGCAAAATAAACCATCACAGGCCATTCAGAATTAGCATCATGGTGCTATACTTCATCTTGTCACAAACTGAAAGACGAGAAAGCACCAGATCTGATCTCTCAAAGCAATGTCCTAAGGATACATACAAGGGGATCTCACAATTCTGATGCTTCCCAACTTGCCTAAGAACTGCCAGCTCTTAGCATGCTCAGCCTGTATTTATTTCAGCATTGTCCAATACACTCAACAAAATCAGTAGAATGAGAGATGGTAACACAGCTTTTCAGAACAACACACGTTCTGCTCCATTCTGCTGAAGCAATACTTGCCAAGGCAGACAACCAAAACCAGCTTTTCCAGCTTTCCTGTTTGTCAAGACACAACAAGCCACAAACACGAGATCTGCCACTGGGGAGAAAACAGCGTCATAGAGAAACACTCTCCTTTCCAGTGCAAAAAGAGGAGCTGCTCATACACCGGGAATCTAACGCTGGGTCCCTGGCTTTGCATCCGACTTTGAGTGGGACGTAAAATTAGCATACCACATCAGCAGCCTCACTCAGCAGGCTGACACACAAAAGTTATTTAAATCTGCCACTCACTCGGCAACTGAGCTACCCAACATCTAGCAGACAAGAAAGACACTGCCTGTTTCTTTCTGAGACACACAGAGAGAGGTGTATACTTACTGGATCTGTCAGCATAGCACGAAAATGTGAAGCCAAAGCGAGGAAAGCCAAGGTGTTGAACAGTGTGCCATTGATGACACTATAAACATAATCTCTTGATGGAACTAGCATGACAAGAAGGACTACAAAGTCGGCATAGAACACCAGCATCCAGGTAACGACAGCACATGCAATACCACAGCCATCTCGAATAAACCACATTGTTCCCAGGGAAGCGTGGCTAGGAGGTGGAACACACTTTTCCGGCTGGAGGTATTCAGGTGTCCTTTCAATATCTCTGAAGCGGTGGACTGGAGTAATCATCATAGGCTATTATGTCCATACTTGCATCTGAAAGAGAGTCAGAAACAATGCTCACTGCTCTGCCAGACATCCAGATCTCTGCTCGTGTAATGGCATGGTCATCATGTGGGAAAATTGCAGAAAATGAAATGAAAAAGCAAAAAAGGTAAATAACTCAAACATAAAATAATGGATTGGGAAACCACACTCTTGCGCTTATCGGAACACTCCTTACTCAGAAGACTCTAAGTGCTTTTAAGAAGTGCTTAATTACACACTAGGTCTACCTGTGTGCCACCTCCACCTCCTTAAGTGGAAAGGCAACAAGCATTTTAATGAAGAAAAAGTCATCAGGTAGGAGCCAACAGGAGTTGCCGCAACAGGAACTGAAGCAAGAATTAGGCACTGTCATGTGAGGGGAAAAGAGAAAGCCCTGGCACAGCTGGCACGGTCCCTTTTTGTTGCTTCAGATTTGGGGAAGGGCGGGGTCTTTCCTATACATACTGGGAAACTTAGCAAGTGGAAGAGGTTTCCTTTCTCCTTACCTACTGACTCACAGCGTTGGGGTAAAAGTGCAAAAGCAAACAGCTATACGGTTAGATTTGCAGGAACTGACTAAGAAAGAAAAGATCTTGACAGCAACTTCTAGTCTTGGCTGGAGGATGTAATTTCCCAACAACAGCTGTCTCCCACCACCTTTGCTCCATCCCTCAATGGCATTTGTTTTGCTTCCCCTTTTCCAGCCAACTCCACCCTACTGCAGCAAAAGCACCAACACTGACATTGCCCTGTCCTCCCCTGTCCAGCTCTGCAGATAGACACCTTGTCTATCCAGAGGGTAAGATCCATCTTGGAACCAGGAACACTAATGCTCCAGGTGCGTGCCGTGCTTGCTGTAGTTTCAGTGTAACTCCCACCAAATGTCAGCATTTGAGAAAACAGAGAAGGTGCCCCTAAGTCTTTGGCAAGGGATCAACCCATCTGCACTCAATCCATCCACCACTCAGTGTTGGCGCACACCTGGAATACTACACCTGGAATGAAAGCAGCTCTTTATACACCCAGCAACCTCTTCCAAAGACACTTCTACTCAAGAGTATTTGCTCAGTGCTCCAAACACTTCGTAACACCACACCCTCTAAAGACCCACCTTCTACAAAAATGGCTACAATAATTTTACTACCAAATACACAGAATTGCATTTCCCTGAATGGAAGGGATCAGCCTCCTGCTATTTCGAAATTTAAGGCTTCTTCTCACGGCTTTGCAAAAAAGAGTGTTCATTATGCCATTTTCATTCAGAGAAAATGTACACTATTAATTACGTTTTCTGCCAAAAAAGTTCACACTGAAGCTATTTTTGTCTTTAATTGTTTAAAAATGGATACATTTTACAGAAAACATCCCAAGAGAATTGCAGAAATCCCTAGGATTTCAAACTTTTCTCCAAATTTTATGGCTAAGTTCTGCCAAGTACAAGAAGAAAGCTCTACTCTGCCTAACGCCAACCTAAATGGAGATGTTGCTGCCCCTATCTCAACAGGGAAAGAGATGATAAGTTTACTTTTCAGCTGTTATTTAAGAAGACCAAATTCATAAGAGGACAATTATTCTTTCACAGCCAAAGAATACAGTTATTAATGAGCAAGATGATTAATTACATCTAAGCACAGAAGTGATGAGCTTTGTGCACCTGAGTGCGAGTGACACGCACAAAGTGGAAACTGCTGTGGCCACAGTGAGAGGCAAAAGCCAGGAGCACAGAGTTCCAAGGTGCACAAAGCAGATGAACTAGACCATTTACAATATTTGTTTTCTAACACGACTAGTATAAATAAACTAGGAGAATTAGGTATTTTCTCATCTTTCCACTTTGAACATTTAGTATGCTGCCAAGTGAGTTGAAGATGGCTTATGAATCTGAAGAAAGTCACGTGAATTAATGTTAAAGCATATCAGTCTTGTATTTATACACACATCACACAGAACAGAAAAATCAAGATGAAAATGTCCTTGTGAGGATGTCATTTACTTTGGCAAGAAAAAAGCCCACAACAAAAAACCCTCTCCTCATTCACAAAATTCACATAACACATTGTAATTACTCTGTATTTTAACCACAGCTATAATTTAGCCTCATGATTCCTGACATTTAGGAAGACAAGCTATATAATTTTCATAAACAGTCATTACCCAAACGATCTGGTGGTCTAAGTTCAGATAAATCTACACCTACTAGTAAATCCATACCTTTTCTCCCATTCTTCACAATTTCTTTAAGGACAATTATGTATTTATACATTCACACAGACTTAACAAGTATTTCTCAGACTCAATTGTTCCATTCCCTCAAGGAAACAGGTTAACCTTCACTGCATTGTTTAACAATCTTATTAAAATTGCTACACTTGTTTGCCAGCTCAAAATAAAACTAACATAATTAAAGACTCACACCTGACAACAGTGTTTAGTTGACAAGAACATCACGTTACATTAAAAAGTAAGAAAGAAAACTATAATTTAGGTGTTCAATTTTCAATTGAAAGTTTAGACTTGACACATCAGGTACAGTAACAAGCTGGAACAGTCCTGAACACAGACTCTCAGGATTTTTTGCCTAGACTCTGAGCCTTTTTTTTCCCCTAAGGTTTAGTATCGCAAAGGAATGAAACAGTCGCAGGAAAAGCACACTCCTATTTAACAAAGGAATTAGTTTGACAAGTCACCTTAAGGTCAGTATTAGCAAAGACTGACTGAAAGCTGAACAAATACACAGTGATTAAAGCTGTGGGTTTAGTCCTGAACAGCACACTTCAGCAGTGAAATAAAAATTAATCTCTCTTGCAAGTGCAGAAAGTGGTTTTACTCCAATAAAAGTTCTACAGCTCTCTCTCAGAAATATTATTGAGCTAAACGGGGTAAAAAAATAAGAAAAATCTATTGCTGTGTAACTGTCTAAGGAGAAACTGGAAGGAGCCCTGAGGCCCCCTCAGTCTAAAAGTCTGGAGACTCATTTCTGGAATGAGTTAAAAGGACAGAGCACAGGCCCCTGATTATGGCTGGAGGACAAATTTGTTATTTAATGTACTCTGCCATTTAATGCTTGCTTTAGAGGCCTCATTAGGCAAAAAAATTTTAAAAATCAGTAATCAGTACATAAACACCATACATTGTTAGAGAAATACATATGTGTTTTAGTGATCATTGTCTTAAGAGTCAAGCTGTAGGAGCTTAGAGTCTCAGTTTCTCCCCTACATGACCCGGTTAGTGGGGTTTTTTAAATTCCTTGTTCTTACATACACAAACATCTGTTTTGGTTTATGTTGTCCAATTGTCATATAAATAATACAACAACAACAACAAAAAAAAGGTTTTAGTGGGGTGGAAGCAGTTACTTGCCCTAACTGGTTTGCCCTTCAATCACGCTGCATATGAACTTAATTTATAATACAGATGGAATATGTCAGCTCCGCCTGCTCTGGAGCAAACAATATGTAAACAATGTAGGCAAAAGGCTTAAGGACTTAATCTTGGTGTCAGGCTACAAGAGAGGCCACTAGGTAAGTAAGTGCAAGATACAATGACAACACACACATCAATTCAGCTTAATGACATGACAGAGCAAAGACCTTTTCTTTTTTTTTTTTATCTGGAAGGCATCTGGCATTACGGGAACAATCAAAAATCATGTAGTACACAGGTTAGAAGTGTAAACAAAACAAATGAAAATCCACTTCCTGCTACAATGAACACTTAAAATATGCTGTTACACCCTATATAAACTGTCTTTTTACCTGCCATAAGCCATGTCAAAAAAAAATGGTTTTTAATGGCCTGTGACGGCCAAAGAATGTGCTAAGAATGTACAAACAAATGATGTGGGCCTTCACCCAGTAAGTACCTGAAAGCTACCTGAGCTTCTGATGTAAAACTCACAGCAAGCATAAAACCACCATCATCGTGAACTTTTTGATTTTCATGTAATTACTCATGCTATGAAGTCAAGCACACGGGTATGACTTGCAGAACTACAGCATTACTATGTACATTGCAACCATTTCCTCTATTACAAGTCCATTAACACTGAACTTTGGGAAGAGGTTACATTTTCATTCGGTCACATGAACTAAGTGAATTTCAAGTTCTGCCAATTACACGAAAACAATACTGGGGAAAAAAAAGAATAAAAAGAAGAGCGATCGGGGCAGATCATGGACCTTTTTTTAGGTTTTCAGTTTGGTTTTTTATTTACTTTAAAGAAACACTTCCAAGCAGTTTTTATGACACACAGAGTACCTTGAGAGCTGACAAACAGCACTAAAGTTAAATTTTTATCATCAAAAGGAAGCAAACATATGTAACTAGTCATACTATATTCACGACAGCTAAAGCAGGCAATCTAGATCCACAGGACGGATGTCCTTTTAAACAAAATCAACCAGCTCCAGACAGACAGAGAGAAACTGCAGGAGAATTCATTTTTAAGCTGATTTCATTTTTCTGTTCATAAAACTGCATAGACTAAAACACTGCATATTTAATCTTCCCTTGCAACAGCCATAAGAGAAGGTGAGTTTCCTAACTAAAAGCATTTTTACCTACGATTCTCCTGCCACACTTCCATGCAGCTAAAATCTAACAAGCTTGTCAAAACTTGCCAAAGCAGAGATAATAAGAAAATACCAGTATTTATATGTATTTCCCTAATGGCTCCTGCAAGGCCTAAAAAGCTTTATCTGATCAGCAGGAGTGCAACAAAACAGGCCAGCTATGCTGAGAATTTTTGGCAGTCTCCTGTAGACTCGTCCAGATATCCATCGGTTTGGTAGTTTCCAACCCCTGGTTTACAAAACCCTGGAGGGTCAATGGGACATTTCTAACAGGTCTGTAAAAGGCAGCTAAAAAAAGCAAGCCTATTATTAGCAGGCTCAAATTTGCTATAGAGAGCTGAACTTCCACTGGAATACTTTTGGGACTCCACACATGGTTAAAAAAAAAACCAACCAAACAACAAACAAAACAAAGCCCATCCCAACTCGGGCTGAAAACCCAAACGGGTAAAAACCTACTCTTGGGTTACACTGGCAAAGGCAACAGGGAAGAACTGGGCACGGAAGTGAACACTGTGCTTACAGGACAGACGATGACTCAGATCAAATTATCACAGGGCAAAGTCAGCCCTCCTCCAGCTACCCCAGGAGAAGGGAACGGGATCGTGCCTACCACAGATACTTCTTCATTTTTCTCCTGGAGATTCAGGCTACAGTAAGGAGTATACTTACAGCCTAAATACTACATCACCAGTTACGCATATGCTTTTAGCAAAAGTTTCACAAACATTTCAAGATTCTCCTGAATCCTTTGGCTCCTGAAGACAGGCAATTTCAACACTTTCAGTTCCCATACTAAAGAAAAATGGCATAAAGAAATCTTAAAAAAATCACAAAGCCTAAAATAAATTTGTGTTTCCCGACGGTAAATGCACAGGCTAGGATTACCTCCCTTGAAAAGGGGAACAGAGAGCACGTAAAACCAGATGGTAACCAATTTATAATATTTTCTATATGTGAAGGGAATAAGTGGCTGTATTACAATGCTTTACAGTAATTGTTTACAAAACTTTTATATCATCAACTATTTCGATGTTATTTTCTATTTTTAATTTATTTCTTACTTCAAAGAGGTCACACGTGAACAAGATTTTAGAAAAATGGCTCACACTAAAATCATGCTTTTATTTTATTATTTTTATTAGAAGCATCTTATTAGGGGGGAAGATTTAATTGAAGTCATGCCTTTCTGGAGAACACATTTGAATAGGAGTACAAATACACAGAGGGGAACTTCTCCCTAAGGAGAGCAAGCAGAGGGGGAAATTACCTCAAAGATGCCTGTCAGATCTAGAAACTCCATCCTGAGGGCCTGGATCAGGCTGAGAATGACAGGCTCAAAAGAGATGCAGCGACATAAGGCACAAACCCCTCAGTCCTCCTCTAATTTACATCAGCGTAGACAAGAAGCAACTTCAACAGTGCCAGAGGAATTCCATTAGCAGAACTGAAAGGAAAACAAGGCCATGTTTTCTGAATTACAAATACAGGGGTTTCCCTATCCTGATGTTTGTGGAACGCAGTCTCTCAGGGCAGATGGTAACAGCTTCCTGCTGAATATCTGTATCATTTCTGCTTAACTAATGGACATCTATTGTATAAGTAGAATATAACAAAGACTGACCTAAGAGTCTGAGTTATCTGGTGACTGCACCCCCACCAAAAGGCCTGTCAGCTGCTGGCCTGAGCAAAGGAGAGCAAAGACAATGTAGTTACTGTCCAAGGTACAAAAACACTGGACCACGATGGATGAGTGACAAAATTGGGGCAACATGTAGGAACAGGGCACAAGTCACAAGGGCACCAGAGACTGAGGTCAGACTTGGATTTGACTTGGTCTGATCACAAAGTTAGTGATCTTAGTAAGTCTTTCATCAGAGATAGAAGGTACTTTATAAAACTGTCATTAAGTAATGAACCATTACAAAATAACTGATAAATTTTTAACTATCAGAGCTGCAAGGGAAACAGAGAAATTCTGTCACTTCAATTTTACAGTTTCCCAACAGACCAAATACACACAAGCTACGTGACCTATGTCGAAAGAGAAATATTAGTCCTGAACATACCATCTTTGTTGCATTGCCACCTATCTGAAGTTAAGCATCGGAAGGAAAGAGCAGTCTTGCAGGAGAGACTGCACCAGGAAACAGAAAACAACAGATGGGGATGTCATGCTTTCCCACAGCATTGCAGTTATCCTGAATACACAGCCTTATGAGAGACAAAACAGGAGAAGCTGTCCTGGTCTTCTAGACAGCTTTGCAATTTACATGCTGACTCAGGACTTAAAACAGCAAGTCATTGGATTAAGGGAATGTAAATTCTCAATTTGTCCTTTATCAACTTTTTTTTTTAAAAAAGAAAGACAAAAAATTAAAGGGGAAGGTTTATCTACAAAAGTGGTATTATTTTTAGCATCTATTTTAAAAACCACACAACTTTCATGGCATAAGGAATATGTTTTGCAGAGCAGGAAAGAGCTGCAGCTTTAAAGTTTTAATCATAATAAGAAGCTGGCAGAACCCCTCCAGTCTAAAAAAAATATTCTAAATCCTATCTTTCAAGGCAGAAAGAGCACTTTAACTATCAGACATACGTTTTCACTCAAGATGGTCTAACACAGGATCTGGCTCTCACCTGCTTCTGCTACAGCCCCCTCTTCACAAGCATGAACAAGTCACTCACTCTCTGATTTTATTCTCCTGCCTGTAGTTTATTCTTCTGCCTTACCACATAGGGGTAGGTAAAGATACAGGTATGAAGGCTGTAAGGCATTAAGATTTTAGATCTACATACTACACCTAAGCAGATCCCTAAGCCAACTACAGAAAGTGCACAGGGCATGCATTAAAATAGCACATTAGTAACACAGGGACCAAAAAATTATCACCTCTCTTCTGCAAAGTTAAAATCACAACCAGGAGAAACATATGCTGCTACTTCAGAGAACTGGAAAAACCTGCAGGTTCAAAGTTGCTGTATGCTAAAGCTTTTGAAACATAGCAAAGAACATCTGAGTTGGCAAACTAAGCATTTCTTGTTTTGCTCACTTTTGCACTGGCAAGCAGAAGGGATCCTTGCTGCCATAAAAAATACAGTTTCTGTGTGTAAACCTTAATTTTGCTACCCTTTGAAATACAGGGAGTTCAAGACAAGACCAAATACAATATACAGAATCTTCCTTATCTATTCTGTGCTATATTGGACATCAGTAATTCAAGCAGTCACCTCAAAGAACAAAGACGCATATCACATTACTATCTTTATCACCTGCTCTCTCTCTCTATCTATGGTATGGTACTACTGCCTTCCCACTAGGCCTGTATATGTCTTTTTTTAAACTTTTTTTTTTCAATAGCATTGTCCTTTACACTACCTTTACTCACTCACACTGTTTCAGCTTCAGCCCACTTGTTTTAACTTCTGCATGCTGCACCACATTTAAGATTGGCCACCCCTGTCAGTTCTGCATTATTGCAAAACACACAGCTGAACATCACAAACACACCATCCGCCACTGGCCCAGCAGCAGAAACATCAACAAGGACCTTGCATTTCCTCTCTTTCAACATTCCTCTGTTGTCCAAGGATCTTAACAGTGAGTCTCCTGTGTCCTTATTCTACTTGCTGTTTTACTTGCTCCTGGAATAGCATTTCCCAGCATTTTTCTAGCTGAACTCTGCTGCTGTACCCATCCCTCTCATTTCCATACCTTCCCATGCCTATCCTCTCTTTCTTTTTTCCCCCTCTTCTTGCACTCCTACCTCTTCTCCTGTAAGAGCACTGGTTCTGTATGGTCACCCTCTAACCTGGTGGTGCAAAGAGATACGGTGCAATAAGCCTAGATAAATCTCTCACTCCAGTCTCCAGAAGCACTCCCAAGGACCCCCCAAGCTGGGGGCACAGCCAGAAGCAGGCGACAGGAGTTAACATGCCAGTGCTCCCATGCAGTGAGCCAGCACCTAGCTGCACCTTGCCTCTAACACCTTGCACCTCAATAGCCGGGAACTGCTGAGACTGAGGTCTTTGGCACCCACAGCCTGCAGACAAGCTGGCTCACTCTTTTGGACTCCCTCTCAAAAGGACAATATGTGAAGTGTTACTGGCAGACTTGCTGCACTGCAGCTCCAGGCAAGGGTTATCTTCTTTCCTTACTGCCTGCACAACCCAGGAAACACACAGCTTCAATTAGGAAAGCTTTAACTTCTCATTTTCTTGAACATAACCTGAAGCTTCAGATTAGTTACATGCATGGGTCAAACATGATGTTCCAGGTACAATCGGTCACATTTAGTTTGCTTCAACCAGCTAAGCACAGGATGGGGAAAATAAAAACTGACAACAAGCTATTCTGTCGTGTCATATTTTACATTACCTGCTGTCTTCTGTCACGAAGGCAGAAAACCTGTATTCCAGATTATCGCCCTAAGAAAAAGGTCATGTCTACGCTGCAGAGGGATCAGAGAAAAGCATAAACTCAGCCAACTAACATCTGCAGAGACTGGCTGAGCTACAGCCAGTCCATTTTCAGACCAACACTACTGTGGGTGCCCATCTAGTCTCCTCTACCCTGTCACAGCTTATGGGAAATGTCTGCACAGTAAAACTGGCTCCATGAGCAAGTCTTCCCGAAATAATGCAACACACAGGTTTAAACTGCATGGACTACGCAACACTGCCAGCTCCTGTTCTGTTGGACATGCACAGCAATCCACCCACTGAAAAAAGTAAATTTATATTAGGTAAGATAAAGAGATTCACCAAAGCTGAGCTACCATTGCCCAGGATACACACATCCTGATGAAGACTGTCAGCTGTTCCCCTTTGCTGATGCAAAGGAAACTGCCCAGAAGAAACACATAACTATTTGGGCACAGCAGACCTGCATCTGCTGAGGAATTAAGCACTCATCTTCTTGCAACCTACTCCCATTATTTGGATTAAATTACATTTGTGTACTTTTGTCTACTACCAAAGAAGCAATTTAAAGATGAAATACACACCCTTGTCTGTAACTATATCACTTAAAATAAAAATAAAAAGGAAGCAGAAAAGTACATGAAAATACCCAATAGATGTTACTGCTATAGGTCCTAAATGTCACAACAAGTATTTTGGGTTTAGGCAGACCTTATATTTGCCCTTTTATCAACCTATAACCACAAAGAGTTTGTGTGTCACACCTTCTAAATCTCAATAAACATTTAGTCAGACACAACTTACTACCAGCAGCAGGTCCCACTGGTGTGACAAACACTATTGGATCAGTGAGGCAGCACCAAGAGCTATGCTGACAGTCATAGCCTTTGAACGAGCAGATCTTTATTTATCTGCACATGGGGCTGCATTTTTAAAAGACATAAGAATGGCATGGCTCTCCTTATGATGACTCTTATCACTGAAATGCCTGTAACACTGCACAAAAGACTTATTTGTTGCTTTCACTGAGCAAAGAAAAACATGGTCCTCACTAATAACTTGCTATGTACACCACCAGACACCCAATGCAGTCACTCACTGTAACTCACCAGTTCCTTCCTTCTCCATGATTCCACTGTCTCAGAATAACCATCCAAATCTGGGTTCCTTTCCTACAGATCTGACATTGCACACACACCTTTGCTCTGCCAGAAGTCTGGCACACAGTTGCTCCGTCTCATGCTGAAAAACACAGTTTATCTTTTCTGAATCAGGATCAAAGGAAAGAGATCTAAACGAACTTTGCTGTCCATCCCGCATCCCTCGGGGAAGCACACTCTGCTGCCGCCTTCTCCTCGCGGCCTGTTTTCTTCACTGTTTTCTTGAAGACTATTTTCTAATGAACCATTGTGAACTCTTGCTTCTTCTTAAAAATTTACCTTACAGAACTACTCCAGCAACACTTAGAAGCTGCCGTTCTAAACCAGTCTGGATCGCTTGCTACTGCCATCTAAAACTCACCATCCATTTCAACTAAACCCGCCACAGTACAGCGCCATGGTTTCGACACGGATTGCTCCCGATGCCGAGGTCGCACTTGGCCGATGGTACCATCGGACAGCTGCAGCCACAGGCCGGGTGACCAGGGCCACCTCGGAAGCGACAGGGTCAGGTCCGCTCGCTGTCCAGCTGCTCGCGGGCGGGCACGTCCCATCGCTGCAACGCATTAGCAGATTACAGGACCACTGCAATCCACTGACAGGTCACAGGACCCGACGAAATCGCCGGAGGCTCCGACTTTAAATTTCCTGCCGAGGGGACTCAACGCTGCTCCGAAAGGCCGCGGAGCAGACCTAAACCGCGTATTTAGCCCGGTATCATTCAACGTGTTTAGCCTCCCGGTATTTAAAGCCCAGCGCTAGAAGGCGGAGAGCGGGAGCCCTCCTCCCGTTTCCCGACCGATGCCCACAGCTCCTGGGGACGCCGCTGCGGGACACGACCCGCCGCCCAGCCCTGGCCGGGGGGCCCCGCCGAGNACCCCCCCTTCCGCCGCCCGGCCGCCCGCCCCTTGCGCGGAGGTGGAGCGGCCGCCGGGAGGAACCAGGAAGTGAACGGCGGCGGCGGGAGGCAGCGCGTCTCCGGCCCTGCCCTTCCCCGCCCCGCCGCGGGCTCCCCCGCCCCCGGGCTCCCCGGCCCACGGACGGGCACCGGCCCCGGGCCCCATGTGGCTGCGGATCGCCTGTGCCGACTGCGCGTTAACGGCCCGGGCGTGCGGGTGCNGCCCTTCCCCGCCCCGCCGCGGGCTCCCCGGCCCGCGGGCTCCCCGGCCCACGGACGGGCACCGGCCCCGGGCCCCATGTGGCTGCGGATCGCCTGTGCCGACTGCGCGTTAACGGCCCGGGCGTGCGGGTGCCTGGGGGGGAAATAACGGGGTTTGTGAGGAAAAATACCCCCACACTTTTTTGTTTTGACACGGCAACGGATGGTTCTGCCTCACCGGGCATCTCTGAGCCTCAGCCAGGTTCAGGGTGCTTTTGGTTTGCAGGTTCCAAAATCTTTGGGCACCCAAGGAGGAGCCGTACAGTGCAGAGCAGTGAGATGTTTGGGAGACTGGAGTATCATTCTTTGGAGAAAAGGCTGGGGGCGTTGGGCCTGTTCAGCCTCGAGAAGAGACTACTGAGAGGGGACGTCATTAATGTGTATAAATGTCTAAAGTGGGGGAGGGGGGGTGCCAGAAAGATGGATCCAGGCTCCTCTCGGTGGTACCAAGCACTAGGATGCGAGGCAGTGGGCAGAAATTGATGCACAGAAAGTTCCTGAACATGAGGAAGAACTTCTTTACTGTGCAGCGACTATGCACTGTCACAGGTTGTCCGGAGAGGTTGTGGAGTCTCCCTTGCTGAGGATATTCAACAACAGTCTGGATGCAATCCTGTGCTACGTGCTCTAGGATGGCCCTGTTTGAGCAGGGAGGTTGCACCAGATGACCCACTGTGGTCCATTCCAACCGTACCCGTTCTGTGACTGTGATTCTGTGACAGAGCACTCCACTGCAGGTGTCATGTTTGGAGCCAGAGCAAGGGCTGAGTTTGCTTGACACTCTCCACATCAAGCCACTGCTTCCAGCCTTTGCGGCCTTGCCAGGTATTAATCATGCACTGCAAATGTTCACGTTTCAGGGGGTTCCCTCAGGCTGGCTTTATTTGGGCCAACACATGTCATTTATTTACCACAATGAAGTTAGAGGAAAAGATCCTGCTTTGCCTTTGTTAAAAAAAACCCAACATAAAAACCCCAACAAACCCAAGAATTAGGTGGCATCCTTTTTTTGTATTATAAGCTTCACTACTGCCTTGTGCTGGAATTTGAATGTCCTCAGAAGTGCTCTTTAGGGCAAGAGGATGCCTCCTGCCCTGCCTGAGGAGGAACGAGCCAGACCTGGGCTCCTCCCGCCTTTGAAAAACTGCTGTTTGCATGTTAACAAGATTTGCTAGCTGAGCCTCTGGAATATGCAAGAATTTGACTAACATTAGGTAGACTCCAAGCTGGGATGGCAGAGGTGGGGAAAAAAATTAACAAATCACTCTTTCCTGGCAGTTGGAACTGTTAGCTGCTGCGGGCTAAGCCATGAGAGGCAGGAGCTGAGATGAGAGCCAGAATGTCATCTCCCTGTGCTCTCAGTGGAAATCATAGGGTGCATCTGCATTAACACTGTGTTTCAGATCGAATTCATTCACTTTTTCAGGGAGTTTTTGATTTCTTCTTACTTCTTGTTTGGTTCACATTGTGGAATGCGAGGACACAAGTATCACACAAGTCAAACGAAGGGTCAATCTGTGCTGGACAGCAGCACTGGCAGATGCTGTTTTAGAGATAATATACAAACCAGGGCCTTTTCATGCATGGGTGCTGCCTTTGTCAGGCACTCCCCTGGCCCAGGAAGAAGACCTGGCCCTGCTCACCTCCCTAGGGTGAGCGGGGAGGACAAGCTACCCAAGCCTCAGCTCCCAGTTCTGTCAGGCTCCACTGCTGGCTCTCCCCACCAAGAAGCAGTAAGCAATGCCCATGCAACAACCCTAGTGTGTAGAAACTTGACTCCTTTTGGATGCAAGTAAGCTATGGGAAGAGTCCCAGAAACGCTTCGGCTCTGCCCTGACTGCTAACGAATAAGCAGCCTGCCAATGGGACCAGACCAAGCTAAAACCTCCAAAAACATCCATCGCTCTTGAGGTTTGCTCCCACTGCCATCACACCACCTGCTCAACTAGGCACAGCCAGGAATGGTCTGTACATTTGATTGAACAAGGAGTTTGGAAAGCTAGATGATGAACTCCGACAGTGTGCTGTATAATCCTTCGGAGCCATGGGTCATTTTTATCCAAGCAAGCATCAGCGTGAAGTCAGATACCATCTTTAAAAATACTCTGAAAATTATACACAGGAGTTGTGCAAAAAGGCGTGCAAACTTACATTAATGACTGTTATGCAACTTTCAGTTAGGCTGTCAAAAGACCCCCCCCCAACCCTTAATTATTGTTTTGCTTTAATAGTGAGAGCTCTTAATTACATTTCCCACGCCACTTTCCCAGCGATATCTGGCACAGGACGAACAGAATCTCCTAAGGAAAGCATTTGGTTTCTTCCCTGCTCCCGCACTAGCCTTTCCCGCGCACCGCACCTCGCTTGGACCTTTCTGAAGTAAAAACTCCGCAAGGAAAATGAAGAAACGCAGAGGACTGTGACTACGCGATCCCTTTCTGAGCACTGGGGATACTTCCACAGCCTCCTTCAGGAGCTCTTGGCAGAGGGCAGGCAGAGAGCGGGTGCTCTTGTTTACCGCGAGGGCCAGCTTCTTGGACGGGACGTTTTCCGGGATGCGGGCTGCCCAGTGGGTACCGCGTCCAGCGCGCGGCGCCTACTGCACGTGAAAGGCTTCTGTGGCTTCCCGGCTGCAGCCCCCGCTTTGCCCGCAGGAAGGAGCAGCCCCCGCTGTGAGTGCCGGCTGGGCGGGCGGGACACTCGCTGCGGATACCCGGCAGCTTTCCCGCCGCGGGCGGATGGAAGGCAGGAAGGCAGGGAGGAAGCGTGGCACTGCGCAGGTGCGGGAGGGAGGCGGCGGGAATGGCGTCCGTGGTGCTGAGCGAGGCGGAGAAGCTGTACATCGTGCACGGCGTGCAGGTACCGGGGGCGGGCGCCGGGCGGTAAGGAGCGAGTTAGGCTGGGGAGGAGGGGGGTAGGAAGAAAGGAGGGAGGGAGCCCTCCACCGTCGTGTCTGGGGGCGAGCCTCTGGAGTAGTCATCATCTGAGCGCATTGAGCATCGGAACGGGAAGCAGGCTGAGAGCGGGACGTGGATTTGTTTTCACAGAATCACAGAATAAGCTGAGTTGGAAGGGACCCACAAGGATCATCAAAGTCCAACTCCTAGCCCTGCACAGGACACCCCAACAGTCACACCATGTGCCCGACAGCATTGTCCAAATGCTTCTTGGACTCTGTCAGGCTTGGTGCTGTGACCACTTCCCTGGGGACCCTGTTCCAGTGCCCAACCACCCTCTGGATCTAAAACCTTTTCCTAAACCTTTCCTGACACAACTTCAGGCCATTCCCTCGGGTCCTGTCGCTGGTCATCACAGAGAAGAGATCAGTTTCTCTCCTCCTCTTCCCCTCAGGAGGAAGCTGTAACTGCAGTGAGGTTGCACCAGATGACCCACTGTGGTCCATTCCAACCGTACCCGTTCTGTGACCCGTTCTGATCCGTTCTCCTCTCCGTCTCCTCCAGGCTGAACAGACCGAGTGACCTCAGCAGTTCCTCAAACGCCTTCCCCTCAAGGCCCTTCACCACCTTCCTTGCCCTCCTTTGGATGCTCTCTAAAAGCTTAATATCCTTCTTCTGTCCCCGTTTGTTTCTCTTTCCTTGCTCTTTCCACCTCTTCCCTGGCTCTTTCTCAAGTTATTGCCGTTGGATAGAGCTGTAGCCTCTCAGTTAGTGAAAGAACATGAGTGGACCAAGGAGGAAGAGTAAAGGGTGTCTGGGGAGAAGCCCCAAAGATAACAGAACTGTATTTTTACTTAATTTTACTGAATTTTACTGTAAAACGACCTGGTTTTATGGGAACAAGCTGTATAGTACCAGAGGATGCATAATACCCGTTTTTGGAATACAAGTGGATGAAAGCATTTGGAAGGCTGGTGTATTATTTTTGTCTGCTGGGGTCCTAACTACTGCTGTAAAAGTACAGAACTTGCCTGTCCCAGAAAAGAGCTGGGTTGTGTTAGGTTAAGTACCATTTAAAGCCACGACCTTTACAGTTTTGGAATCTGAAGCTTTCTTTTGGGAATTGGAGGGACTTTGTGCAATTCATGTCTGCCTGCAGATTGCTTGTTGCAAGCTCTACATAAATGAGATATAAATGAAAAGTATAGTTGGTTCTTTTGTACTCCATGATGAAACTATGAGCTTTTATACAAAAAGCCTTTATACCCTCTTTACTGCTGTGTTTGGTATAGGAGAAGGAAAGTTTAAAGTCACAGGGTTTTTGGTTTGTGGTTTTGGTTTTTTTTTTTACATTTCATTATTGATTCCCTTAAGTGCAATATATTGATTGTCATACTTAGGAAGACCTTCGTGTAGATGGTCGAGGCTGTGAAGACTACAGATGTGCAGAAGTAGAAACAGATGTTGTATCAAACACAAGTGGATCTGCAAGAGTAAAGCTGGTAAGTAAATTTCTTAGGGATTTGGTACCTTGCTGATAAAATTTCTTGTTCATGTGACTAGTTAAGCTGATGCTATTTGTAGACAGATTTGTGTGTGTAATAATGTGTGTGTATAGCAGTAACTGAAACTATGGGATATGGAAATAATGACAGGATACATAATTAGTTTAGGCTGGCTTGAGCTGGATTTAATGTGAAGTGCCTGGACAGCCTTCAGTCTGAACTAATCTAACATTTAATCTTGAAAACTGAAGTTGCTGTTGTGCCTAATTCCTGGGGGTGGGGGCAGAAATTTCTATTCCTTTAGAATGAAGAAAAACTACTTCTGACATGTGTTGAGTGTGAAGAAGATAAATATACTGTGTACTATTGTGAAGGTTCTGCAGAAAAGAGTTGTTTACAGAATCATGATGACAGAAGTAGTCTTGGATATTAAGACTGTCTTTTTAACCTAGAGAAAGGTCATATGTATGGTAATTATTTGAAGAATCTTCTTAGGCCTGCTATTGTCCTTCTAAAGCCTTTTGTTCTTCTAAAAAAATGTTATTTTAAGTTTCCTCTGATAGAATGACCCGATAACTGAAAGGTAGAAATGTCAGCTTACCACAGACATTTAAATTAAACAAGTAGTTCTGTAATTATAATTCCAGTTGTGTGATATGTTTTTGTTTTAATAGGGAGAAACTGATATCTTGGTAGGCATAAAAGCTGAAATGGGGACACCGAAGTTGGAGAGACCAGATGAAGGTTACCTGGAATTTTTTGTGGACTGGTTAGTATACTAGAAAAGAAGGAAATAAATACATTTGGAATAAATGGCTAATCAGGTCTTGCCATTATTCAGAAGTTAATGCCTTCATTCCACTAACCTCCTCTAGGTAATAGAAACAAGTGTTTTTAGTGTTCCAGTAGCAGTAAATGTTGAGAAATTTTTGACTGGTCCTGCAAACCCAAAAGAAGCAAATCAGTAGGAGTTAAAGAATGAAAAAAAGTTAAATAAAACAATCCCAAATTGCATAGCATCACTGCAGCTGGAAAAGAGTAATGGTTTGAGTACACATGCATGTAACCTGACTTCACGACTAAAATGTAAACTGTTGTTTTTTCCATGATAAAATAGAGAAAATCTCTTTAAAAAACGTAAGTTGGAAGAAAAGAATTGACCAATACAGACTGTGCTTTAACTGTACTTAAAGGTTTGCTTACTCTGTGAAAGCAGTAGAAAAAGTTTGAAGTGTGTTTAGTACAAAACATTTTTCATTTAAAAAAAGAAAAATCCCCAGTGTAAACTTAAGATGCAAAACCAATTAGAAATTTTAGTTACAAATTTATCAGTGAATCCATCGTTCATTAACTAAAAGGGCGGGGTTTTTTTAATCAGACTTGTCACATTTTGCTACAAATGGACTGTTGTTTATCCTTACAGTCTTCATAGTGTTTCAGTTATGGAGGAAGCTAGAAGAAAACTGAGAACTCTTGTTTTCAGGTTGCTCTGAGATAGCACAGTGGCATCTCAGTGTTAGACTAGACTGTCTGCAGCCTGAGGCTACAGTATCCATGTCTAGCAGACTTCCCCAAGACTGTTCTTTATGACCTAAAGTGTTTTGGGGACCTCTCATAAAAGCCTTGGCATTGTCAAGTTGGCTGTTTCGCATGTGACATCTCTTTTTATTTTTATTAAAAACAGAAATATGTTGCTACTCTGACATTAAACCAATATACCATTGTTAAAGCTAAGGTATGAGAGCTACTAAGTGTATATCTGATAATCTTTCTGACCTAATTGTCTATATCTGCCTTAACATTGGTATGTCACATTATGCAGCCTTATCTAAGACTGCCTCTGTACATCACTATGTTCTAGTTAACTGTGGGAACTTATGCTTTAAAGGAAAGCACTCACCTGTGAATTAATAGTTTGTTTATGATTGCTGTTCAAAACATATCAGATGGGAAGATGACCTTGAATGTGGTCCTGCTGTTAGAACTCATGTATGAAGTATCTTAAATGGAATGTGTTGATTGTTTTTTTTTCTGGTGGTTTGTATATGAAGAAAGGCCGCTGACAGCAGGGACATTTCCCTCCTCAAAAAAGTGGTCTGTGGACACGTGGCAATTCTGTGACAGTTCTTGCATATGTAAATAAATGTTAGAAAAACTTCAACTCGTTAATGTTAGGTTGCATTTTCTATTACTCTCTTCTTCATAATGTGAGAGAGAGATGTGGATCGATATTGTGGGAGTTGGATCTTGTCAGTTCAGGAAATAGGTAATCTTTCACTTCCATGACAACAGGGGCCAAAAGCCTGAACTTTAGAGAAGTGTAGTCACTTCTCACGTGCTTGTGGCATGGGGAAAGGTGTCCTTTAGCCTCCAGAAAGATGCAAAAGACAAAAAGTGAAGTGGAGGCAGCTTTTTCTCTGTCAAGGGGAATGATCTGCTGTCAGTACCCTGATGCTTTTCCAGACTGCCACTGGGTGGTAGTAACTGAGCATAGTTCGATACCCTGCATCTTCTGGTGAAGTCCCTGTGTATTCTACTTGGCTTTTATATTGTTGAAGCTAATAATGAAAACTCAGACTGCAGTGATTACTATCTTAAAATGTTTATTTCCTGAAACTTTCATGGTTTATTTTACTGATGAAAATAATCACTTGCTGGATCATCTCTGCTCCAAACTTCCATTTCTCTTTATTCTGCTCCGAGTCCTTTACCTAAAATCCGAGGAGCACGCTTAGTCCTGTTTTGAGACAGACTTTGATGCAAGTCTCTGGAAGGGATGATTTGTGATCCTAGAAAAGAATTATCATAAAAGTCTCTGGAAGGGATGATTTGTGATCCTAGAAAAGAATTATCATAAAACAAGTCTATTGTCCTGTGTGGTATTCTTACTGCCTGCCATCACTGGAGAAGATATTCATCCTGGCCCTTGGTGTTGAAAGACTGCTGTCTGCTTTTCTTGCCTTTGAGTTTTGTGGCTGATCTGATTTACCATTTTCAAACTGTAAGAAATAGAAACAACAAGAAAAGCAGACATCCGAATTCCTTCAATACATCAGATTTTGTTTGTGGAAGTAGGGAAGCAAGGAATGTATTTGTCCAGGTCTGACCTTCTGTAGATTACAGTATATTAATGGCCTGAGCAGTAGGTGGGAAATGTTTTAAGTGTTGCAACAGGAAGATTTTGACTGGTAACAGGAAGAGTTCTGAAATTCAGTGGAGATCTGTGGTAGAAGCATCATTATGCTTTAGGAGGAATCTTAGTCTGTTAGGCAATGTGAGACTGGAATTATTTTGATAATCTTGAAAGTTACATGCTGTTTGAGAGTAGAGATTCTGTGCCACTACTAAGTCCTTTCTATGCTCCATAAGCCAAGATTTTTGGCATTTTCTCTTTCTAGTCTGTTACGACAACCCCTTTCCAAATTTTGCCCAGTGTAAGTTACTGCAATAGTCTGTAGGCATTAGGTGGCAGTATTTACCAAATAGTTATTATAATAATATCCTGCTAACCATACTTCTTATTTCACTTTGATTGTGAGGAAATGAAGTGTTAAAATAATAATGGGATTAAGATGCAGTGAAATGTACAGTGATATTCCAATTGAGTCTTAGGTTCTTTCTGTCACTGTCAAAGAAAGCATCCACTTGTAATCAAAAAATACAACATTTGATAAAACTCTGTGTTTAGAAATAATAATGAGGCATAGATTGAACTTTGCATAATTCTTTCAGCTTACCACAGAGCTCATAATGCTTGCATAACCATGCTTTAAACAGAATGATCTTGTTAACTTGCCTAAAAGCTGCTTCCATGGATAAGTGCTTGTTTAATACAACCTGAAGACCTGACTTAGCACTGAGTTATACTTAGATAAGATCTTATCTCGTAAAATTGGTGTCTAATAACCCTGAATAATATTGTGTGTCACACTTGCAGTGCTTATTCATGTGGCAAATACAGTTTAGAAGCGTAGATCAGTGCTTAATTGGCAGTAATGTTGCTTTGCATTTTTAAGCATGTATAGTGCTGTCTGTTTATAGTAGCAGCAAATAACTTCTATAAATCCAGTAGTTCTTCTTGGCATTCTGAATTTTCATCAGCTCTGCAAAACCACAAGTTGGGAGAATTACTGTGAGGCAAGGATAATTGTAGATAATTATGTGTAAGGTTATAGGTTCTGCAGTACTGTTGGTACAGCTCACTTGATGGTTTAAGTCATGCCTTGATAAAGTGAATCTTTAGTTGTTTGGGGTTTTTTTTTAAAGGTGGAGGGATTATATTCCAAGACTTAGTTTTCTGCTGTATTTTTGTATTCCTGGTGTGCAAAGGTTTTGTATCATCGTACAGACACAGAACATACATGAGAAATTGGCCCTGTGAGGTGCCCTGCCAGGAGAATACGGGGCTTTCCCATTACAGATTTTGAACAGACCAAAACTACTTCTGTGGAACCACTTCCTTTGATATGTTCTGCAATGAGAAATTAATTTGGTGGAGGTCTGACTGGTTTATTTTAAAACAAGATTTGCAGTGCTGCTACAGGTCCACTGCTTGAGAATATTCTTGCCCTCTGCATAAACCAGAGGTTGGGTTTGGAATCTTTGCTCATTATTTTGCCATATATGCATCTCTGGACACTTGTGCTCTATTTTATTGTTCTTTGGGGACAAGGCATTTTTAATTTGGTTTGGGGATTTTTTTGTTTGGTTAGTTTAGTTTGGCTTTTGTTTGTTTGGGGTTTTTTTTGTAGGCCTGTTTTCTTTTATTGTTAGAAGTTTGTTCTTAGCTACGTACCAGGCTCCAGCACCAAGAATTTTCTTGCATGACTGCTCATAAATAAGGTGTATGTTGGAATCAGGGAAGTGAAGACCACACACTTTTGTCAGATCCCTTCAGGAAAATATGTTGTTTAGTTGCTGTTCTCCATAAGCTGCTGAGAGTAATGACCTGCTTTCTTTAATGGACTTGATAGCAGACAATACACCAGTAAAGAAATTACCAATTAAGGTCAGGCAGTCATGTTACTTATAAGAAATTAGTGTTCTATTTGTCATATCATTATATCTTTCTCTCCTTAGCCACTCCCCTAATAATTTAACATTCAGTTCTTACTAGGCTGTCTTGTTAGCTGTTGTGAACTTAATACAAATGTCTCACTTTTTTTTTTAAAGGATTGACATGATAGAAGGTGACAGTGCTTAAGAAATAATCTCTGAGAGAATTCAGCAAATTTTACTTTAATTATAAGTTGGGAACTGAAGATAGTGGTGGGATTTAGTTAGTATTAGTATTTGTAACAAAATGTTAGTATTTTATCTGCATCAAAGCCTTCTCTTATGTGAAATGGAAATAATTCCTTTTCAGATAGGATGCCTATTCTTGTACAAATAAATCCTTAGATACTTTCAGTGCTTTATATTTAAGAAATGTTCTTTGGGTATTTGTTGCTTCAGAAGTGAAAGTATTCTTTTCTTTCTTTATCTAGTTCTTCAAATTCTCCTGAGTTGGAAGGCCGGGGAGGAGAAGAACTTGGCACAGATATAGCAAATACACTGTACAGAGTATTCAGCTGTGAGAACAGTGTAGACTTGAAATCCCTGTGTATTAATCCCAAAGAGCACTGCTGGGTTCTCTATGTGGATGTATTGGTAAGTACAGAAATTAAAACTAAGATTCAACAAAATTTTTCTAAGGCAGAGCCTGACTTAGCATAACCTTGTGTATTTTCTTATGTAAAAAAAGGCTTCTCATAATGTGATATAATGTATCACAGCATGGATGGCCATTTTCTTGTGAATCTACTTATAGTAGTTAATCACTAATTGCAGCTTTCTTTTTTTCTACTCTTCTTGATGCTGCTGTTCCACTGCAGAACTAATAAAACATTGAGTACTCCAAATCTCTCTCAGATAAAAATCAGTGATCTTATACTGACAAGGAAATTGCCACTGAAGAAGGGTAAACTTCTCTTCCAAGCTAGATGTAACAGCAAATATATTGTTCTAATGAATAAGTAAGTTATCATGGCTGTATGTTAGCCCTAACAGAACTGTCCATCGTGTCTGCTTCTTTGCACTCTTATCACTACTAATTCACTAAAGTGAAATAGGAACTTTTCTGGCAAAAGCTAGGTTTAGCCTAGGTGCTTTTTGATGAAAGTTGTATGTATGTATTGAACATTGAAGATAAACTGAATATTTGTTCCCATGATAATAATGGAAACTGAATTTTATGCATACAAATCTGATGCATGGAGCAGCTCAAATTTCCAAAATATGCTGCATTTAAAGCACTCTGTCATGGGACTTTTAATAGAAGTCTGAAAGTCAGACTCTCCTGAATGTTATTTCCAGTTCTTATTGGTCCGAAGTTGAGTTTCTGTTTGTCGAATTTGGAGGTGAAAATATGTTAAGGGATCTTACAGGAATCCATTAGCATCTGTGAAATAATGTGCAAAACATTAAGCTGTATGGCCAGAAAATTAAATACAGGGTTTTGTTGAACAAAACAGGAACATTTACACTAATAAAAGTGAAAATTAGTTCACTAAGTGTTTAAAAAGCAGTAGCATTAGCCTAATTATGGTAGATACGGTACATGCCACGACGGTCCACCTACAGGATGATGGAATATGTACCTCTGCTGAGTGCTTTAACAGCCCGAGTCACTGGCTTATTGCAGCTTGGCGTGGTTTAATGCAGAACGAAGTGTTAGTTCTGAGAAATCACGCTGGGGCCTTTAGTTACTAGGTAATTACAAGCAGAGGTACAGAACATTAAATGCTGTGCTTATTTAAGCAACATGCTGCTTAACATTGCATAGGCACCGCATAAACAAAGACTTTCATAAAGCTGTCTGCTTCTGTGTGTACATATATATATATGTATACTGTTCTGTATAGCTTTTGTTTGAGGTACAGCTGGTCATTATCTGATTCTTCCTGGACAGATTTGTTGATTGTCTGCAGTTACAGAGAAAAACAGCCTCTGTGTTTTCATGCTACTAGTTGTATCAGAATTATGAACATCAGGGCCTGTGTTATGTGAGGAATTTTACATTTAGCTCTTTTTACAGTGCCAATAAAGAATCTGCTGCAGGTTCATAATTAAAACTCTAAACTTGATGAGTCTTTTTAATGTTATATTCTGCAGGGATTTTGTGTGTGAGCCATTGAAGAGCTGTTGGTACAGTTAGAACAAGATACTGTTAACATTTCTTTCTTACTCTCTTCCACCCCCACCTTTTTTTTTCCACCTCAGGCCTTTGCATTTTCATGTTTTTGACATACTTGTAATATTTCCTTTTCTAAATAGTAGACCTGTATATTACATGTGATAGTGTATACTTAATGTAGGTGCTTGACACCTACAGATTTTCCTGAAGCTGCTGTTGCTGAATCATTCCTATAGAATTCTACTTTTAATAGGTGGTGAAAGGATGACACTTGGGCTAATATAAGGAGCAACTCATATTTGTATGTGGGGAGGGCAGAGTCTGAGTATAAAAACAACACTCATAGAGAGTCCTTTGGGTGATATTTTCCTTCAGAATTCCTGGGAATTGTTTACCATTGGTGTTTGTGTTGCATAGTTAAACTGGAGGGAAAATAAGCCTCAAATCTGTCATAAGGCTGAAAATACTGGTACCTTGCAGTCGGGTGTGAAGGTACTCGTCTGGAAGTCTCTTGTTCCGAATGACAAAGATCCAGAAAGAATGTTATGAGCCTGGAAATACTCCATTGCTGTATGATTTAGCCATGCGCACTTTGATTGAAACATCTATATTCAGCTCCTGTGTGTAAACAAAACTTGACACACGCAGCCTCAAAAGAGAAAATAATGTGTTTTGCGGAGTCATGCAGCTTTATCGATTAAAAACACCTCTCAAATATTTTCTAGTAATCAGTGTACTGGGGACGTGCTGTAATTCTGTACAGTCAGACTGGAAAAAAAGTAACTTCAACCATGCGTACCACAAAGATGCAGACATATGAACAAATTCAGATATATGTGTCAAAGGTCAAGAATATATTGTTGCCTTTCCCTGGTCTTAAAATTAAAAGCCAAACATGGTTAGAGGGGAAAAAAGGGGTTTTACCTTGGTATTTATTTAAGGATCCTCAGGTGCACCACATCCAGGTAGAATGCACCAAAATGCACCCCAGAATGCACACCAAAAATGCACACACACGATGATTTGCGTATACAATTATAGATCTTGCAAATTAGCAGATCTATCAAAGATTTGCCAGTGGGAGGCTCAAGAGAAGCCCCTGTCCCAAGGAACCTTCCCCCTGGATGGGCCTATCTTGGTTTACAGAATGTGTTCTGGACAGGCCCTTGGTGTCTGGGGCTTTCTGATTCCTAACTGGAGGCCTCCAGGATGTTTGGTCTCCTGGCTGAACGGAGTATGGGTTTCAGCTAAGTTATCAAACTTAAAGAATTGTAAGTATGTGGGCTAAAAGCACTAAGAATACGTAAAGCTATATAAAAGAGTATATAAAAGGGGGTATAAAAGAAAGGGCAAAAAATCATTATGGCATCAATATACCTTGACTTTTCAAAGTATATGCGTTCTTTCTTAGTGATGGAAGGCATTCCACTTCCAAATATTAGCTTATGAACGTGGAGTACCACAAAAGCCTGTTCTCACCCTCTCTGTGTTTCCCTCAATTTCTTTCCTTTTTTAAGCAAGCCATTGATGTCAAAAATAAGCTTTTAGGCATTTTTGAGTGGGTTTTTGTATATATATGTAGCCTTCTCCACATAATTTGCCCAAGCAGCCTGCTGTGCTAAGCAAGGAGAATCAAAGTGTGCAATCTCTTACCATTCCCTACCTAGTCACAGTAGATTGTGTGTCAGGAGGACAGAGTGCATTAGGTTCTCTTGAAAATTTTACAGTTCACTACTGAGCACCTTGTAGGATTTCCTCATGTTTTCTATTCCCCCCTGCCCCAGTCTGATAAAAAAAGAAGTTAGGAATCTCTGCTTCTGGAGGAAAAGCTGCTCTGAATAAGGTGAGGTCTACAATGTGTTATCTATTCTTTCCAATAACTTTTTTCACTTGCCTATCAGTAAATTAAAAGCAGTGAAGACTCCTCTGCTTCCCGTATAACTCACAGTTGTGCAGACTTTCTTAGTCCTGAAAATAGATAAATAACTGGGGCAGGTGTCAGTACAAGGTGCTTCAGCTGGGAAGAGTGTTCACTTCTTTGCGGAATTGTTGCGCCATGCTCTGTGCAGGCTGTGTTCCTTGCCTCTAGGAGCCACTGTAGTACAGATAAGGCTTTAGAACATCAGCCTGAACACAAGCCTAGCAACAGTGCAGGCACATCCCATTACTGTGTTTTAATAACAAAGATATTGTGGGGCTTATTGTGTTATCGAGTAAAATCCAATAATGACTGAAAGGGACAAGTTAACCTCTCTGTATCCAGCAGCTGTTTGCAAAGAAATAATATGATCACCTTTGTATTTAGCTTTCTATCCCAATTTTTTGTCATTCTTTTTACACTATTCAGTCTGTCTTCATAAAAAGAAGCTGTCTTTACAGAATATCTCGTTTATGATTTGCTTCCCATGCAGGAGTTTATCTCATTTTTAAATAGATTTTGAAGAACAGTCAATGCAATCAGGATTTCAAAACTTGTTTTGCTCTCGTCATACAGTATAGATTGATGTCACGGAGAAGCATCCATGTGTTCTTGCTGCAGTAGTTCCAAGTGCCTGCTGTGTGTGTGTGTGTGTGTTCTCAGGAAATAGTACTGGCAGCTGGGAGCTGAGCTTGTCAGAGAGTGACAGTAGGCTATGGACAGACACATCTCTGATTGTCTGGCAGCCTGCAGGAGGTATTAGTGGTTATGAGAGCCCTCCCTTTTTACTTTGCATGCAGTGCTGCTTTTTTGGCTGTTGTTCTCCCGATCTTCATGGGAAGAAGCTGAGCTAGGCTCTCTCCACACACTTCACTTGTTGATAACACGTGTTTGAAATAGACTTTGACAGCAGGATTTCCTTAGGTCACTTTTCGGCTACGAGACAAACCTGACGATGACTCTTTCCCATAAAGAGAATAAATCATGATGTGCCTGTAGAGCTCTACCTTATATAACTAGCTTGCCATACCGTGTTCTTGGTGACAGTGTGTGTTTCTTCTGTGAAAGCAATTCTCCCAGTTGGTTTTGTCCGACTGACATTTTAAAAAAGGCTCCTCTCTGAAATAAAATATAGAAAATTGATTGACTTGATTTAACATTAAAGAATTAATGTGATGAGTTTATAAAGAGTATTCTGGTCATAGTCTAGTTCAGAACCTTAGCACAAGAAGATTAAGAACAGTGGTGGTTTCATTTCAGCTTCTATTATTATATTTTATCATTAATTTTATTATGAAGTGCATTAACCCTTCTATTTTGCATGTATAATACAGTTAGCTGAAATTTTAATTTCCTATCTGTTTCTTTTCATAGATAGGCTTTAAAGACAACTTTGTTTTTTAAAAACCTGTTCTGGTAATTAATTTTCTTCCTTTTCAAGTAGATTTAAATAAAATAAAGGCTTCATTTAAAGGCACTAGCCTGATTTTCTTTTAAAGAGATTCTTCTTTTCCTCCTCAGTTATTGGAATGTGGTGGGAACATCTTTGATGCAATCTCTATCGCAGTGAAGGCAGCTCTCTTTAACACAAGGTAAAGCACAGATCTCATTTCATGTGGGTGGAAGTGGCATGGGAAGTGGAAGAGAAGTACTCTCTGTCAGCACAGCATTTTTAATGCTTAATTATTTAAATAAGAAGTACCCCAGTCAGCTTGCATTCAGATACAAGGCAGTCATTTGCATGCAAGTAACATGAACTAATGTTATTTTAAATCAGTTTCTAATAATCAAGTGTCATATTGCATGTTATGCACAATCATGCTCACAATATAACTTTTGTTGTAGTCAGATCCAGAAAAATTAGTCTTGACCAAATGGTTTTGTTGCAAGTAGTTGGAGGCCTTGGTGTTGATGGGTTTGAAATAAGAAGTATTTACTGATATGTGATGCTCTTGAATAAGAAGCCCTCTGTCAGTGTGACTACTGATTTGTAACTGGCCCTGATTTTCCACTTCTGATTTCGTTCTCATTACCTGTCAGCCTAGAGTTCTTTTTAAAACCAAGAGGAAAAAAGTGGTAGTGAGAGATTGTGGGGAGGGGGAAGCGATGTGTCTTTAAAAGAACTTTGCCCCATGCATTTTAATTCAAAGAACAGAAAAATAAAATCTAGTAGAATGAATGATGCAAGTCTTCTCCATGTGTTTTTAATAAGATTCACACTATTTTTTCTACTGTTTTATCTTCTTTATCTGTAGGTGAAAGGGAGTACAGAGTTTTGTAGCACCCTTGAGAAAAACAACCTAGTGAATAGCTTAAAAAACTTACATGGCAAAAATAGCTGGTAGAGGTGCAAAACCTAGACTCCTACAAGCATAAATGTTTTAAAAGTGGATCTCAAATTGTTCTTCAGCATTAAATTAAAGATCTGCTAAAGTCACTAGTGTAGTTCTGGCTTATTTATCAGGGAGTCAAGGCACAGTACTAGATCTGGAAAAGTACATGTAAAAAGAAGAGGAAAATATGCTTTTGAAGACAGGCAATATATCAGGTTATAAACACTTTAAAAGGGATATACTTTTAACAGTAGATTGTTTTTGTAACATTAAGAAATACTTTTAGGAATGTAATGGCTCACAAAGGAGTTGGCAGTACACTAAAAAGAAGAAATGCCTGTGTTTCTGTGTGTGAGTTGCCAGGATGCAAAAGTCATATAGTTAAAACAGTTACTACCACGTGAGTTGTTCTGCAGATCCAAGGCTTATACCTTATTTATAAGATAACTAAGTTTTTTTCTTATTTTAACCAGAATAAAGAGAGAAGATCATATAAAAAGTAATGATCATATAAAAAGAATTCAATAAGTGAATAAAAGAAAATCTGTTGCTCTGGGAACATGGACAACATGATGGAGGGTGTAATTATTTTAATGTTTCCTATTTATTTTTATTCTTCTGACAACTGTGTCCTTTATATAATCTTTAAACTGCGGGCAAACTCCACAAGTCTTGTTGAAGTTGGGTGTCATATCAAAATGTGGTACAGTATGACACAATGCAGAGCCTCTTGATTTTTTACCTTTGAAAACCCTATCTTATTGATTTGAGCAGGGAATGCTAGTACAGCTCATCTCGTACAAGCTCAGAAAGGTAAGAGGTGAAATTCAAAGTGAAAACGTGTTGTCCTCATTCACTATTCCTCTCCCTTTCCCTTGGTAGCTAATGGGTTTTCTTTGGATTGACACAAGGTTGTTTAAAGAGTAGCTGCGTGTTCTCTGAATAAAATATTATTCTCCAAACAAGACAAGATGTCAGTTTGCAGATTGCTTCAGATTAAGTGTTCTGAACTGTGCTCAACATGTGTTCCTCTTTGACTCTTACTTGCTTTCCGTACTTTGTTTACAACCAGGTTCTTATTCTAAATGTTTTCAGATCTTTGCCAGCCTTGACTGGAACAAAGAGCAGGGAGCTCAAGCTGCTGTTGTTTCTTTGAAGCTACAAAATTTTAGATATTCAGACAGGCATTTGAAAACTTCAGCTTCAATTTAAAATCTTGCTCTAAGCATTTTTGTAATATCTGTGGACACATTTTGCTTTAGAGCTAAGTAAATCCAACATCACGACTTAAGGAATTTTGCACAAGACTTACGGGATTTAAATCCTTTGAATGCCTGACCTGACCTGTTCTTTCCCCTTTAGGCATGGAGCAATGACAATAGGACTGGTTTAGGGTGAACACTGACACCTCGAAGTTTTGTGTTGTTCATCGAATTCTAAAAACTACAGTCAAGATCATGTGCACAAGATAGCAGATAGAAGACTTCCTTCTTATCCATGTCTCCCAGATGTTTAAGGATGGATTTATTAATGATGGAAGTAGATATTGCAAAATGTGCAGTTAGCTGCTGTGTCAGGACATTAAACTTGGTCCTGTGGAATGTGCCTACTTGCAACCGAGGCTGCAGAAAATAGGCAGGTTACAAAAACTACAAAGTTTATAGCACAACAGCCTTGCAGATACCAAGGGTTTCACTGCTCAGCATGGTAGAGGCAGAACCGATGCCTGCTTGCAAGGGTGGGACTGGTTTTGCATTTGTGAAATCTGGGTCTGCACACACAGAAAACAGCACTGTTTGTTATGGGACTGAGTCTTGCTGTGCAGATCTCTGCCCTGATTAGTTGCAGGAATCAAAATAGAAAAATAAAAGTTGCAAAGTAAACATGTACAGCTATTTCTTAAGATAAATCTTCACAAGCTGGGAGAGGAAATCTACAGTGTTCTGGAAAAGCTTTGTGCTACATTCACTTTGCATAGTTTTTGTGTCCATGTACCCCTTTTTTATGCAGCTGTGATGCTTGTGTCTGATCTTTTTGCCTTTGCAGTAGTTCTAATTTACACCTTTCTCATCTGTTCTTGGCCAAAAAAGCTCTTGCAGGCATTTTTCAGATATTAATCCTGGCATCTTTTTCTTGCAGACCAAACAGTGCTCTGGTTTCAAAGCTATTTTAGGTTGGAGTTAAAAATTGCTTAATCTCACAGATTTTCTTAAAATCTTGCTTTGTTTTTTAAACACTGCTCTGGCACATACACTTCTTGCTTGACTAGGCTGTTGTCCAGTGTTGTCCTTTGTCCTGTGTACCTCGAGGGTTAGTCACCTTGTGACTTTATTCCATCAGTTTCTAATGGAATATTTTAAACTTGAAAATAGGCTCCGATGCTTTTCTAATGAGTTGGAAAACACTTGGAGTTCATTTCAGGAAAAAGTGCACATCACAATTGTTCTGCTTACTCAAAGTCTTAGTTTTGGGTTGGCTCGGGCCACTGTGCTTGGAATTTGTCGTCACTGGAGCAGGGTTAGCTGTTTTGAAGTACTTGCCACTAGGACTTTTAGCCACAAATAATTACAATACTCTTTCAAGGATCAATAGAAATCACTTTGTGTTGGTGGGAGGAAATGTTCATTAAATCAGTCCCTATCTCTTCTTTTAAAGGAAGAGATTTGTTACAGACAGCATAAAAGAATGTAACTTCCAGAGTCTAGTTATAAAACACGATACTACCGTAAAAGCACTAACATGAAACCAGATTGTGGTTACTGAAGTTAGCTGTCTTTCGACATCTTGAAATACTTTGTTTTCAAGTGCAAACGTGTGAAAGAGAGAGAATAGTGTGGGTGAGCTGTGTGTGTGCTTTATTGGACAGTAATGCCAAATCTCTCAGTCAGTACTGTATCCTGGCAGGCACCTGGATAAATGAGGGTGTATAAGAGACTGACACTCCTGGCAGCTTGAGATACCATCTTCTACTAAATTGTTTTAAATGACTTTATTCATTATGCTAAGAAAACTGCCTTAAATCATCCCGTAAAACTTCCATTAGGTGGCTATCACAAATACAATCTATGTACAACTGATAAGGAGCCTGTCTAGCTCATTTGTGAGAGAGCCTATCATTCACAACTAAGAAGAAAGCATTTCTTGGATTTCTGCCTGGGTTTTCATCACTGCTTTGTCCTGATATGTTATATATCCCTTGTATATCTGTCCTTAGAACAGAGGAGTGTCTTGCCAATGTTCTCATCTTGCTAGAGAAAGGATTTTACGAATGTCATCTTTTCTCTTTACCCCAAATCTCCTTAGTTGGTGTTATTCTTTCCTGAACAGCTTTACTACTTGTATTTGCTACTGATGTCACACCTTTGCCAAGCAATGCAACTGATGTAATGCTGACAACTTTACTGTTGTCTGCAAGGTTGGGAACCACAGAACAAAAGGATTCAGTTTTGGTAGTTTGTCTCCTGTACATCTAGGCAGGTATACAAAGAAATGTTCAGCACTGATTTGTGGAAGTTCCAAAAGAATTTCTCCCCGTGTAATAGTGTAAAAAGCATTCAAACATTAACTGTTTGAATGATATAAATATGATGATCTTACCCTAAATATCTTCCCACTTACGACATTTTCTTTGTAGTCTCAGGAAGTGAGTTGTTCATACTTTGATCACATTCTGTACTGTTCTTCTAAACATTTTGCCTCATTTAGAAGAACAGGTACTTCCTGGAGTTGTGTGTGACTGTATAACAGCTGTATTTGTTATGTGTTCTAGCAATGACTCTGCACTTTTTGTTTCCACAGGATACCCAAAGTGCGTGTTCTGGAGGATGAAGAAGGCACCAAAGAGATTGAGTTGTCTGATGACCCTTACGATTGTATTCGACTCAATGTAGATGAGGTGCCCTGTATTGTCACACTAAGCAAAGTAAGCCTAACAAATTTCTGACTTTCTGCCTAGAGACTCCAGTTTCTGTTAATTTCACCTGCCATTTATTTTTTCCCTAGAGATAAAATTAGTGTTACAGAAATGGTCAATGTCCGCTATGTATACATTTGTTTGTCTTTGGTCTCCTAATTAAGAAGAACTTTTACTGAATAAGGGGGTTTTTTGTACCTCTGTCTTGTAGGTTTCTGTTTGATGCATTCTTAAAATGCATCTTCTCACATGCAGTGGAGTTGTTTATTATTTTTCATCTGCTCCTTGCTTAATATTCAGAGCAGCAGATACATCAGTGTGTTAAAACAAGAGGCCATTGTGTTCAGGCATAGAAGTTGTGTGATCTGCCTGGAGTTACATGCTGAGTATTTCTTGCTGAGGACAGAACTCCATTTTCATGGGTGCAGTACCATCCCTTTCCTTTCAAACAGGTTTTTGTCTTCCATATATAGCACACAGCTAACACAGTTGATTTTGTGGGTGCTGCATTTTCCATTGCAGGTGTTAGTGATTTGCTTGGGTACCTAAAAGTTTGCTTGGCATTTCTTTTAAGCAAATTGCATGAATAGTAGAGGGGCCATTGCTGAAATGAGGGCTCACCTGAGTCTTGGGATGTGTAATTTTCAGGTAGAGGGGAGCAAAGTCTATACTTAAGAGTTGCAGGGAAAGGTGAATATGGAGTTTCATACAGTTGAAAGGATGGTAGAGAGGAAAACAGTATGAAATAGTGACATGCTTATCTCACCTCTGTTGTTTATGTACACGTAATTTGGGGTCAGAGGCTGTTTAAATCCTGTGACATCAAGTTAGTCTCTGACTATTTCCGAAGGCCACATGATTTTAGGATGGGAGGCTGTAGATAAGTAATGAAGCCACCACTCTCAGTTTAATTTCTTAATGGGGGAGCATTGAGGACTGCAGACTAATGCATTGTTTTGTCACTAACTTGCAGATTGGATATAGGCATGTGGTGGATGCTACCCTTCAGGAAGAAGCCTGTTCTTTGGCAAGCCTGCTTATTTCTGTGACCAGTAAAGGTGCCATCACTTCTATGAAGAAAGTGGGGAAAGGTAGCCTGGATCCTGAGAGTATTTTTGAAATGATGGAGGTAAGGAGTGTTGAGCAGTTGACTGTCTTGGATGATACTGGATGAACTGGAACTTGGGTGTATGGAAAGCTGCAGTAAGGGCTTTTAGAGGAGGCATCTTGGTGCTTTGATTTGGTGCACAAGGGACTTTGTGAAGGTCACAGGCAGTTTCTTTGAAACAGATTCTAATGTAAATGGACACTGTCTAAAACTTTTAGATGCCTGAAATGTATGGTGCTCACATTTGTTTCAGGCGAATACTTCACAGCTGTAAGACAGTAAAGCTTAAGCTGATAAACTTTGAGAGTATTTTGAAAGGACATGTTCCCTCCTATTGTTTCTTCTAAAGACTGAAAGAGCAAAACTTCTAACATGGTAAAGTCCCTATAAGAGTAGGGATGGTGTTTTGAATTGCTGGTGCGTGGTGTTCTAGCACAGCTCATTTTATGATGAGCTTACTGTTCTCATTTTACTGTTGTTTTTCTTTGCTTCTTTATTGAGTTTACAATCTGTCCCTAATTCATAATACTAGTATCTGGATATTGTCCACATCCATAAAAGATCCATTTAAAACCCTTCTACGGGCTTCTTCTTAAATCTGTTCTCCAGTGTAAATTCTCACACCTGAGTTTGGCCTTGAGCGTGAGACAGAAATGGGTTTTGAACTTGAAAGTCAGAATGAAAATCAGATACTTGAAGCTGGCTCTGTTTCCTAGAGACACAAGGCTAATTTCTGCATGGCTCTAGTGAGGAATGCTGAAATTGGAGCCAAGTTTGACAACAGTTGGTCTCAAGTGGGAATTACAGCTGAGTATATGGCACTTGACTGCGTCATGGTGTCAATCCAGAGTGCTAATCCCAGTGGTACCAGTGGGCTTTTTATTTGCATTCAGACATGCCTCTTATCCCCCTTACCTGGGTAGAGAGGTGTTATCTCTAATTCCTCTGCAGGAGTGAGAGATAAAGCTGATCACAAAAAACCAAGATATTTTCTGTAAGGTCAGAGGTTATCTGTTTGGTCCTGCCTTAAACTCAACATCCTGATTAGGATATCAAGAAAAACAAAAAGGCCTGGGAATGCGCAGTGGAGGAGCTGAGTAACCTATGTTTGACACCTCTATTCCCAAATGATTTGTCTGCAGGTCAGAAGATGTTCAGTTTTTCCTGACTGATAGAGAACAGACATTCTAGGACACGTCTCTTAGGAAGGGAGTTTCATGGGAAAGTTTTGGGAAGCTGCCAGCATTAGGCTTTTTTTTTTTACTGAGTTTGTGATCTGATCTAATAGAGAGGCAAGCAGGAATAAGATGGCAGCAGTGTTGGGTCAATACCAAAGTTCTGCACAGTTCCCACTCACATGGGCCTGGGGAGAGTGATGTTGTCCTACATTTGAGGAGAAGAAAGTGTATCACCCCTCATGACTCCGGACTGCTGCAGGATCTTTGTCCCAGTGCAGAGCTGCAACACTTCTTGTGCCCCCCTTTATGTAGCACAACTCATGGCGTCTAGGATTGACAGCTACCCTGCTGCATCAAAGCTCTTTCCAAATTTCCTTTGGCACCACGGGCCATATTCTGTCACCTGGCTCTTCAGTTAAAAATGTAGCTTATTTTCAGGTTTGTGCATCCAGGTTTGTGCATGGTTTCAGTAATTGTCACCAGGAGGTAAAACAGAGTTTTGTGTCAACTGTATGGCAGGCCTAGGCTTTGCTGCATAGATCAGGAGCCAGTAAACTCATTTTAATATAATCTGCCTTTGCCTCTTTAGGGATGGGTGGGCTCTTCATTTCTGTTTGCAGTCAGTATTTCGGGTCATTTAGAGAGACCCTGGGAAAGCTCCAGTGGGTACCACTGCCTCAAGATCTTTATTTTACCACTGCCCAATGTTTCCCTGCCCTGTAGCTTCCACAGTGCAGCTGGGCATGTGGGAAGAATAGAGGTCAGCACTGGAGCTAATCCTGGTGGGGTTTCACTGCTGGAGTTCATTTCTGTAAAGAAAACATTCTGTTAACTTCTTTAAGGTCCTTGAACAGGACAGAATTGCACATCATACGAAGGATCTGCCCACAGAGTGATTTGGTGGTGCAGCCAGTGTACATTTTGGGCTTCTCTGGCCACAGGACAGGGTGTTCAGCTGGTCTAAATTTATTCTGCTGATTCTGAGCACATTCAGGAGAATCTACTGAAGTTTCTATTAGTAGGCTGCTTTGCTGGTCAGGTGTCTCTTGTCCTCTGGCAGCTAGAATATTGCTTCATGGTCTATGTGCTGGCTAATTTGAATGTGTGCTTGTGCCTGATGTGAATTTAATTTGTATTCCTGAGTGATCCAGCGATGCACAGATCTGGTATTAATGATCCTGGAATGCTTCTCTGATGAATGAGAGCACTGCCTTTGTGTGTACATTTTTCCAAAAGTTAATCAAGTTGAAATGAAACTTTCACCACCATTATTTTTCTAAATTAAAAGCATATTTTTATGATACCAGCTGGTGTATATGAATCATCAAAGGGAAAATATTTGTTAAAAGGAAGTGTTCCATAAGAGTTGTCTTCCTGTTAATAAGCATATGTCTCAGGTTTGTTTTGCTTTCTTTGCTTTGCAGACAGGACAAAGAGTAGGCAAGTCACTTCACATAGCCCTTCAGAAGATTTTGGATGAAGAAGAGAATTTGGGGACCTCACGACCAAAAGTTGGATTTCTAGGATGAGTTTTTATTAAATGGTCAAAACCGTTTTTAATTGATTGTGCAATCTTGTCAGTTTGTATATAAAGAAAAGGTTATCTTCTTGTTCCAGTAGAGTCATCCTCCTGGCTAAGAGGCTTTCAAAATGTTACTAAGCGTAAAGAAAGCTGCAGTTAAATGCAAATAAGCAAATTTGAGGTGCTTTCAACACGGGTAACTGCTGGCACCTAGGATGTGCACCAGCAGCAGTTGATGCTGTTGCCTGGGGAGTGCTTGGGTCTGTTTTCCACAGTGACTGGTGTACTTTCCACTTAATTCTGTTTGCATGTGTTTCACTTCTGTAAACCAGCTGCTGTGTTCGAGAATGCATATGGGCTTGTCTTCAGTGCAGCACAAATGAGAGCAGCACTAGGTGGAAATCTTCCTTCAAATTACCTTCCTATTCTTTGAATAAAATGTGGTTAGATTTTACTATAAATTCAACATGGTCCCAAGTTCCCAATAAATGCAACATGGTCCCAAGTTCCCAATTCATATTTTAAACCAAGATTTGTCTACAACTACCTCACAAGGGGAAGCAGCGGGGTAGGCACTGAACTATTCTCTCTGGTGACCTGTGACAGGACTCAAGGGAAGAGCCCAAATTGTGTGCAGGGGAGGTTTAGGTTGGCTGTCAGGAAAAGATTCTTCACCCGGAGGGTGGTTGGGCACTGGAACAGGCTCTCCCAGGAAGCAGTCATAGCTCCAAGCCTGACAGAGTTCAAGAAGTGTTTGGACAATGCTCTCAGGCACATGGTGAGACTCTTGGTGTCCTGTACAGGGCCAGGAGTTCAGCTTTGATGATCCCAGTGAGTTCCTTCCAACTCAGGATAGTCCATGATTTCCTTGCTCCCTAGAGCTCTACCTATCCCTTTTGCCAACAGGTGCAATAGTAACCTAGCCAAAACTTCTCACGGTGGCTAAGGAGAAGGGACATGGCCAAGGTAAATGGGAAATTAAGTTGATCTTTAAGAGTTTGATAATTCAGCTGGAAAAGCATAGTGGCTGTCAGTAATGATCCTTCACAGGGAAAAGCAGAGGACGACAGATAAGGCATGGAAACAAGTTGCATCAGCAGGTGTTGAAAGCAGTGGGTTCCCTCCCTAGATTAATTGGTTGGCCCAGCAAAGAGTAAGAGGTGTTTAATTGGCATGACAGGAAGAGACAACAGATGGAAAAAGTCAAAGGAACAAGTTGATTTTTAAGAAGTTGATATTTCATCTGCAAGTGTTAATGATTGTTTTAAACAATCCTTATGGCAGAAGTTACTACAATAATCCAAGAGTCATTTAGCTCTTACTCAAGCAATATTTTCTGAATTTTCTGTTTCAATTTTATAATATCAGATTAAGAATATTCTCTTGACTGTGACATGTTTGGTGGGGAAAAGGGAAGGAAGGCTTTTGCTGAAGGAGAGCTGTAGATACAGGACAGAACGTATTACAGCTCAAACTAATAATCATGATCACATTAAAATATGTGGAGTATTTAAAGTCCCCAAATCTCTTCAGTCCTTTTGCTAGAGCTCATACACATAATTTTTCAAGTTGACTGCAACAGTACGGTGTATTTCAGGTATGTGGAGCCACTGCTATAACAAGCAGTGTAACAAGCAGGCAGGTTGTTAAAAGAAAAAGTTGTCCCCCAAAATTTGCCCCAGGTTTGTATTGTGAAGAGTTGGGATTTTTTCAGTACCTTAAGTAATGAGTTAGGTAGGTTGTAATGGTGCTACACAGTAGTAGAGCCAAGGAGTGACAATGAGCGCTCATATTGTCTTTTATCACTTCAGCAGTTATTCTGTGTGAGGCAAACACTAACCTGACATCACCTTTACAGTAGCTGTGATCCACCCCTTGCCATGCAAAGCTGCTTGTAAAAACATAGAAAGAAAGAAAACTGAAGGGAGGAAAAACATTTAAAGCACCTTAGACTTACCACAGAGAGTTTTTGTTTGATCACGTATTGTTTAATGTTTCAGAAAATAGTTAATGTGAATGAGACTGCAAGTCTTGAACCTCAGCCATTCTCTAAATAGCTGTTGCTGTTTTATTGCAGATTTGTGGTTGGAGACCAAAAGGCTGCCCTGAGTTACACTCGGGGTGAATTTTGTAACATGAATAGTGTATTTCTACACAGCCTTCCAGCTGAAGGCTCTCCAAGCATTTTGCAAGTTACATCACTTAAGATGCTTCCTGTCCCCTCTCCAGATCCTTTTAATTTTAAATATATTTTTATAAGAGCTGGAGGTGGTGGTGGGAGAAGAAACATCACTGTGTTTCAAGTGTGTGAACTGACACCTCTGTAGAGGGGAGCACATGTGCACTCCCTCCCCAGTAAAGATAGCAGATATTTAGCCCTCTGAGATCCAGGCTATGTGCTCAAGAGAGAGACTTGATGCCAAGCACTTCCTCAGAGCAACACTGTAAATTAACGTGGTGCCAGTGTCTGCAGTGCCTCCCCTACGCGCGTGTGTCCTCCCCCAGGTCTTCTGTAGCTGGGTATGCAGGCACAGAGGGAATTGGGGGTCTCATGGTGTCCTGCTCCTTCTATGTTGCTGCTTCCCATCTGTTTGCATGGAGAAGCAGTGGGGTGGAGTGTGACCCCAGTTCAGACGGGGTCTGCTGCAACCCCTGAGATACAAATAATGAGCCCGGCCAAAAGTATTACAGAGCTGCTAGTTGGTCTCAGCTGCCCCTGGAGGTTTGCTGCTACCAGCTCATGTCCCAGATGGGTAAACAAAGCTCTGACAGGGGTAAAAGGTCCTACAGCTCTCCCAGTTTATACAGTATCTGCCAAGAAATCTGTGAGACTGTGGTTCTCAGGCATGCTAAGGGCTAATTTCTATTTTCTTAGCTCCCTTTAACCCCTCCCTTCTCTTCCAAACAAAAATAGCAGAATTTTAATAGAGATTTCAACTGAGAATGCTCCTGTTCCCATCTGGGCTGGTGGAAAGTTCCATGTGTTGCTGTGCAGATACTGCCACGTTTTCATTGACTCGAGTCCAGTAGAACTAAGAGGAAACATCTGTGGAGTGGGATAGCTCTCTGTTTGTCCCAGAAATTAATTGCTTCTGCTGGGAGTGTCGAGAGGCTGAAAGCTGTGTACTAGTGATGAGGAGTCTAGCAACTCCTGCTAGGCTTCTACTCATGTTGCCAAAAAGCACACACCTGCAATTTACCTGTTTAACAGGGACAGCATTCCCCTCGAAGCAGAGGAGGTCTAGGCTGTAGGTCAGTGGACCTGGCAGATTTACCAATCGCAGGAATTCCGTCAGCCCATGTTCTGTAGCTACAGTTCGACATTGTAATTGTGCAGTTTGGGTAGAAGAGGGGATGTCGTTCTGCCCTGTGGGCAGTGGTGGAGGCAGTGGGGAGGAATGTGGCTGTGCCACCTGCAGTCAGGCTTTAAATGAAACCTTCTTTCCGCACAGCCTGCTGTAAAGACAAGTTGGTGTGAGCCAGAGCTTGCTCACAACTCCTGTGAGACTGGAGTGTGCAACTCTCCTTTCAAGGGATTTGGCACCTTGATTTGACACAGACAACAGGGTGTTTCTGCATTTGCTTTGCACACAGCAATTACCCGAGGTTTACCCACTTCTGCTAGGACTGCCTCCAGCTTTTCTTTTGAACTGCAGCCGATGCCACTGCCCTCCTCAGCAGCAGGGTGTTCTCCACCCTGCTTTGCCTGTGGTAAGCAGCCACTGGCACCCAGGGAGTGGAAGAAGCAAAGCTGTGACCTGAGCGCTCCAGTCCTCACCCCAGGGCCTTGTTCTCTCCGTTCCTTTAACACACTGGAGCAAAATGCAAGAGCAGGTCTGCAGCTGGTACTGAATCTCTTCAGCCATCAGCCTCTGTGTGATTTCTTGCTGCTCCCCAACCTCTTGTCTCGCAGTGCACTCCTGCCCGATTGCACTCCCTGCCCATGCAAGGCAGCTTTTCCTTCTAAGGCAAAATGTGGCTGCTCCTGCTAGCTGTGCCTCACAGAGGCTTTTTTTCCTTTGTCAAAGTCCCAGACTCGCAGTGATAGTGCTCAGCCACAGCAGGTGGCTCCCCACAGAGAAACTGCAGTGCCTTGGGTTTTCCTTGGAGCTGCATTTCTAGCTATTTTCTTGGAGCTGCATTTCTAACTATCCAGGAACAAAGATGTTTTTGCTGTTGCTGCAAAACATCATTAGAATCTCAAACATGCTGCTAATGACTCCCTGGTGATGGTTTAAACCTCCATTTCATTGACTGTAACAGTTTCTAATAAAGCTGTGGTTATCTCTGAGCTCCGTGAACATCTCTGCTGCTATCCTGATCTCAAGATTTGGGTAAGGTCAGCAGCACAGGCACAGCTGAGTTTTCATGTTGCAACATTTGTTGATGAGATTTTATTTCCTTTATTTAGACAGAGATCATCATAGTTGCTGCAGCCCCTTAGCTTGTACCTTCAGAGGGCTAAGGGGAATTCTCAGGCCCTTTCTGATTTCCTCCACCCAGCTGGCTGGGGCAGGGACCACAGCCAAACCAGTGTGCTCAGGCACTGGAGGTACTTGGAACCACCAGCCTGCAGATCGTCCCTTCCAGAGGAGCTCTCTCGCTGCCCCTTCTCTCTGTGTTTTGGCAAATGGTAAGTTTGGGTATTTCCACAGTTGGAAACCTATGGGTTGAACCTACGGTGATTTAAGTCCTACCTCTCTTCCTTCCCTCCAGTGAAACACCAACTTTAACCTAATGAGGCTTTTCAAGGCCATGGATTGCTTTCTTCCTGCTGTCTGATCACGCAAACTTTTCTCTAAATTTAAAAAATTAAGGAATTCATGAGGCTGAAGTTCTCTTCTAATCCATAATTCAGCATCCACAGCGATACGAAAGCAAACCAATGCTCAAAATGTGAGAATGACATGAAATAAGAGCCTAAGCTGACAGAATTGCTGTCTACTTGCTAGTCCAAAAATACTGACATCAAGTTCAGTGGTGACCTCACTTGAACTGATGCTGTGACAGGCAGTGGACCTAGACTGTTAGGAATTCCTCCAGAGTTTTGGTGTTAAATTTAGACACTTCACTACAGTTTTCCTTTGGCTGTTTGGACTTTGGGAGCTGGGTGATGGGCAAACACAAAGCAGTGAAGACAGACTGATTACCTCTAGTCTACAGGAGCTGCAGTCTCCAAACAAAAGGGAGTGTGAGTCCTTTGGTGCAGCTCCTTTCCAAACAGAAGGATTTTTAAACAGCTGACTCAAGTGCTCCACATTTGCGTCCAGTTTAAAGCCCAAGGATCTACTATAGAATGGATCCTCCTGTCTTGTGGCCCTTGGTGAACGTGGGCTGCAGGGAGGTGAGCTATGCTTGCCATGGGGTGTGATGGGAAGGTTCCCTCCTTAGGCTCAGAGCCAGTTTCCTAAAGTTGCTGCTGGGGATAACATTTTGGCAAAGTCCTTGGTTTTCCCCATCATTGTCCTTATTGAAAACCACCCTTTCCTGAACTATTATTGCATTTCTTCTTGATTGGTCTCCAAAACAATGATCCATAGATTTGGCTCTCTCCATTTTAACCTGTTCCGATGTTTGTGCTGGTGGAAGTCAGGAATTATGCCAGCACGAGTTCAGGCAGCGGCTGATGAATATCAGAGATTTTCTTCTGCTAGCCCCACTTCCTCGCAGTGTGTTTTTTACTGGCCACTGCTGTTTCTCTCCTGTTCCTATTTGAGGTTACTGTGGTGCCACTGACAAACGGATTGCCCCCCTGCAGAGTGTATGTCACAGAATCACGGAATATTCCAAGTTGGAAGGGACCCACAAGGATCATCAAGTCCAGCTCTTAAGTGAATGGCCCATACAGGGATTGAACTCACAACCCTGGCACTTTTAGCACCAGGCTCTAATGGACTGAGCTAATCTCAAGGGAGCAGAGTTGTGAATCCCAGTGTGCTGCCTCAGCCATGGATCAGGCTCCAGAGCTGCAGGGCCCTGCACATAAAGACGCTTTGGGTCTCCCCTTTGCTCTCCTGCCATCAGTGCTGGTGGGGGAGATAGGAGCCTTCCCAATGGAGGGGGGACTTCGGGCAAAGAGCTGGCATCATTCAGCATTGGAGTGGCCTGCCTTTGAACTGGTGACTTAGCCCTGAAAGGCCAGGTCTGGTAACTGCAGATCTTGATAATAACCGTGTGAATACTGTTACCCAGTCCACCCTTGCACTTTCCAGCCATTGTGCAGCGGCGCTGCCTCATTTCTTGGCTTGGCCGTACCTGCTCTTTTCCTAGGAGCCAAAGCAAAATAGCCTCTGATCTCGCTGCCCATTTCCTTGCCTAGCTGGGCACAAAATCACAGGTCTGCATTGCTGCCAGGAGCATCCAGCTTCTTTTCGTGGGCTTATTCCAACTGCTGTTTTGCTAACTGAAAGCCTTCCAAATTCAGCATCACAGCCTACTTACTGGGTTTCCCAAAGCCACGTAAACTTTTCTGTCTGCTTCCCTGCAGCGCTGGAATGGTTTCCATAAGCATAGGTTCTTCTACCCTCTTTTTTTTCATCTAAAACCAGTTACCTTGCAATTAACAGGAGCTGCTCTCTAACCAAGAGACCGGGCTTGAAACCAGGGAGTAAAGTGCCTTTAGTGGGAAGTAAAATCCATAATTGCACAGATGTTAAAAATCATGGACAAAACCTTGGTTTCCTGTCATAATTTTAGTATTTTGCTGATGACTTCCAGCTCTATTAGTTCATCTGATAAAAAGGATTACCTCTACTCACCTCCCACACCTCTCTTACATAAGAAGCGTGAATCATCAGGATCTCAAGAGCAAAGGACCATTGAGAGCCCCATTACTGAACTCGAACCTCTGGCTTCAGCAGGAGCTTGGGCAGGGGATGGCTGTTCCCTGAAGCATCCTCATTCTGGATCCAATGCAGCAACACTTCAGCTTGCTCCCATCAGCTGGGCTGGCGGGGGTTTATGAGCTTTTGCCATGTCAAGGATTTTTATTTTCAACCTACATTGGACAGAATTGGGGCAAAGCCCCCTGTGGATAGGTGTTACAGCTGGAGACAAGTGTTTTGAGTCTACTTATTTTCATTTTTCTCATTTTTCAAGAAAAAATAGGGCAGCATCCAGCACAGGACCTGCTGGCTGGTGCAGGGAGAGGCCTCCTTGGGTGCAGACCTGTTTTTCAGGGACTAATGGAAAGCCACCCTGCCCTTCTTGTTTCAGCTGGGCAAAACTCCAGTGGGTCCCAGCCACACGGAAATATGAAGTTAGGGGTTGCTGTCAGACTCCACACCACAGCCATCCGTTTCACGCAAAAAGGGAGCGTTTTGGTTTTTTCCCCAGCCTGGCAGCACATGAATCAAAGCAAAGGCAGGCGAGCATATCTGGAGCCAAGGAAAACTGGGAGGTACTGAGTTACCAAAAGTACTTTTGAGTGTCAAGGAAAGGGAACGTGTATGTGTGTGTAGGTGTCTGGCATCTCTTGGGCTCCATCCATCCCATTTTGGGATAGTCCGGGCAGGAGAACAGTAAATCCCCAAAATATGTATTTTCCAGTTTAAATTTGAGTGAGGCTTGGTGCATGTGGTAAAGGGCAGCGAAAATCAAACTGTTCCTCCTATGCCTTGAGAGCTGGGACTGCAAGAGAGCTCTCTGTTCAGCTAGGACATCAGGGCAGGATTTTCCGTATTCAGCAGAAGTGTGAGGCAGGGTAACACCATGGTTGCCAAACTAACTTAATGGCAGCTCTTCTTCCAGTCACATCCCTGTTTTTCTTGGACCTTTAATGCTCCTACAACTCCAGAAGCTGACGTTGTGCTGGGTGGCATCTTGCCTTAAATTATCAGAAAAGTTTTAAGGTTAATGACTGATGTCTGGAGCACTTTGTTCTCCAAAATGCCCACCCCTCCTCTCCTCCCTCTACATTAATTTCCTCCTCTTGTTCAAACTGCTGCTGTTCCTATTGCAGAAAGGACTTACCTGCTTGTGCTACACCTGCTGAACGACCACACCACCCAAAAAAACAGGCAGTGGTCTTGGTGTAGGCTGCAGAGCTGAGCTCAGCACAGCCCAGCCGGTCCGAGAAGTCGGGCTGGGAACCTGCAAAGGGGTCTCTGAGAGAATGGCTTTGTGTGGAACATGTGCCCCTAATCCCAAGTCCCGCTCATCCCATGGAGGAGCAATGACAGCAGGACGACCCTACCAAAGCCACCGTGGAACTGCTTTTCAGAGGGATGAGAGCCACCCTACACTGTGAGCAATGAGCCGGGGTGCTCGGTCCCCCCACGTGCTCCCTCCGCCTCTGCTGGTGCCGGCACATTCCTTACGGGCATCCCTGCTGAGGGCCGGGGGAAGGTGGCCCCTCTCTGTCCCCTCAGCCTCCCAAGCGCTGTTTCACACCTCGCGTTGCTGTTGCCGCCGCTGACACACGAGATCAAACTCGCGGCGTTTTGCTAAAAGCCGCAGGAAATCGCTCCAGCCGTACTCCCAGCCTTTCCTTATGTTTAGCTTAGCAGACTGTCGGTACATTCATTCCCTCTTTTTCTTTTTTTGGTGTGGTTTTTTTTTTTTTTTCTTTTTAACAAAAACAAGCCGCGTGCTAAGAACTGCAACCCCTCTGGGAGGTTTTCAGCCTTGGCCGGAGCCGCCTGAGCCCCCCCGGGGCCGGGAGGCTGCCGCTGGCCCAGGCTCAGCGGGAGGCTCGCTGGGACAGTCATTCCTGCCTCCAGCCGGTGTCCAGGCGGCTGTGTGAGGGCAGAGCGGAGCCACTGCAGCTCCGCTCGGACCAGACGGCAGCGGCATGGCGCTCCGGGGAGCCTGCCTCCTCCTCTGCCTCCTCTCCCTCGCCCAGGTCTCCGGCCAGCAGAACGGCAAAGTCCGGCAAAAACCGGCGCCTGTCAAGAAAGGTAAGGGGCAGCGGCAGCTTCCCTGCCAGGAAGACTTGCAGGGCTTGGGGGGGAGTTACAATCAGCCCACTCGTTTGGGCATTTAACAGCGCTTTAGCGAAACTTCATAAAAAGCGTCTAAAAACGTAATAAAGTGGTTTCCTCCCACCCTCCTCTGCGGGAATGATTGTGTAGCTCTTCTGTAAAACAGTGAGGATATTGAAACAGTTTTGGTGGGTTCCTACCTTGAATAAATTTGATCGGAATTTCAGAGGGAACTAATTTTCCATGTTCCCTCTAAGGTTCATCCCAAGCTTTTCCTCTAGTAAACTCTCCCTTTCTATACACCGCCCCCCCCACCCTTTCTCATTCATTTTTCAAAAGCAAGTAAGTGGCAGATGACAGACAATTTTGGAGACAAGAGCAGACAGAAAACATATAATCCATTAAGTATCAACAGGGTTCTTCATTTAAAACCACTGGCCTCGGGTGTATTTCACACCGGACATGAGCTCTGACTACTCAGGCACACAGTGCACACTCAAAGGTGCCTGGGTTTTCTCTTCCCTGGTGGGTTTGTTTTTCCTTTTCTTCTGTTTTCCTCCTGTCCTGTCCTTTCTCCCTCTGACTCAGTGCACATTAAGTACAGGAGAAGGCAGGTGAGGTGGGGAAGCAACACGTGAGCCTGCCTGCCTGATGTGTCCGACCGCAGTCGTCGCGTGGGCTTGGACCGCTTCTGGCAGGCGCTTTCCTGCTTGAAATGAAGTGGGGAGCAAGGAAGAAGCATCCCTGGAATCCACTTGGTCAGGCTGCTCTCCACACTCACCCAGTGGCTATTTTTGTCAGATTCCATCCTTGAGAAAATTTTGCCTTTTCTCACATTAGGTCTTTCTATGAATTCACAAACGTAGCTGCTTATTCCACATCTTATTCTGCAGGACATGGAATAATAGAGAAAACAGTCTGTGACTGCTTTCCAGAGCAAAAACACCCCCTTGGGCTCATATAGGGCACATACATGCATCACACTCACTGGAGGTACCAGGAGAAAGACATTTCTTAGAGAAGTCCTATTTTTCTCTGGGTGTCGTTGCAACTGCTGTTTGTAATTGATTAGTGACAGAAGATGGGAGAAAAATCACCTTTTTGACAGGAAAAATTGGCTCTTGATTTTAAAACCTTTGAGGGGGGTGCCCTGAAAATCAAGCCATTTGGACCAGCTGGTGGCAGGTTTTACTCAGAATTTCTTTTCAAAGGAGAGGTCTTATTTGCTGTGGAAAAAAAGGGAAAAACCCAGCAGCTTGGCATTTTTTGACCAGTCGCATCCAGCCCCACAGGGGATCAACTGCCCCGCCTTTACTGGAAACTTCCAGTATTTCTTGGTTAGTATTTTTCAGATTTTTACCCATGCCAGGGGGTGGGAAAAGAGGGAGAAAAGCACTGAAAGTCCCCTATGAAGCTCCTCTTCGCCTCCAGCCCCTCTCCACATCCAAACCTGCCTGCCCAGCCACCACAGGGGCCAGGGCTCAGCCATTTCTCCTCTGAACAATGGCAGGACGGCCCCATCCCATCCTCATCCAGGCCTCCAGTACCCCCATCCTGGTTCCACCCCTGCACTTTGCCTGGAAGGGTCAGGCAGGGCAAAACCACTGGAGGGTTGGGGTGTTTGGCTTGATTATTTTTTTAATCTATACAGCCAAACCACAAATGTTAGAAAAGAAAACACTGATTTGAGCCAAGCTTTTTATGTTTCTTTTTACTTTTCTTTCTTTTTTCTTTTTTTTTTGTAATTATTGCTTACGTTTGGATCTGCTTCAGAATGAAAAATGATACTATTTCAACATGAAAAAGCCAAACCACAGTATTTAGAAAATGCTGAGACAGCACATTCACTTTGGCTGCTGTTGTGTTTTTCCCCCTCAGATTACTCCCCAGTTATTGTTCCAAATGCAGTAGCTCAGCAAACTCTCCCTGAGCCCTGATGTCTTGGGGTACAGATGGGATTTGCCCTTGTCTGGCAACTCTGGATGTCTCATCCAAAAGAATGCCTGGGGGAGGGAGGCACTGCCATCTCTGCCTGGGCAGCATTGACACCCCGTGGCTTGAGGGTGTAGGTGTCAGCCCCAGGGGGGCTCCCCTTGGTCACAGCCATCAGGGGGTGCTGGGATCATGGAAGGGAGCATCTTTGCATAGCTCTCATATGTATTTCTAAGGTAACTGGACACAGAAATTGGAATCCAGATGCTTAAACCAGTGGATAGGGACTAATTTGGGCTTCACTCCTAACGCCACCTACTGCCCAAAATTTCGGTGTACTCTTGTCTGGGTGCTCTTCCCTGAAAATGCCTGTGAATATTTACACTGCTATAAATTCAGTGTGGGTGTGTTCATTCTCCTCCTCTGATCCAGGGACAGACTGCAATACGGGACCTTACTGTTCCACTTGGTACATTCGGGGAAATGCCTGGTGTCTGAAGAAATACTGATGGACAGAGAGGTTTGATGACAGACATTGTCAACCAGAGCAATGCTCCTTCCTCTGGGGGACAGAAAGCTGTTTGGATTTCCAGGCAAAGCTAAGAAACCCATATATATGTATCCAAATTTCATACAGGAATAGTTAAAACATTAAAATTAAGTACAGAGGGATTTGTTTGTTATTCAGCATATAATTAGAATGGGCGAGAGTTCCCATTTGTAGCTTTAAATACATTTCTGGCCAGGCTTTCAAACCAACAAACTATTGCGACCCACATCCTTCTGTGAGTCTCCTGATCTTGCCTCTGCCCACACTTAATCCTGCTGCTCATGGTCCCACACAAGGACCCACTCCAGCTCCCACAGGAGCATCAGCATCCCGCATGCTGGCTTCCATCACAGAAAACCCAAACTGTAAACAGGCTTGATCCCAGGCTTCAGGAGATGAGCCTCAAGGAAATGACAGCACCGAGACAAAAACCCATGGCAATAAAATAGACAACACAATGTCTGTTGATGTAGCCATGGTCCTCACTTTGTAGCTGAAGGGTGAGTTAACCAGTCCTGGTTCTCCATGAGACATCCCAGTGAATGCATTCCTGCAGGAACATCTTGTGGCCCGGGATTTAGAAATGAGGTACTGAAAAGAGACTCTTAGGTGGTTATCTAGGAGACATGTCACCTCTCATGGCAGGGACCCTCAAGGTGGGAACCCACCTGCAAATCCAGCTGGAACACCATAAGGAGCTGCCCCAGCAAGAGTCATTGGCTGTGTCCTGCCATGGCCTTTGGATGTTACTTAAACCTTAGAACATTTGTTCTGCTGCAAGAAGGCTTGCATGGAAAAAAACCCCCACAATTAATTAGCCGTTTCCCACAAAGTGTTTTCATCAAAGGCAGCAAAATAATGTCTAGTACCTCAGTGTTAAGTTAATCCATTAAAGTTAATTAAGCAATGAGTAAAGCAGCTTAATGCCCTCCTCCTGATGTGTCTGGCTTTTCATATTCATGGCACCATGTAATCTTGGGTTGGTGGTCTTGGTCCGCATCCAAGCTGCTTCCCTACTTGCCTGGCTTGGTGCCTCAGCTCCTTGTTCCTCAAGGAATCCCCTCCTACTGCATTCATGGGCAAGGTGTCCCCTTTCCTTTCACCCCATAAGAACTACTAGATGCTTACAAGTGTCTCAATGTCTGAACTCCCACTGCCTTCAAGGTGTAAATGGTCCATTTGCTCCTGCCTAGGAGAAATCCAGGTGCTGATTAATAACTGGCTGGAGCGGTTGCAGAAGCAACACTCCTAGCAAGATGTAGGCTTTAGTAGCCAGCTGCACCCAGCTCCCCATCCAAAGAGGCGTCTTCTCACAGCAGGAGAGCAGCTCTGGACAGTGTTTGGATACCTGCACTGGGGATGATGAAGGTAGAGATGAGGCAGAGGCAGCTGTGATGGTCCAAAGGAGGGTGTGGTTTGTGGGCAGATGCTGGTGGCTGGTGGTGCAGAGGCAGATCTAGTGGTGGTACTGCAGCCCTTCCAGCCCCTTCCTGCTGAGCATCAGCCTGGTGAGCAAAATGCTTTCCTACCAACCCACCAGTGACAGCAGACAAGAGGTGGGGGCAGCCAGGAGTGCATGCAGAGAATATCATGTGTTAGGGTGTTTAAGGGAAGTCAGGAAGGTGTGCTGTGAAGAGAGAGAGAGCATGTTTTTGAGCAATTGTAAGAAATGAATCCTGTTCATTAGCTTCAAGTTGCCCTCTTGTGTGTGGCAGGACTTCTGTTCAGGCAGGGCAGCATCAGATGGTGTCCTCCTGCATTTCAGGAGCTCGACCCCAAAGCAGCACCAGCCCAGACGACTGCTCTACACAGAGACAAGCCTGCACCTTGCAGTGCTCCTGCATGTGACCTCCTCCCCAGCACTGCAGTGGCAACCCAAAGGGTGACGCCAGCAGCTGGAAGCCCTGTGGAGTACACAGCCCCAAAACCTGAACCAGGAAAACAAGGCTGTTATTGGCAGTGGAACCAGACTGGCAAGCAAACACTCGCTCTGATGGATGTGCAAGGGGACACGGGTGATGACTTTGTGGATTCCTTTTGTTTATCCTCCTCTGAGGGCAAAGAAACATGGCGTTTTGATGATAGGAACAGATTTGGTTGCCTCCCCTGGGATTCAACCAATATTTGTGCTCTTTCTTTGATTCCTCCAACAGATGGTGTGAGCCTCAAAATGATTGAAGACCTGAAGGCCATGATTGACAACATCTCTCAGGAGGTTGCTCTACTGAAGGAAAAGCAAGCACTCCAGACAGGTAAAGGCTTCTTCTTGCTGAAGAGCACATGGCTTTTGCTTTGAGAGAGGAGCTGCTCATAAAGTGGCTGCAATTGCTCCACGCATCTTGATGAGACATGCCCAAGCACCCTGCAGCAACAAGCCTGTCATGGGGAGAGAGGCTGGGGGATCAAAGGAGAATGTGGGTCTCTGCAATTCCTCCAGGCTCGTGAACCTCCTCAGGCAGTTAATGATGGGAGTTGCGCAGTGTGGGGCCTCCCCTTCTATGTGCTTCCCATTTGTGCAGCTATGGATATTCCTATGGTGCTAAGCCAGATGTTCATTTTCCTTTATGAGGTGGAGGGATGGGATTTGGATTAGTCTGTGCTTTAACCAAATGCAGCTTACTCTTTTGTGTGAACTCCAGTGAAAAGGCGACCTAGGCTCTGATACATACCATGGTATTGCCCAGGGAACTACACTGCAGTCAGTCCTGCTTCATTCAACATACATAGAAGACAGTCCCAAAATGCCCATCTCCCAGACATGCTCCATAGTTATTCTGTGCAAACTCCACTGCCGACATCGATAGGAGTAGGATTTGCAAAACATGAAGCAGAAATGAGATGAAAATGCAAATTAAGGAGAATTTTCTCCGTAACAGAAAAGGAACACAAGCAAAATCAAGGCTTTAGTTCCAAGCTCACATTCATTGAGAAGCAATTGGTTTGGATATTAATGTGTGGCTCTGATTAGGTATTGTTTGACGACAGTACCCTGCACTCCCAAGGTTTAGAGCTTAAAGAAAAACAAAATAAATTGATATCCTTAACACTAAAATCAGAGGCAAGTAGAAATTTCCTCTGAAGACCTCAAGCTATGCAAGCGCAACGCTTCTGATCAAAGCTTATTAAAAAAGACTTTTTTTTCATCTTGCATAATTAAGATGATTTAATTGGCATGCAGGCTTTTTCCCAAAACACTGCAACACTCGGCAGTGGCCATGACAAACCTTATTTCCAACAAATTCGTCAGAGAAAGAGTAGCATTGGCTGGGGAAGAACAAGGCTAGGGGAAGGGGCAGGAGGACCATGCTGTGCCTCTGCTCCAGCAACAGCAGAGCCCAGAAGGGTGGCAGGGGCACCCTGAAAACCCATTTCACCTGATGGTTTGCAGAGGGGGAGGGCACGTCCCCATGACTGTGTCCCGCCCTGCATAGGAGAGAGAGGGGCCCTTGGAATCCCATGGTGCCAAGGGTCACCGTGCAGCCTAAGAAATGAAGTTTGTAGTTTGGCTGCTGGGTTTGCTGCTGCTGCCTCTTCCTGGGCACCATTTTAAAACTAGATTCTCATTCTGTCTTTTTATTCTGTTCATGTGGAAACCTCTCAGTTTGCCTGAAAGGCACCAAAATTCACCTAAAATGCTTTCTGGCGTTTTCGGAGACCAAGACATACCACGAGGCCAGCGAAAACTGCATCTCTCAGGGCGGCACGCTCAGCACGCCCCAGAACGGGGAGGAGAACGATGCCCTCTACGACTACATGCGCAAGAGCATCGGCTCGGAGGCCGAGATCTGGCTGGGCCTCAACGACATGGCCGCGGAGGGCAAGTGGGTCGACATGACGGGCAGCCCCATCCGCTACAAGAACTGGGAGACTGAAATCACCACCCAGCCCGACGGCGGCAAGCTGGAAAACTGTGCAGCTTTGTCGGGGACCGCCAACGGCAAGTGGTTCGACAAGAGGTGCCGAGAGCAGCTGCCCTACGTCTGCCAGTTCATGATCGTGTAGCGGCGGGGCCTCCCGCTGCCCGCCCCGGCCCGGTTCTCCTCTCTGGGCAGCAGGATTATGACGCTGTAGCTGTGTGTACACGTCCATGCACATCCGCACACCCACATGCACGTGTTCCAGTAGAGTCACCCTTTGCAAAGAGAGTCGCCGCAGCTCGCTGCCGGGTTATAGAGCGCTAGAGCATTTCCTTCGGCCGCATCCAGCCCTGTTCGCAGCTGCACTGCTCTTCCTAAGGCACCATTTATAGATATATTTTTTTACACGGGGAATTTATTGGGACGGCTCAGTTGTTTTGGCAAAGAACCAGTGCAGCAGTCCAGCCTGGCATCCAGCTGCCTCAGCTGCCCAGGGCTGTCACTCTGCAGTGTCCTTTCCCATTTTTCTGAGTTTTCTTGGGACACCAGCATAGCCGGTTTCTGCTTTCTTCTCTTGTTTTGCTTCCCCATAAGCCCTGGCAATCTGTGGGAGCTACTTGTTCCTCACAGTGTCCTGATTCAGCCTTGTAAGGATCAAGGTCCTGTCTCAGCGGGCAGAGGGAGCTACTCCTGCTTTGCATTGAGAAATACAATTGGGCTTATTTGACAGAGTACCAGCTGCTCAAGGGGTTGTCCAACTAGTCAAGTTATGTTCATGAATAAATTGGCAAGTTACAGGCATGTTTGGTCCTTTTCTCACCAGCCAGAAGCCAGTTTCACTGACTTCAGTGGGAGAGCAAGACCCATTGCCAGATCCATTGAAAAAAATCCCATCAGAACCTTATTTTGTGCTGCAGTATCAAGGGGGAAACAGCGATGACTTGGAGCATAGTTAGTCAACTATATTATTGAAAATAGAAGATGTATGTATTACATAAATAACATAAATGTAATACTATTAGGGAATATGTTGCTATATAAAAACAACTAGGTATTGAAAGCAAGCCCCAGGACAACTCACTCCAGCAGCTTTAGGAATGACCCAACCTGTTTATATGATGGGAACCCAGATGAACTAGTCCAGTCTTTGCTGGTCCTCAGCAAACATAAATCTGCTCAGCACTGTTTCTGCCAATATAGTCATGCCCAGCTGAAGGTCTGACCTCAGTGATTTTTTACTGAGAAAAAGTTTAAAGTAAAAAAAAAAAGTTAAATAAACAGCAATGGTGGGAAAGAAGTGCGGGTCACCCTGGCAGCTTAACAAAGCCTTGCTGGCTGTTGGCTAAAAGGTATCAGTGGTTCTTTGCAGTCCAGTGCTTGGTAATAACCCCTCCAGCTTGGGTCACACACCCTCCACTTCCAGTTTGGAGGTGTCAAGACAAGATCCTGCCCATGGGATAGGATTCCAGTTTTGCTGCTTTTTTTAAAAGCAGCGTGGTGTTAGGTCTTCCAAGACATCAAGTCTCAGCCAAGCTGGAAACACACACACACACACACACACACACACACACACAAATGCAGAGTGCGTGCTTCTGAGGTTGTCACAATTGCCAAACTCTCCGCTGTTCAAATGACTATAGAATAAAAATATCTATACAGCTTGCTGAAGGAATGGAGTTGTGTCAGTGTGATTGGAGTACTTTCTTCTCCTTGTCTTTCTCTTCAGAGCAGCTCCAGGGATCTGTCTGAAGGTTGGAGATAACAAAGGCAGAGGGGAAAAGCAGAAAGTGAGAACCTCCCACCCTGTAATACGCTTTATAGGATTCTCCCCCTCCTGCCCCGTTATCATCCCAGTCACATGCCATACACAGAATACAGACAGGGAAGCCTTTTATAAGAAAGTAAGATTTCCTTCCTCCCCTCCCCTTGCTGCTGGGAAATTTCATTGTGAAATCCAAGCTAACCCAGAAGGAAGGTCCTTCCCTCAGCCCTGTTTGGCAGCAGTAGTGGTGCCGGGGGAGGTGGCACCTCAGGTCCCAGCATGGAGCCAGTCCTTCCCAGGCTGCCTCCCACCTCCTCCACGATGAGCAGAACTGCAGCGGCACCAAGAGTCCCTCACCTTCACCCACTGAGTTGGTGATGACTTCCTCCTCCTCCTCCTTCTCTTCCTCCTCCTCTCCAGTGTCCCATGTAGGAGAGAAGACCATCCATGTAGAAAACAGTGCCTCACACCAGTCTGTGAAGTTTCAACATCCACAGGACTGCGTATGAAATTAGGTCTCTTTTGCACAGCCCTTCAATGAGCTTTACTTTGGACCCTGCTCCTGATGTTTTCCAAGACTCTTTGCTGTGGGCCATGGTTACACCCTACAAGCCAGCTTGTCTCAATACAAATCCTCTAGTTCCTTTGGCAGATGTTCCCTCCATGTTTTGAGATACACATGGAGGCAAAGCAGCAATGCTGGAAGTGTTGCTGGCTTTAATCCTGAGTGGTCATGAACCACAAGGTCTTAAAACACAAATGTGTGGTCAGAGAAATAAATGGAGGGCTTTTATGGGAGCCCAGGAATGAAAGAGGAACACTGTGAAAGCCATGGACCCTGGCAATGCTGAGCTTCAGGGAAGTTGTGGGTGCCGGAGCTGGACCATCTTTGTGTGGAGTGTGAATCTGAAAAACAGCCATGGAGATGGATGCCAAAGGATATTCCCAGAGAGGACATGAAGGAGTCAATCTGTCAAACCTAAAAAATAACAAGTCTCTCTCAGCAAATTTCTTGCTTGTATCTCTCTTGCTCTCTATTTTCACAAAGCTAAACTCCTGCCAGCACCATTCCTCATAGATGTTTTGCTCTCTGAGGCTGGGAGGAGCACAAGGAAGGATGGCTTTGCCCCTGCTGTACTTGTTGGATCCAGGATGACAAAACTGACCTGGTAGTTTCAGTGCTACATTTATAAGTTTGATATTATTCTTACAATCATCTTCTTACTGTACATTATGAACTACAAATTTTATTTGAAAAGCCAAAGAGAAGGAATTTCTAGAAGATTCCTCGTCCTTGCTTACCACAGCAATGTTGTTTTTTGTGTCCAGCCCTGCGTTTTGTGGTCACAGGGAATGCCAGGATGGAGGGATTTAACGGGGGGGACTGTCCTGAGCACATGTGGTCCATCTGCTGGGGGCCAGGACAAGCATCACTTTTTTGATCTTCCATTAAATCCTTTAGCACTCAAGCCAGAGTGGAACATCTGCTGTCCACAAAGTGTGGCCTCAACCAAAGGCATGCAGACTAATGGAAAGAAACCTCAGCTTTTCCCCCAGCAGAAGGAAATGTGGAAGTGATCATGTCTGAACCAATGTATTGTGATGCCTGCAATCCCTAATGAACCTCATGCTATTAAAAGTAGGAGATGTTGTATAAGACCTTGTGCCACTGATGGAACCACTCAGCTGCTTGTGGCTCTGTGACACAGCAGAGGAAAGATGAAGCGTGAAATGTATATATATTTATGTAAACAGAAGAATAAAAGTTACTGCTGATCCTATAGAAGGAGTTCCCCCAGCACTAGGCCATCCACAGCTGACTTCAGCAGAGCTGTGCTAACCCACCCCACTGATCGCCCCCACCCCAATTCACCCTGGTCTGGAAGTTCAGGACTTGGTTCAGGTCTTTGCCTGAAGGTCCAGGAAAGGACCAAATGGTTCAGAGTGAAATGGTTAACCATAAAACAGGTAATACCTTTCCAAAGTCTCCCTCTGCAGGAGGGCCAAAACAGCACAGTATTCACACACCTCAGCAGCCAGATTGCTTTTGGCTTCAGTCAGTGAAAGGGCTGGGTAGGCAAGGGTGGGTAAGAATTTGGGAGTTGTGAGCCAAAAGCTTGTTTTGAGCTTTGAACACTTCTGTGGGACTTAGTAGTAATCCTAAAAAGAAACCCAACTCCACACCTCTGCTCCTTGTGCGTGTCCGCTCAGCCTGGGTGTTACTCAGGCCGGAGGTTCTCTCCACATCAGGTACACCCTCTCCCTGTCATCCTTTGCAAGGAACAGCCCCCCAGCACCTCTGCTCCTGCCTGACACAGGGGGAACACACTTCCCACCTCTGTGGCTGTGGAATGAGACCATTGGTAAAATGAACCTCCAAAGGGAAGGACCTCCTCTGCCCATGAACCACTGAGTCTTGTGATTCCTATAGGCTTTACTGTTTGCTCCTGCTCCTGTGTAAGCACTGAGCCCCGCTGTCAGTCTCTCCTTTTACAAATAAAATAAGAGGCTAAATTAAAGTTACATTTCTCCATCTCAGAAACCACCATCGACAGGGAAGAAGCACAGATCTGTGAGACTCAGCAAATAAGGCTGAGCCAAAACACCCCGGGGAGCATAAATATAAATCATCTTGGGGGGTCACTAAACTAATGAGAGCATAAAAATAAACTCCCTGGGGGTAGAAGATAGAGAGGATATCAGGCTATTGTGTACAAAACAAAAAATAAAGATGGTTTATTGCTTTTATATATAGAAGCACCCAGAGGGAGTCCAAAGGTAACAGTTGGATACTGTTCCAAATACAGCTGAAAACAAATCACAACCATTTTAGCCTCACAACTGGCAGCCTCTCCACTCTGTCCTGTGCTGTGCAGACAGGTCAGTGTCTGCATCAGCTCCCTGTGACCTCCCTGTCCTGCTGTGCTGGAGCCTGGGGCCATCCGTGCTGGCAGCAGCCACAAGGCACCCCAGTGCCTGCAGCATCCCTCCAGGAAGGAAAGAAAAACCCAAGATGATGTGCTGCCAAGAGGCGAGGCCAGCTGCTGGTCTCAGAACACGGCTGCTCTCGCCTCAGCCCTGTTAGAAAGCTGGCCCTGAGCCTGAGTTGGAGAACACAACACACAAGCCGCTTGCCAACCTGGCAATGGAGAACGTGCCTCAAGAAGCTGTGTTTGGAAAACACTGTTTGGGAAACACTGCAGCTTGTAAAAGAAAATGCAGGAGGGGAAATAAAACCTACAACCCCTACTGCTTTGCAGAAATGCGCCACAGACAGCTTGGTTTTCCACTGCAGTGTCAGTAACTTCTATTTCTATCATGCCCATTAACAAGGATCCCGAAAGTGAGGTCTCTGACATTCAATAGTTAACCCTGTTTCTGTGTTTCTCAGGAACAGTGAGACCACATCCAGAGTGCCAGGTCTAGTTTTGGGCTCGCCAGCACAAGGCGGACATGGACCTAGTGAAGTGAGTGCAGGGAAGTAGAAGGGATCTGGGGAGCTGTTGTGTGAGGAGAGAGCGAGAGCTGAGACTGCCCAGCCTGGTGAAGAGAAGGCTCAGGGGATCTTATCTTAAATGCCTGATGGGGAAGGGTAGTGAAGACAGAGGCATGGGCACAAACTGAAATACAAGAAATTATGCTTAAAGAGAAGAGAACCCTTTTTCTCTGTGAGGGTAGTCAGACCCTGGCACAGGTTGCTGAGAGAGGCTGTGGAGCCTCTACCCTTGCAGATACTCAAAACCTGACTGGACATGGCCCTGGCCAATGGGACCTTGCCGTGAGCAGGAGGTGTAATCTGGCGATCTCCAGAGGTCCCATCAACTTCTGTGCAAACACAGCCACTGAGCAAGGGGTCCTACCTACATAACTTATTCCTCTTCTACAGTCACAGGAGAAAACCAGGCATTTCAGGAGCAGACAGATGACCTCAGACATGTTGGATGAACTGTCATGTAAAAGCCTTCTTACAGAAAAAGGTTAGCAAGAAAGCCAATAACATAATCCCTTGTGGGATGTGATTTCCACACTGTAGTGCTGCCAGAGCTCTAGATACTAACTAGGTCTTGCTGCTCTGCCAAGTATGATCAGAAGACAAGAGCTGAAACTTCCTTTAGTTATTCAACCAAAAGGAAACTGGAAACAAACTCCACCAAATCACCAAAAAGCAAATGAAATATTTTTTAAAATATTCAATGTTCAACCCAAAGACAAAATTCAGGAGTGCATAGATGAAGATATGAATCAGCTCAACCACAGTGACAGATTTGCTTTACTGTTAGAGCGGGTTACAGACCAAGGGCAGCTTGCATTGCATCCGGATTCATGTGCAATGTGGACATTGCTCTGTCACTGGGAAGGCTTTGATCCAAAGCCCCTGAGTGTCAAGCCGTGCTGACATGGGGGATCCAAACCCCAGGAGATGGGCAATGGCACAGGTCCCACCTGCCCGAGCACCGGCACAGAGGTGCTGCAACACACATTTATCGAGGTAGGCTCTCACACTTCGTTCTATAATACATCAGAGCAGAAAGCCAAACCCCCAAGAGACCTTAAACCAGTCAAATTTTAGGAAACACTCTGGAAATTGCACTGATTATAAACATGGTTAAACAATTGGTTCCATTGAAGAGTGAGGACTTGGAAGGAGCTGTGTGGGTGGGGTGCTGTGTACCTACAGTGAGTGACTGACAAGTTTTATACACAGCCTGGGAACACAACTTGCTTTCAAAAAAGAACAACAATTAGTGGGGTTTGTTCCTAAATTAAAATGTATGCACCAAAAAAGAATGAAAACACAGCAAGTAGTTGTAGTGTATCACTGGAGAAAGGTAAACAATCCTGAAAGAACGGTACCAGGGAAAAAAACACCTTACAGGTAAAATATGCAAAGCTTGAAAACAGCCAGAAATCATCATTACTGAGAACTTTGCCTTCTTCTAAACATTCATAGGAATTTTTTGCCAGCCTATATGAGTAGCCTATTTTTAAGCCTGCTGAAACTAAAGATGTAGGTAGTGTTCACAGCCAGATACAAAACCACCTCATGACTTTGATCAGGTGATAAATGTCCATTAAAAAAGGAGAGCAGACAGCTCTGAAGGCCAAACTGCAGAGAGCAAAGCAAAAATTCAGCCTTTAATTCATGTGCTAATGAGGGAGCTGGGATGACCCTGGAGGTCCCTAGAAAATCTTGGTCTTGAGTCTCAGGAGCTGGCTGCATCAGGTGAGGCAGAGCTCACAGTAGTGATATTGCCTTGTGGTCACCATCCTCTCACCTTCCCTGCAGGGCCAACGACACCACTCCTTTCCTGCTCTCCTTGCCCTTTCCCAGTGCCCTGAACTCACACTCCTTGGGGATTAAAGTTGATAGTTCCAGAGACAGGGACTTGAAGTTGCATTCAATTTGGGTATTGAAAAAGTAAGAGACATTATGGCTGTAAAGCTCTAGACTTTAAAATCAGGAAATTAAGATATATCAGAATGAGCTAGAATCACCCCAAAGGGAAACATACAGGAAAAATCTCTACCCTCAGAATAAGCACTAAGTTCCAGCTTAATTATTAAAATGAAAATTCATATCTGAGCCTTCAAGAGTGAAGGGATGCATGATTCTCATCATCTTTTTCTACTTCGAGGTGGCAGGAAGGGAGATGTCTTTCCTTTGTTTTGTTCTCGGTGAGAGAAAGCCACCAAGTCATGACTACTGCATCACCTAAAGCACAGTGTGAATTGGTGGAGATGTTTTTACTACAGTCAGTGTTAGTGAAGCAAGTACAGATTGGAAAAAGGTTAAAAAAGCATCTTGGAAAGAGGTTACTGGTAGAGATATGATTCATTGCACCATTCATGGACCTGGGTCATTGTTCTGCACCCTTCCACCTAATTTGGTGTCTAATTAGGTGTTACTTATACAAGAGGTCATTCATGTCAAGAGAAGCAGTACTTTCCAGACTAATTTGAGGTTTTCCTACATATATTAATGCTTTCCCAAGTACCTCTCCAGCTACTTGAGATGTCAACTACTTCAAGTACTGCCACTTCATTCAGTGCTGAAGCAGCTTTGTGGCTGCTCTGTGGCGAAACCTGGGGACCTTGCTGTAGCAAACTTCACACAGCAGCTTTGCTGTATTCCAGGCAGGTTCAGGTGAGGCTAGATTAAGAAATGTATTGTAGACAGAGGTTTATAAATATTTCACACCAACACTGAGAGAACATTCAGCAAAAAAATCAGTTTCTGGAGAGCTCTATCTTGAACTTTGCTGACTGGGAGCGTGGGGGGAAGGGCAGACCAGACAAGAAAATACAACAGTAGGAAAAGAAAGGAGGGCGATGACAAAACTCCATCTTTCAGTAGTGTTTGGAGCACCTTCATTGATGCATGGTTCAACCTCTGGAGCCTGAGCTGTCTTAGGTCCAGAAGTGCTACTTTCCCAGCCATAACCTGGGCACAGATTCCTTAAACATCCCCCACAAGCTGCATTGGGAAGCATGCAGAAATTCATCAACTCCTTTCAGCTGAAGCTGTATCTTCTCCTTTAACCTAGATGGGTGACCATAAAAACCTAAGGAGAACATGAGAGAGTTTGACCTGCAGAACTGACCAGCCAAATATATAAAATGTCAGAATACATGGGTAGATTGGGCAATTGACCATTTTCCTAAGATGTTTGACTAGCAAGGAAAAATATTGTCTTCTGGGATACTAGACACATGCTTGAACCCATATGCCTTGCTGGGCTGGTTTAAGATACTTAGAAATTTGTTCTTCAATTACCCAAAGAAGAGAAATCTCAGAGGAAGATCTGATCACTTGCTGCCTTTTTTTTTTATTGCTCTGAAAGATTAACTTATAAAATGTTCACCAAACAATCATACTAGACTATTTTATTAGGCCTTTGTTTACTTCTTAGGGTTTGCCTCTTGTTAAATAAACTCTCATTAACTTCAGGAAACTATGGGAAAACCTATTAACCGTTTATAAGCTTTTGAATGGGTAAAGCATTCAGCTGTGAAAGGAATAAACAAGTATCTAAACAGGTTTGATTTGGCAGAAAGTAGAACAGTTTTAATTTACTATGCAAATGTGGAATTTATAAAGATTCAAGCTGTTGAGCTTGTATCTTACTCAATGATAATTCTTATACAAAAATATTTATCACTGCATTTTTCTTTAAAGCCCTTACTTCTGAGAATATCAGGAGCAGGGACATTTTTCCAAGTAGCTTAACTCTGATAGTTTCTGCCTCAGGAGAAGCTGCCAGTGCATGTCCAGGTCTTCAAAGCTGGACGCTGCAGGCTGTCATGCCCCAAAGTGCAGAATTTAGTATGAGCAAAACTCTACTTAGCAGCTTAAACTGTAGAGCAGCAGGGTTTTTTTCCCTATGTAGTTAACCCTGTATTACAAAACAACACCTCTGTGCATTTGTTCCTGGGTTACTTTTTCCTGAAGCCAGCAATTAAATAAAAGTAGCATTTTGAGAGGAAAACCACACCACTTGTTTGCCTCTCCTTTATTTTGAAAGACCACATGCCACCTTTTAAGTAAAAAGCACTTGCGATGATGAATTTGAAGCAGATGCTGAAACAATTTGGTTTAAGAGCCTGCAGTTCATACTCCTGAGACCAAGTGGTGAATCTCATTTAAGGAGAGGTTCTTCTGTGCAGAAAACTAGATTTACACATGTAATTAGCAGCTGCTTTTCCACCATTAATCTCATGTATGAAGGGGAGGTGTCCATATGGGCTCTGTCTGCCATTTTTTAGCCCTTAAGGCAAAGACCAATACGGGGTATTTTTCCCATCATGGCACCTGGCAAAGGTTATATCCCCTTCAGGCAAAACCATTCCCAGGGTTCCCTGAGGAAGAGGAACACCCCAGCCTGTCCCCATTTAATTTAAGGAGGTGAAAGGGAAGTGCCCCCTCACCTCTCTCCGTATTTACCCAAACCAGTTCACCAAAGGATGCAGCCTCCAAAATAAACAGCAACCAACAATGGTAAACAACAACTAAAATAAAAATAAAATTTAAAACAAATAAAATCAATTTAATAAAGTAAATAGTAAAGGAAACTAAATATCAAATACATGCCATTTCAAATAAAAAATAACTTAATTTTAAAAAATTATTAAATTAATAAATTAAGAAAAAGGGGCACACATACTTTACATGAAATATTTAGTCAGTTCTAAATAATACTTTCTCAAATCAAATAATCTCCAGCTAGAAAAAAAATGAAACAGTTCTGTTGCAAAGATGACAGGACACTGCCAAAACATTTTCTCTCATTTTCTTCTGAGAAAGCACTTTTCAGAAAGCGAGGTCATTTCTTCTAGCCTCGTGTCTAAAAAAAAGTGCCGTGTGCTGAGAGAGTGCTGCCCTGTTGGAGTATCTTTGTCAGGATGCATCATGGCACTCATTCTAGAGCTGTGAGTGAGTGCAGCAGTTGTAGCAGGATAAATGCACAGATCTACATACAAAATGCACTCACAAACGGAGCAAGGAACAAAGCAGTTCCTTGGATCTTTGAAGATTCATCTTGCTCAGAAGCATAAAGCCTGGTCTGTGTGCAGCAGTGTAGCAATTCTTTAAGACAAGAAATGGATGCAGCCCAAACCACAAAAAACACCTTTTATGTGTTAAGTGTTGCTAATTGAAACAATTTGCCGTGCCTCATTTATGTCGAAGAAACTTCTGGCATGTTGTTTCAAAATCCTTGTAAAAGGACTGTTCCTTCCTCCAGGCTGGATCAGTTCTCCACGCCACAATTCCTCAGTTTCAAACAAGATCACTAAGTTGGATGTAGAAAGCCATTTAAACCCAAGAAATGTAACCTGCACTTTTTTGCTGTTTTTGTTTCCAGCTTCTAAGTTTTTAGGGAGGCAGATTTGCTCCCACCTTTGTGCATATCACAGGCTGCAGTTAGATGCTGGCTGGTGAAGATGTGCACGTGGATGAGTGGTATTTGGTGTTTTGCTCTCTCCTTGCTCCCCCCAAAACATTCACAGACTTAAATGTATTGTCTGGGTAGTTTCTTCGGAGTAACATGATATTCTTCCCTCCCTAGGGTCAAAGAGTTGAAGTCTCACTGTTAGTCTCATGTCAACAATAAAAATTACTTTCTCAATTCCTACTGGTGCTCTACAAATTTTGCTGTAATGTAACAAAATAGTAACTTGGCTTTTGATTTATCTGGAAATTTAACTAGACTATTCACAAACATGCTTAAAAATAAAGAAATTACTGAGTATTTTGATAGCTCAGGATTGTCCAAACCTTACAAATTCAAGCCCAAGAAACAAGAGGTATCTTTTCAGCTTTGCTGGTTTGGGCAACAAAACCCTGAGCTTCTCTTTCCTCTTCAAAAGCAAATTACATTTGGGCCAGGAGTTCTGCAACTGCTGTCCTCCTATGGACCCCCCACCTTTCAATTAATGGCTAATTAGACTTAGAAATTTTCATTTTTAGATAAAGACCACTGCCAGGGAATTACGCCAGGATGGCACAATTGCAGTAAAGATACAAATGATAAGGCCTTGCATTTACATTTGTATTAAGTGGCAGTTTTTGAGAGGGCCTAGGGACTGGATGATTCTTGCTGTGTTTCCCAAGCCTTCCAAGAGGAGATCTCATTAATTAAGCCTAGGACCCACCCCCAGCAATTACTGGGATCCTTGGTAGCAAGGGTTGCAAACGCCATTTTCTACGTGCATTAAAACTTACCCCAAAATAAATAAATTAATAAGTAATAAAAACCAAAAGAGCAATCACTGTGTATTGATTCCACTAACTTATATTTAGAACAAAATGGGCTTCCCACATTTTCATAAGGGTCACTGCTGGGCTGAAGGACTATTCATAAAATGTGCTATTAACCATGAAAAGAAATTAATTTTGAATTCAACTGTATGTGTCAGTTGGACATGAATAAACTACAAACGTCTCAACCCTACTGAGAAGCCACTGAACTGTTTATTTTTATATTAAATCCACAAATATTTTACAACCCTTCTCCTCAGTGATCTGAACACATGCCTTTAGAAACAGTCATTAACAGCGCACCACTGGCTACACAACAATAAGGACATGCACGGAGAGCAGTTTATCATCCCAGGAAACCAGGTTCCCTAGAAACCCCTTTCTATTGCCTAGGGTGATGGCATAGCTACCAACAGGCAGACATCAAAATACCTCAGCCTGAGTTCACACAAACACACACACACTGTACACACAAAGGAGACACATTAGTTACTCCAGTTGGCAGTAGCATTATAATTTATTTATTTCTTAAAAAAAAAAATTAAGTCACAACTTTCTCTTAATGTAAAGCAAACTGCAATCTGTGCCTGAACTCTTTCTTTAAACATACCAAATAAGCACAGTGAAAGTCAACCTTAGACTGGAGGTATCTGTAAACTAAGGTTTATATTGCCACCCAAAAAGCTGAGTTAAAATTGAACACATAGAAGTATCGGTCAACAAGAATCATATTCTCAAGGATCAAGAGGTTGCAAACAAAAGCCCAACCTCCATTATGTTTTCTTCAGTTGGTTAGAAGGAACACGAACTAAAAATTTCACCCAAGGAACTGCAGAAATTGAGCTAGAGGGATGAGAAAGAAATTCAAGGCTTTTACAGACTTCTTATTACTTTCCAATAAAACAGAAGTGAGGAACATTGACCAGACAAATGCACAACTGGACTACTCTGATAAAAAATGCTTTTGGCAATTCAGTTACCTGAGGAAAACTGATACCAGTATTGCAGAAATCTTTTTAAGTTCTGAAATTACATCAAAATGATCCAGTACACTTTGAAATATCTGATCCCAGAGATGGAGGAATACATGTTTCTGTATTGAAAGTGATAAAAATGAGCAGGAAGATACCTGAAACAACTAAAAGGCATTTTTAGCTAGCATGTGTTTTGATATATAGAAAACTGTGTCAGGTATCACTTTTTACTGAATCTTCTAGTGGTCCAAGAAGTATAATGGTACACACTGTTAAATACAAACACTTGACCAAATAAGCAGTCATTGAGCAATGCCAGCATATTTAATACAGGAAGAAATCCACATTTTTACTTAATGTAAACAGTAAGGTTTCTAATAAAGACAGCTTCATTTTAAATATTATTATGTGTTTAACATTACTGCATGCAACACTTGTCTAAAAGTTTCATGTCACCTCTGTGTATCACTAGGCAAGAAACAGCCACGCTGTTCGGAGAGAAATTCTCCAGTTGTCGAGTCTAATGCTGCACACAAAATTACAAACCTCCTCAGTAAACTGCACACCTGGACAAGACAGATGTTTGTATACAAAAGGCAACTTCATTCATATCCCCACAAGGATCTGACTCTTGTTTTGTAAAAGGCACAGAAACTGCGGGGGGTGGGGGGGGACATGCTAACTACAGCACTTAAAATGAGATCTATTATTCCCCTGATTTCAAGAGATGCCTTTCAGGGGCACCTAGACAACTGAAGTATAAGTTCTGCCAGAAGTCAAGAACTGTCCTCGACATCATAACAACATGGTTGCTAAATTCAGACTGAGACACAAAAAAAATAATTTAAAACATCTAGGCTTTTCTTATGGGTTCATTCTTCACATTTAAGAGACACCAGCTATTGGAAACCATTTCCTTTACCCTGTATTTTAAACCTTAGTAACAGATGAAGTAAAAAGCACTAGTAAACAGCTGAAAGACCACATCATTATTTCTTTATTGAATCCTTACTCTCACTTGAACCAAAAGTGCAAGGTATTAGTAAAATGTGAATGTCACAGGCACCTGAACAGAAGCACAAATTGGTTTAGACTTATGAAACTGTTTTTGTAGAAGAGCAAAGAAAACAGTCTTTGGTGTAAGCTCACATGGTGCAATCCAAATATAACACCACCAATCAAAAATCAGAGAAAACCCATAACTTATCTTCTGAAGGAGAAGAGCCCAAGCTCAAGTGATCACACTGATTTACAGGCATGGAGCTCTTCTAGGCAGCATACATGGTATTTCACTACACTCAAATAGCCACTGGCACGCTAAATATGATGGATTTTCAAGCTGCAAGTGATGGAAAGGACAGTGTCCCCACCTTTGGTCAGATATTAGCAGATTGCTGAGACATGTGCAACCTGGAGCTGCCTTGAGAATGTGATGCAGTCTGCATCTCCTAGGAGTCACTAACCAACACTCAGACAAATAATGGCTCATGAGAGAAGGAAATACTGGACAGAACACTCTCGCCACTGTCAATGGCCACAGTTTTAAGATGGTGGTTAGGAACTAACTTTTCTGATGCCTTTATAGTAAAAAGCAGAAGTGTACCTTTGGCACCTGTTTTACAACCAGTCCTGGAGAGTCCTGACTGGTATTGAGTTTGCTAGGTGTTCACTTTCAAACTGAAAGCTATCAACAGCTGATGTTAAAAAAAAAAAAGACAAAAAACAACTGAAAACACACACAAAACAAAACAACATAAAAACATATTTAAAAATAACACTCCTCTTCAGTATGTTTTTCTCCTAGGCCACCGTTCTTACACCTGTGTTTCCACAGGAAACTGCTATACCTGGCATAAAATTACTCCACTAAGCCATCCTGTTCCTTACTCTCCAGCAAGGGCACGCTTGTATCTCCCTTATCCTTTTCATTTGCATCTCCATTGTCCTTTGATTGCCCTGATTTCTGATGAGAAAATGTGTAAGTGTCTTGGTCTGTGTCCGTCAGGGGTGGAGGTTCCTCCTCGGTGTTAGAAGAGCGTTTAATGTCTTTTTTGAAGGAGAATGGAGGTGGAGAAGGTGGCAAGCTACCAATAGGTCCATCAAAAGGCCGGTACACATCAACTTCTGGAGAGACTAAGCCATTGGACTCCTTCAGCAAGTGTCCATAGACCACAGCATCATCAATAACTGCATAGACATGAGACTCATTGTTTTGCCTCCCTTTTCCAAATAAGCCTTTTTTCCCAGGCATCTGCGTATTCACGTTAGCATTGTACACTCCCACCATGGGATTCTGGGTTTTCTTCTTCCTGTTACAAAGTTGAAATTGTTAACAGGTCAAAAACAACACATCTGGTGTGTTAGAACTCAGTAACAGCAGCTTCTGTTCACTCATCCCAGCCACACTGTGTCAGGCATTAAAGGATTTACTCACAATTTTGGGGAAAATAACTCTTGAGACTAGACATGCTTTTTTAACAGAGCAGAAAATAACTTCACACTATTTGGTTACCCACTGCTGCTCTGCTGACCCTGAAGTCTGCAAGATTAACTCCAGTGGCCTCCCAAGCACTGGGGTCCTGGCTGTGCAGTGTACCGAGTCCCACAACATCCACTGGCATTAGTAAGACCCAGAGACCACTAGATCCTCACGAAAACAAGGCTGAGTGTTACTGAAGACAAGACAGTGGGTCAAAATGAAAGTCAAATGAACTTTTCTTAATTATGCTTTCCTGAGTGATTGTCCCTAAATGGGAAAGAACAAAGGCTGAACTGAAGACTTTTAAGCCTGTATTTGTAAAGTCTTTCCTGTGTGGCAGGAAAATGTGCTCCTAACTGCACTAGTCACCATGTTGCATAAATTCATTCCAGCTCTACAGCTTCAGGACCCAACCACCTTGACAGCACTGAGCATACATGTATCAGAAAGCCCAGGCCATCAGTGACTTCAGACTCTGCTCATATGAGTAATGCCATGCAAGTAAGATTTGCACAACCCACTTCTCTCCCTAAGGGCTCATCTCAGAGAAAAATTCTCCCACTTGATGTGCAGGCTCCAGAAGCTGCTGGAGGCTGTGTGGATGAAAGAAAGCTCTTAGTACATCTGCATGAGTTCACAGCTTGTTTGAACAAAGACTTTAGTAGAGTCATGCATGCACCAGCCACATTCATTGGGATTTCATGTCGAAGGGACTGCTGAGGAGGTCCAGCCAACACCTGGCTTACAGTACAGCCAAAAGCCTGCACTTAAGGCCAAGGTAAGCACTGCTCTGCAGGTTGAAGTAATGTGAGTGCTCTGTTCTTAAAGTCAGTCAGTTTAGAGTAAAGAAGCATTCCTGGGGGTCACACTACAGACCTCATGCTTTAGACCCTAGTTCAAGCAATCTGTATCAACATGTGAAACAGAGGGCCTAGCAGCTCTCCCAAAAAGCCTTCTTGAACTGCTAAGTTACACATGCTGAATTACGAACTTACTTCTTCTTAACACAGCACACAGTCAGTCCAATTGCTGTGAGAACTCCAGCGCCAGCCACCACAGCAAGGATGATTCCAAGGTCTGCAAACAGACAAGGAACAAGGACACTGAGCAGAAGAAAGAACACCCAGCTTTCTCCTGAAATCTGTCTGGGTTTGAATCCCTTCAAGAGCTTCTAAGCATAGCAGCTGCCTGCAGAGCAAGAGTTCCCAAACCATGCTCGCCACGGGGCAACACAAGCCATTTCCAAGAGGTTGGAGGCCAAGCAACAACAAATCCCCCCTACTGGCAGTGGAGCACAACCAAATCAACCAACCAACCCACCCACCTCAAAGAATTTGATACAGCTCATGCACTGCTAAACTTACCTGCAGCACCTCACACATCTCTGGCTGAATAGGCAATGAAGAGATGAAAGCACAGAAAGAAACAGAGAAGGACTCAAAAGAAGAAATAGTGACATTTCCACAGCTTCCCCTCAAAACCATCCTTTCCTCTGAAATACACAGGTTGTGTTGACCTGGGGTTATCTAGGAGTCATAAAATTGAGTAGGAAAGTCTATGCATGAGCAAAGAAAAATGCTTCATGCTTTAAAAGAAGTATACATTAAAAAAAACAGAAAAAAAAAATCAAAAAATTAGAAAGTGCAAATGTGAAGCAAATTTACATAAGCAAAGCCTACCCTAAAAATGCCCCCTCATCTTTTTTTCAAAAACTGTTTATGTTTCAGGGAGATGAAAGAGAACAAGAGCACAGAATTTGCTGCTAGCAGTCAGGGCCCAATCTCCATTAAATGGCCAGACCTGTCCTAGGGAGGATTTCTTGCTCATGTGAACACTGAGACTAATTGAACTGCTAACATGAAGTGAGGACTACTCGGATGAATAAGTTTGCATAATCAAATCCCAAGTTGTTCACCAGGTCGGTGACCTTGGAAGGGAAAAACATCACTTGATCTTATTATACATTCTGTCTGTTATCTCCAATTCAAAAAGCTAAACTAAAATATTTTTAAAAATGAAAACTAGTCTTACTACCCCTGATTCCTGCAATTGCTTGTGTCAGTGAAAGAAAACCCAGAAACACACATCCCACCCCCCAAAAAACCATACCACATGAAAACCCCTCCTTCCTCCCCAGCTCCTAGAAGTACCCAGCTGAAACTCCCGGAAGTTTTTGAGGGACAGACATTTTCAAAGGCAGGAATCTCACAAACTGCCCACGTCCAAGGAGGACCACCATCCACTACTGTTACCGCAAGGGAAAGCGAGGAAACAAGCAGAAAACAAACCGCCACGAGCTTACAGGACTCACCTATCTGCTTGTCAGCAAAAGTCACCCAGAACTGCAAGGTCAGCTGTGTCTTATCCACAGGTTTACAGTTGGAGATGTTCACCCAGAAGCTGTGATGCATATTTCGGGGCTGGGGCAGGAGCTCGTCCTCGCGGCGCACGGTCTCCTCTGCTCCCGGAGTCTCCTCCTTTATGTTGACGTAGGCACGGCCCGTCTCACAGGCGATGCCCATGCGGTCCTTGGAGAACCCGAGGCGGGCAGTTTGCTTGCTGGGCACAGCGATGAACCAGGATATGGAAACGTAAGGAGGTAAACCATAAGGCCAGTTGGGAGTCTGCAAGTAAACTTTAGCTTTTGGGTTTGGACTCACAGTGAACGTGCACTCATCTGCAGCAAAGGGAAAGAAGAAAAGAAAACTTAGTTTCGATAATTATCGTCCTTTCCCACATCAGCGTTATCACAATAAACACAGACATACCTGCAGAATTTCCCACAATCAACTATCTACTACCTGGAATACAAAGCTCCTTCTCTTTTCCTGAAATAAACCACATCTCTGGTTCAGATGAAGACTGATTCTAGAGTATAGTCCTGGAGCCACTGCTAAAGAATGGAACTCTTAATTTCTGTTTATCCATACGTGCTTTAATAAGCCTATTGAGAGATCTATCACTGTACAACAAAGTAGTATAAAACCCACTACCTTACCTTTAATATGTGGCACAAAAGACATTTTCAGATCCTGAGGGACAGACTCATTGATGAATCCTTTACCAAATGTTTTTAAGGATATGGTGATATTATTCCTCATCTGAATCTTTTCAATAGATCCACCAGGACAGAATACACCAACATTGAGCTCCGTCTCTGGGGTGGCACTAACAATGCTGTAACTGTAGCTCGTGTTGCACCTCTGCTCTGGGACGTGTTGCTGAAGTTTTAAGGACGGAGACGTAATTTCTACGTTAATCAGATCGGTAGCCAAGAGCTTCCAAATAAACTTATGCAGTCGAATTGGCAATCGGGTAATAGCCTTGGGCACTGAAAGGGAATAGATCTTCCTCTGACACCAACGAATATCCGTACAGCCTGCAAAAACAAAAACAAAATCCCAAGGGTTGGGTATTTCTTGCAGAGGAAATACCTGGGCACACGCAGAGTACTGTCAGGTTTGCGTTACAGACCCACACAAGCATCTATCTAAGAAAATATCCTCTCTTAGTAACCTTTACCCAAACGTGTATTGTTTGCATTTAAAGCGCTTTATTTTACAGGTGCACACCAAAGAAACAAACAGAAACATATTCAAAGTCCCTCAGTCAAGATACACCTGCTGACTGGGACACTGTTGCAGACTAGTCAAGGTATGGATACTTTAAATCTCTTTCCCACCTGTAGATGAAAGCATTTGGGAAAAATCCTGCATCCAAGGGACATGCAAGCAGCACAAGATGCACACCTGATGGCAACCTTGGTCCTGCATTTTCACGGGCAGATTTACAGTTCTCTGGCTCTGTTTCCATAATTTGAGGTGAGAAGATTCTTAGGTGACTTCTATCTCTCCCCTTCTAGGAATAGCTATGCAGTAGCTACGCAGTTTCTATTCCTAAGGGTAGAATGATGTACTGAACAAGGTCACCCCCAGATTCATTGCACCCATCTCCCAGCTGGCCAACACCTGGTTTCCAACCTCAATCCATTTAAAGCCAAAGTGAGGGAGAAGGTTTGGCTGACCCCTGGGGAAAAACACGCAAAAGCATTCCCTAAGAAACAGCATCAAGCCACTTTTGTAATACCTATGCCTTTTTCAGCCGTGATCCTCAGCCGGGACAGGTCCTTGCACAGAAACGAGATCCTGTAGACGGCACCAGAGGTTAAAGTCAAGACACGGTCGCAGGTGCGAGGATCCTTGCAGATCAGGCATATGGGTTCAGACATGAGGGGGATCTGGCTGGGCCACCCTTCCGAGTGTATTGTCACAGTCATGTTCTTCTCCTTGCTCAGGTCAACCAAATGGGTGACATCTGCAACGAAAAACGCCCCAGAGCAGTTACAGGCAAGAAGCATGGTGTGAAACAGAGCTTCCTTCACCTCTTCTCACCCCATTATATGAGCAGCTGTTACAGCAAATACTTGGAACATCTGGAAGGAGAAAATAGAAGGGAAGAGAAAAAAATGCAAGTGTAGTTCATAAAGATTGACTATCACGCAGGAGGATAGATTTTGGATCCACACAAAATCCTGGTGCCGTTAATAAGGCACCTCTCTCTGATGTCAAAGAAAGCAAGCTGGTCTAGTGGAAGGTGTCCTTGCCCATGGCAGGGCAGTTTGGAACTGGATGATCTTTAAGGTTCTTTCCAACCCAAACCATTCAATGACCCTACAAAGGATGGGGGGAAAAGCAGTGTACCTATATACACACATATTCTATTACTACTCTTCATTTTCTGGTTTCAGCTTTAGCTGCAGACCTCAAAGTCCTACACAAAAGGTGAATAAAATAGCTTTCTCCTGTGTGGGAAAGCAGACACACAAAAAGGCAAGTGGTCAAATGGAATTATCCAAGTCACTGGCACAACCAAGCACGTAACCTAGGACTCTTATCACAAGGTTATCATTTTTCAGAATGTTTTTTCCTGCAGCAGCTAAACACAGGAAGAGTTAGATCAAGAAGTTATTGTGACTGGAAAGAGCTATATTTTCTTCTTATTTAATGACAAGCACCACAGACAGCTGCAGAATACCCAAATGTTTGGGAAGCTTTGAGAATATGCAGATACCAATGCATTTTTAATAAGAGCAGTGTTGCAGATGGCAACCTGAGGGCTGAATTTGAATCTTTGATGCAACTTATATAACAACAAAATCAATCATGAAATTCTATAAAATCCCTAGAGAAAGCACTGTTGTCTCTTAAATCCGAGTGGTTTATGACTTGCATTTCATTCACCGAATGACAACCTGTTTTTAATTTTTTTAGGTGATTATCATCTTGTCTACTGGCCATAAATATATTAAAATTCTCTTTGCTTTCCAATATAGAAGGGAGATAAAGCTGATTAACTGAATATAATGTTTTCATTCTGTCTAGCTTCCAAGATGCAACACACAATAAATGTAAGCAAACACGATTTTGTTAACAACAATTCTGTGAGGATTTGCTGTTCACAAACGGAGCCAGGCTAGACAGACAAAGAAAAAGGAATTGTAACTGTGAGATGCTACAGATCCTTTCTGGATATGTGACTTCAGGGCACAAGCCATTCAAACCTTATTCTCTCTAAAATTACTTAGAAAGCCTCTAAGCAGCTCCTGACACAGCGGCAGTCAAGTGTGGACTTTCCTCCATCCGCTCTTCTGCAGTGAGTGCACCTTGATTATTAACCTCCACCTTGAACTGAGGTCAGAGCTGTGAAGTCAGAGGCTAAATCACTAACTCCACAGCTCATTACCTAGACAGGCCTTTTATTTCTGTTTTTAGAGAAATGCTCTGGTATTACAAGCCATTGTGCTAAACCAATCTGAATTTTGGGCTAGAAAACAAAACAATTACTTTCTCAGTGTAGAGAAAGAAATGTGAAGAACATTCAAATACGTTATTAGTGGAATATCTTACTGACAACTTTTGTGTTTTATGTGACTTCTCCACACTTGTTGATGTTCAACCTTCTCTAGGAAGCAAAATAAAACTCAAAGGAAGGAAGAAAGGAAGGAAAGATGCATATTGATGCCATTAGTAATACAGAGACAATTTTACATCTCTCATTTCACCAGTCAATGCCACAGATCTTGCTACCTACCCTGACAGCAGGTTTCACCTTGTTAAGTGCAACTACCCATGTAGGGAGCAGAAAACTGGGCTTGCGTTTTAAGAATGATCTTTAAAATGTTGAGTCTTATGTCTGAAAGCAAAACTGTTAGAGGCATTTTTCAATTACATGATTCAGGTGCTGGAAAGGGAAAGGAGTCTCTATTTATAAGTTACGGTGTAAAAAATACAACAGCACTTAACACTCCATCGCAAATTGCAAATTTCAGCATCGCTGCTCGCCGTGCTGTACTGGTGGCCAGCGGTGGGGCAGTAAAACAGGCCTCAGCGTTGCTTGGCAACCTCCTTAAACTCATAGAGGGACCAAAGTTCAAGGAAAATAACACAAAAGAGTATTTCTCTCCCTTGTGGTGCTCAGGCCAGATACCTGTAAGCAAAAGGAAAAAAAGGGGCAAGCAGGTACTTACTCTCATCAACCTGTGGGGGCTGAACGACAACCTGGAAGAGCAGGCGAAGGATGCCCGGGTTCTGGGCATCCTGATCACAGCCCTGCAGGGACATGTTGAAACTGCCAGCAATATTGGCAGGCTGGCTGTCGCTCAGCTTGAACACCTCCGGGTTGCTGGGGGAGCCCGGGATGTAGTACTCCACCCTCTCCTCCTTCCTTTCGCAGTTGGAGAGGCTGTAGTTGTGGAAGAACACGCTTGCTCTCATGTTGGAAGGAATCACAAACTGCCACGTCATGAGCTCGTCTTCTGGAAAGCCCAGCGGGTAGTTAGGGGACATCAGGGTGATTGAAGACTCCCCCTTCAAAGTGGATTCAATAATGCATAATCCTAAAACAGGGAGGGAACCACAACATAAAAATCAAGTTCTAATTACACGGGCATATCCAGCACTCAGGAAGCAGAGTCTTTTCATTTTGACAGTGAGATCACCCACTCCAGCTACAGGTTAGGTTATTACAAAATGCTCAGACTAGAACATATACTTGAGTTGATTCTTTTGTCTTCAATTACAGAAAATATAAGGAATACATTCATACTGCATTTTCAGTTTAGCAGGTTAGCCTTTCAAGCACATGGACAGACAAGCCTTTATTACCGGGAAAGGCAAGATCCTAATTCCTACACCTGGCTTTGCAAGAGCAAACACGCAACCTGGTAACTGCTTCTGCTTCACTGGGTTTTGGGAAACAAAAGAGGCGAGCTTTTACAGCAGCATGTAGCTCTCTTTACAAAAACCTCCTAAGTCTAACAAAAGCACCCCAGCAAAGAGCCTCAAATAGGCATAATAAAACACAAACGGGAACTGTGCAGGCTGTGTAAGACACTTTATCCTTGGATGACTCTTGGCAGTGTGAAGTTGGGTACACAGAGATTATGGCCCCACTCTAGGACGCCAGTGATGATGTGCAGCTGCGAGGAGTGCCAGGAATTACAAAACACTCGTGTTCCAGAAGCTCGAACCTGGACCAGGTTTCTTTTATAACTGAAAGCAAAAATGCTAGAATTCAAGTACAGAGCAAGATTTGTCATGAGATCACAAAGTAACCCACTGATTGCTGTATAATATTCCAGGTATTTTAGGAAGCTTATTACACAACAGTTCATGTTACTGTGCAGGTTGAAACAGATAAATGTATTTAAGCAGCCTCATGTGCCTCCCAGGCACTGCTTCACCTTTTCCCACACTCCTCTCTTGAAGAGAGGCATTGGTTCGAGGCTCCAGAAGTTAAAGAAACTTTTTTAAAAAATAAACAAGCCCAACTACACACTGCAACCAGCACAAAACTCTCTGGCTCATTCTAATTATACCACCTAGTCTCATCTAGCTGAAAACACACAAAAACAAGAAAGCAGGTACATTTAAGTTTTCAGAAGTTTAAAGAGATTTAAAGTTATTAATGTGCACCAAAACCAGCAACAGAACAGTTTTCATATTTAACAATTGACCAAACTAGGATATTTTGACTCCAGAAGAGCACCATCTAATCAAACTAAAAATCATACAGCAGTAGTTTCCAGAAAAGATGAAGTGGAAGGGAGTTAGGGATAGCAGCACCAAAACTGGAAGGTTAGCTGCGAAGAAAGGTTGAAATAAATTCTGCTGCAATCTGCAGGAGGCAGTTGCAGTACTCGGTACTCACGTTTTATGGAAGCCCTGTTGGCTATGTTGAAGCCTGAGGTGGTGAGAAGTGAGTGCCACGGGAGGTGCAGGGACATGACAGCTCCTCCCAGCAACTTGATGCGAGACACGGAGCCATTCCTGCAGAAGGTGCCAATGTTGACCGTGGCCTCATCGATACAGCTGCTGATGTTGTAGCTAATGGAGTCTGGGCACGTCTCTCCTGGTTCAATCTGTCTTAGCCACGGGGTAGAAAATTTTAGTTCCAGTCCAGCTTTTGTACTCGCCTTCACATCCCAGGAGTAAGTCCTGTTAAGGCGAGGCAGCCCCGGTGGGTAAAGATGAACATCTCCAAAGGGACATGGGCCTGACACACAGTCTAAATGCAGAGAGAGAAGAGCTGTGATACACTCTGGAAAGCAATCCATTAAATGGGGAGTTTGATACTTCCCCTTCCTTGCTATTATCACAGTTTCCAGGTTGCACTTAACTTTTCTTCTACGTGCACTAAAAGACACTCCTGTAACATGGTTACAGGTTGTCTCCAAACAGGACTCCCAGCCCATAGAATAGACAGGATAAACCTGCTTTAGGCAGGCTGACTAATAGAAAGGATTCATTGTCTCTAGTATTCCGCCTTGTTTGCTGAAGAATTTAGAAGGTATTTAGTGAATAGGGTAGAGTCTGAATGGGCAAAAAGGAGAAATGCAATGTCAAGAAAGCTGGAAATCACAGGTCTAGAAAATCCATTTTATCCCATCTACCCCAGACAGTTCTTGGTAAATCATTCATCTTTAAATTTTTTACTGCTTGCCATGAACTGTGTTTGTGTTCCCTTGGTGCCCGGATGAACAACAACAACTGCCACTGCAGGATTCTGGAGGGAACCCAGAAAACTTTTATCTGAAAAATCCAAACAACTGATTGACACTCAAAATAAGTATATTTTAATCCATGTCTAGGCTTCAACTTAAAAGAAGAAATATCACAAGTGTGTCTTGCAAATATATGAGATATAGTGAGCATTACTATCTGCATGAATCATATGAATAAAATTCCAAAACATGAAGAGAATTATCCTTGAACATCACCCCAAAAATAATGAAGATGTTACTAAAGACTGAATAGTCAATGAAGTTTGGGATCTAGTTGAGAAGTAGCACATGTTCATGCCGTTAAAGAGTACATACACCAGGGATAACATTCAAAGCAGAAGAAGCTTTAGTTACACTTCTGAATTTACAGTTTCTTGACTTCAATAACATTCATTAAATATAAAGAAACATGTGCAGGTCTTCAATGTTTCTGTTGTCCTTATAGACACAATAAAGCTGTTCATCAAATACATAATATATTATTATAAGTGTTCAGAGGCTTTTGGCAGGAGAAAAAAAGATTCTTTGATGGGTTTATAAATTGTGGGGAAAGGAAAGGCAGTGCGGAATTGATGCAACAAACTGCCATCTAGCTGTTTCCAACCCAGCCAAGCCAACATTAATTCTGCCAGCTGCAATACAGACTTCTTTAGCTTGCACAGCAGTAGCTGTAATTCAAGGTTTTTTATCAGTGCTCAGAGATTTCTTCTTACCTAAGATTATGGCAGATACCTTAATACAGTAGCAAGAAAAAGCATGTGGTTTTACCAGAGGAAAATTACCACTGGGGAAAAATTAAAAATCTGTATCTTACCAATATTTTTCTGAATTTCCATGATGAAATACTTCTCTGGAGTACTACAGGTGAAGGTAAAAGTCACGTTCTCCCCAGGCTTTATCTTGAGGTCAGACCTGAAGACATTTTTAATGCGAATTTGACAGCTTGGTGAAACACCGGGTCTCAGTTTAATCACAACTGTGGTGTTGTCCACTTTATGAAGAGAGATTGTAAAGGAAGCTAAGAAGGAAAAAATATATAGAATAGAGGTGTTTTGTTATTAGCACATATGAATAACACCAGGCTCTGCACACAGCCCCACAGATGCCACAGTGTCCGAGGGAATATTGGCATCCACATTCTCAGGAGCCTCTGGTGTTGTACCAATAGAAAATGCTCCTCTCTTCCAGCACAGACAACAAAAAAATATGCTTGCTGCATGTGCCCAGGAGAGATATACAGGGAATTTGTGCAGAATCAGTTCTGCTCCAGTTTACCCTCACCAGTGTCATTTATTTCACATTTAAAAAGTAGCTCAGCTATTCCTTTCAAATTTTTGTTTCTCCTGATTTTTGTTTTCAGTTTGTTCTCACACAGCCTGCCTCATTTCTGAAGGCACGCATCAAGTCACAGCTCAATTCAGGATGTTTATTCAGCAGCCAAACAATGAAACGAGCTTCAGCTTTAATCACAGACAATGGTAACAGGTGAATCTCTGGGTATAGCTCAACAATTACTGCAGGCCAGATGAGGTACTCCAGCAATATCAAAAGCATATACCAAGAGATATTTTTACATGCAGTCACGACCCTCTCCCACCTTCCCCACCTCATTCCCTGAAGGGACAAGATGCCTGTGCAGTGCCCCTCACCAGCACAGAAGGCACCTGGTGGCCTGAAACAGACTGTGTGTGCTTGGACACCTCCTCTCCATCTCTGACACGACCATCATTGATTCACAGCTTTTGGGAAATACTTCATAGATTACAACCTATCCTCAAGTACTGCCAGATGCAGGAGCAGCTCTCACAGAAAGTACTGGAGCCACTGAATAAACCGCTAGTTGAATAATCTTTCATTTTATGAAAAAAAATTACTTTATGACAAAACGGTTTATCAAACAAAATGACTCAAACCTGACTGTCCTCTAAAAATATACACACAATATAAGACACCAGGGAGCACTGACTGGACAGTCAAGATGACTATTATTAACTTCAGGTGGATGCTTGGCAAATATTGAGCCCAGCCCTGGCCGAAATAAGTCACGTTTGCAATGAAGTCAGCCATACCCCAGCCCCAGGTGAAAATCTGAGGAAGGTCAGTCAGTAAGTTTTCTGCTGCCTGTTTTCACTGATCTCCCTCCCTTATTTCAGAGTATGGAAGATAGAATCACAGTGTCTACAGCACTTGTGCTTTCAGTGCATGTGAAAAAAAAAATCATGCATATAAAAATTAGTAAGAGATCTAGAAATAAAGGTACCCCCAAGTCCGGTTCAAAAACATTTCCTCCTTGAGTGCAACATCACACAGGGCTGCACGACAAAGCTCTGCCTGTATGCCAGGTTGGGAATCCTCTTGCTCCTTAACCTCAATGAAGAGAGATTTACGCTGGCAAAGCCAGCAGAGCAGCGCCCTGAGGGAGCCCCTGAAGCCATTCCAATTACCAGGCAGCATGTCAGGAAGGTGTAGGGAAACAGCTGGCTCACACACATCCGCAGGATGCCCCAGGCTCTGTCCAACTGCTCAGCATCCCTCCAGCACCAGTCTGGTCCACGTCAGCTGGTGCTGGTGCAGGGGTGATAAGGATGCTGGTCAGAGCCCAGATATGCAGGGGCTCACCCGGTGGGGCTGTGGGGAGCGGGGCTGAACACCCCACGGGAACCCCTGATCAGCAGAGCCCGCTAATGGCACACAAGCACACCAGAGACCCTCAGCAAACATACCCACCCAGCTCAAAACTCCAGTCATCGCAGCTGCTGAAAGCAGCTCATTGCATTAGTGACTCAGTTTCACACAAAAACTATCTATGGAAGAGAGGTTTAAAAAACTTTTACAGGAATCTCACGGTTTTGCAGGCCCTGACTTTCACTGCAATGCTTTGCAAAAGCTCTGGGGACGGAGCAGTCGGCATGGTCTGTCCCTGTCACTGGAAACAGTGCAGCTCCAGGTTTGCTAACACCAGGCATCAAAAATCCCACTGCTAGGGGGAGTAGGGCAGAATAGACTACTGAAAGACATATCCCATCATGTTTTTATCTGAGTTTTGTTGGTCTTGAGCCTTTTTGCAGCCTTTCCAGCTTTTCTACACAATCTTGGAGTCAAAAGACTTAGCAAGTCCTTGAAACTGCCTTGCCTATATGCCTCCAGGATCAAAGGTTTTAAATTAAAATCTTGAACACCACGAGGCTTGCCGAATTGCAGCATATATTTTTAACCACAAATTCAAATAGTATTAATACTATTAGTTCAAATAGTATTAGTACTATTAGTGAGTACCTGGTCACTGAGTAACTTTCCCACAGCTTTTAAGTGCTGGGGCAGTTCTCCGATCTGAGAGCCTACACTGAATTCTCCTGCCTCTTCCAATGGCTGGCACACTTTACGTCTGGGTTTCTGCCTTAGAAATGCTTTTGCAGAGGTTTTCCATATGGATTTTCCTAAGGAAATAAAAAAGATGATGGCGCAGCCTGGGAACTGCCTGTACCTTAGAAGGAAATGACCTTCCAAGCACACAGGGGACAATTGCAGGGACAATGTCCATGGGGTGGGGAAGAGAGTAAAGCCAAGCAAGCAATCAGCGCTGCTCCTCCTCATTCTTCAGGAGGAAGCAGTCCCCAGAAGAGAAAGTGAAACAACTACTTCCAACCTATCCCAGAGTTTTATTTCCCATACCACTGGATTCTTTTTAGGTTCTCTTGGGGTTTTTATTTATAACACTTAGTGCACAAAATGCCTTTGACCATGATGGTCATCATTTTTCCGATGTTTAAGTCATCCAGGTACAAAGTGTTAATAGCACAAATCAAATAATTAATAACTACGGATAAAAGAGACTTCTTTCTTGCACATGGTAATTGTCATACTTGTCTTGTAAGTTCATAAGTGTTACTGAAAAGTCTGTTCCTAACTCTCTGGTCAAAGTTATTGTTCCTTTCCCCATCCCTGGGACAGCACAGCCATACGGCCAACCCGGCAGGACAGGGACCAGGACCACCAACAGCCAGCACTCCTGCACCACGTGCTGGCACCTGGCTCTAATTTTTAGTCATGAGGATTAAGTTTAAGCATAGCCTTATGCACGTGACTAGTTTTAAATCAAAACAAATACACACCCTGAGCCGAAACCAAGGAACAGAAATTTTCAACATCTTGAAATAAGCAAAGCATTCCTACAAGGGTCAAAACAAAGTATTGCCTTCCCCAACCCTTGAAAGACCCAAATTCTGTTGCCTAGGCTTTTTTCCCTCCTTCCCCCTCCTCTTGCTGATTTCATGACCATATAATCATTCTTCATTTGATCTCTCTGCAAGAATATCAAATATTTGTCAGCTCAGTATCTTTTTCCAGCACAGATTTGTCCCACTCCTCAGCTTTCCTAAACAGGACCTGCCCAAAATCACAGAAATGTTTTCAATGATCAATATATCATCACAGCAGTAGCCAACAAGGATGCAGATCTATACCAAATTAGGCCAGCAAAGCTGCCTGCTAGAAGCCCACATGAGAACAGACACATTTAGTACATAAACAAACAGCTTGCACAGATGAAAATCCACAGATAATAATTTTGGCCAAGAAATAAGAGCGTGGTGCTGTAATGCCAACAGCAGCCAGCTGCTAGGGATGTGCTAAGCTACATTAGACTATCAAATCTAATAGGAAAAGCAGAATAAAAGAATCACGCAGAAAGTATATCCAGTGATCCCAAAGTCACTAAAAATAAATGAACAAATGGCTAAAACCCCCCAAACTACAGCCATGCATGAGCAGCATGATAGAGAGACTACTTAAAGAGCACCTTTATTGGAGAGCTTTTATAAACACGAGTGAGTCTACTCATGACTCACACTAATCTGTCTTTGTCTATGACTCCCACTGCATGCCTTTTTATTAGGATTACCAGTAACTGGACACGTTTCTTGAAAAGAAGCAATTTCCACGCCTTACTGCTGCTGCACAGGGATGACACACAGGATATCCAAACCAACAAGAGGAAGCATTGCCAAGCTGGATCTCGTCTCTGTCTATACAACAATGAAATCATTCAGCTAGATGTTAGAGGTAAAGCCTTCAGTCCTGAGCTGGTTCATAGCTGATGCAGACAGCTGATCTCACCCTATTCTTTTTTTCCTCTAAGCAATTACAGTTTTGCAGCCTCCCTCGGATATTTCATCAACTGCCCTAATCTCAATCTGCACCCTCTCTTCCACAACTGGATTTTTCTACTGCTCATCCTCATTTCAGAATGTGCCTTCACGAGAGTTGTCTCATCACAGCATCGCTCTATCACTAGAGTAATGCCCCTCTCTGCACAAACAGGGCTTTTTCTCAACACTACGGTATTTCCAAACCTCTGCGTTACTGCTCAGAGCTCTCCCACTGGGGTTAGAAACTAACTGCATAGTGTAGAACAAGTTCGATTACTCCAGAGAGCTGAGCCTAAATTTATTTACTGTGTTTGCATCTGACAATCGCATAGTTATTTTAACATGTATATATAAATGTCAAAAGGACATTTTTCCTGTACAAGAGCGGGTGCAATGTAGAAGACAGCTGGCGAGTAGTCAGGGCAGTGGCACTCACACAGAGTGTGTGTACGTATGCACAAGCAAAGGACTTGGCAGAAGAGCAATTTTTATGGCTATGTAAAGTGCCTTGCCACACAAAGCAGGAGCTAGAACAGAGTCCAACTAGTTTCGGCTTGACAGCTGCATTTTATTGCAGTAATTTACCCACAAGGATCTATGGATTGTTTCACATGACTTGACTGGATGGATTAAAACAATCAAAAAAGCCCCAGACAGACCGAGAAAACAAAACCTACAACAAAATCCCAGGTGTGAATTCATCCCAGAATTATGTACAAAAGCTGCTGGTTTGCTCATTCCGGTTAAATCACGGGCTTGTTCCATGACAGCCATTTTTACCGAAACCCAGTTGGACGGGGCTGACTCAGACCCCATTCATGAGCTGGAGGAGCCGGGCTGCTGTGCAAGACGAGTAGCAGCAACACTCGCTCCGGTTAGGAAATACCTGTATCCAAACCCCCGTCCTGCCCCAGGGAGATCTGAACCCACACAACCAACACACCTCTCTGGAGAACAGGCTCGTTCCCTGCACTGTATCGTGCCACCAGCTCGGGACAAGGAGAGCATAGGGATTCTGTTCGCCTCTACAGCTTGGCAGGCTCTCCTGGAGGCTCTCAGCCTCTTCCGAGCCCTTGCAGAGATGCTAACCTGCAGGCACACTCAGAGCCTGCTGAGGTTATTCCACTACACATAATCTGCTGCAAGAGTCATGGCAAGAGGGTGGGAAGCAAGGGATACAACACAGTAACTCAGTGTGCCGGTGCATCACCTCCAACACAGTTCACTGCAGTTCACTCAAATTGGCAAAAAACACATCAAAAAGTATTTGAAAGAGTAAACATCTCCCTGCTTTGCCAACTCAGTTGTTTTGCACCTGTCTTATTAACAACTTCTTCGACAATTTGAGTCCAACTCTCCAGTTCAGCTGCAGCACCCAATTGCCCAAGCATCATTCAATCCTCCAGTCTCACCTGCAATGTAATCCAGGTGACTGCCTTCACATTCTTCAAGCCCTTAGCAAAGTTAGTCAGGGACCCACACACTGTTTGGACTCCTCTCACCTCCTGAACAGTGCTGTGAGCAGCAAAAGGGGGATCACAAGCACCATCACAAATTACAGCCATCCCTTCTTGCTGCAAGCTGCTGAAATCCTTTCTGACTTTATATACCAACCAGGTTTTCTGTTTACATTTAAAATGTAAACTATTCTCTACATTACATGATTATCTCCTCATATTTGGACCTGTCTTCCACCACCACATTTGTCTGGGATATGAGGTCCATATTTTGTGAAAGGATTGCTTTAAGGGAATCATCCAAAAAATTACAGTGATAAAATCTGCAAAGCTTGTAAACTCTTACAGATAGATGCTGCCAGTTGCTATTATGCCGTGGTAACCACACCTCAGCAGAGGGCACCTGGGGGGGAATACCCATTCCTCAGCCGTCACAGTACAGCCCCTTAATCTTCACTGATTGTTTAAACTGATAGCCAGGATGGGGATGCAAAGCAGGCGGGATTCACACATTTCTCTCCTCATCAGGGAGGAAGGGCAGACACTTCTGGCATAGTGATGTTACAAGCCATTCCAGCACAATTCACCAGAGAAGATCTATCAGCATCCCAGGCCAACAAGGCTGCTCACTCAAAAGCTGTTAATTCATTAATTTGTAATGCCTAACAAAAATAAAGTACCTTCAGATTTAAAATAACTGGGGGAAGAAAAAACCCGAACAACTATACATTTCTGTACTTCTACCCCTTTCTCTAGAACCTTTTTGGAAGATAATTAGGGCACTCATACAACTCGTGTAATCGATTTTTTAAAAGAAGTTTTTTTCAACACAAGTGGGAAAAAAACTGTTGACTCGGAGCTGCCTTTTCTTAATCATTATTTTACAGATATGAAATGTTGCTGCTTCTGTAGAGGTGAGATGGAGAGCTCGGCAAACACCATCTATGAGCTGACCACCAGCTCACATACAGTGTACAAAATGTTCAACACATGGGTCTGCACAGCTTGACGAGAAAATGTCACACTGCCTCAAGGAACACTGACACCACACAGGTCCCTGCAGGAGCCTCCCTTGATCAAAGGGGTGTTTGCTTTTATCCCTACCTTGATTTAAGCTAGCAAGAGGACAACACCTCAGAGCATGTCTGAGCAGCTCTTCGGTCTTGGCTCTGGTTAACAAAGGTGTAAAAGCACATTTTGCAATCAGGGATCCCTCCCATCCCTCCTGCTGTCAGCTCTTAGTCTCTCACTTCTGAGGAACTCCAGATCATGCCTTTCCACTCCTCAAAGCTGGCTCTCTTACACTAATGCCTCACTGCCAGAGACTCAGAAAAGCCAAAGCCAACTCCAAAATGCCAGCACTATCGTAACTCCCAAAATAAGAGTTTGATCCAACATCAAGTAACCACACTCACTTTGTTCCCCAAGAAATCAAAAGGCACAGCCCAAAGCAGGCTGCCCCACAGGACCCTTGCGGATGGTTGTTAAAAAGCGTCCAGTAGAACAGGCAAAGGAGAGACCTTGTCCCCTGTACAGGAGATAGATTAAAAGAATAATCACTTTTCCCACAGTAATTCCTGGCAGCCCGGGCGCTCATAGGCAGATTAGATCTTACTAACATACATGAAATGCATATCTGCCAGACACTATGGCACAATTCTTCAGCTGTCTCTTCCTGAAGGTCTTCCAGGAGGTCCCATCAATACCATCCGCACCAGGCAGGCTCAGCTGCCGGCAGCAAACCCTCGCCTCTGTCACCAGCCAATACAGAAACTCAGGATGTTGCTCTGACATAAAAGCCAGCAGCCAACAATTTACTAAGAGCAGCCCAGCCCACGTGCTTTCCTTCACACCCTGGTGGCACAAGCAGATGTGAAGCAAGAAGAAACTGTATGGTAACATCTGCAAGAGATTCAAGAAGTTTATGAACCAAGGGATGGTGACCCAGCTCTACTGGCTGAATCCTAGTAAGAGAGCACCGAAAGTCAGCAGCTGCTGTTCAGGAACCGGTTAATGGTTTGGTTACAACAAGCCAACCCATGCTGCAGTGGGTGTGCTGTCCTCTCCAGAGCCGAGGTTTGACAGAGACACCTGAGCAGCATCAGTGAGTTGGATGCTGTCCCAGAAACTGCTGGAAGTGCTTTGTTAAGGTGACATCTTCAGCCTTTCCCCTCGCTGGGCAAAGGTTTACAAATTACAGAAATTATTAAAGGTGCAGATTTAAAAAAATATTTTAACAGAAGCTTACAAGAATAGCCCAAAAAAGAGCTCATTTAGATCAAAACTGGCATCCAAGGCCATTTTCTCCATATCCCCTAGCCTAATACATGCTTTGCTGCAGCTGAGTCTTCGTAGGAGCTCTTGCGAGGACACCGAGACCAGAAAACATCCTAAGGGAGAGCTCCAGGGAGCACCCAGAAGAGAGCAGGAGGACCTTGCTGCTCTAAGAGAACTACTGCTCAGCTCAGCTCAGCGGCACAGCCCACCCGTGGCAGTGGTGAGCAGCCCCAGGAATAACCCAGCACCACCACTGATCCCACCCTGGCCACCACACAAAGGGGTACAACCCCACACACATTCACTGCTCTTGTGGCCAGGACCTGAAGCAGGTCATGTTTTGCCATCAGCAATTACAAAAAGCAAAGGAGAACGTGATCAATACAGAGAAACTGTTGAAGAAAAAAGGAGCTACTCAGCCATGATCTACACTAATCTGCAAACACACCATGCCCCCCTGTCACCCATAGCTTTAGTCAACACAGGTAAAGTCAAAAGTATCTTGACTTTGTGCTCAGCACGGGATGGTTCCTCATGCTATTTCAAATTTGAAATGTTTCTGGAATGCACTAAGTGCAGAGTCATTCAGCCTCTGCCTAAGACTGAGGGTTTGGCAGTTTTGGATCACAATGCTTTTCATTTAACATATGCCTGTATAAATATCAATTAAGCTGGGTCATAAGGGCTACGTTAATAAACCGAACCCCAGCAACATTTATTTGTGAAAATACTGCAGCTGCTATTACATATTTCAAGAGGTCAGATTATTTTTCAGTAATTTTTCTCCTACTTTTTTTTCGATTCCAACATTATTTATAGGTAATTCATATAAACAATTAACAAGCCTGAACATAACTGACCTAAATGATATCTGATACCAGGCAGGGGAAAGTTTCTTCCCTTATTTCATGGAGCAAGCCCTGATTTCTGTCTAGAAACTCATTGCAGTATAGCAGGACAACACACAGAATTGTAATAAAAATGAGAGGAGGACAACATTCTAGCTAACAAAATTTCCTCCATGTCACAGGCCCATGGTGGTATTCTGGACATGAGATTCAGCAGCCTCCAGTACTCTCACCTTGTTTTTCCCTTGACTAGTCCTTTGCCTTAAGCCAGTGCCAAAAAACAATCCTTTTCAGCATGTTTTCGCCTAATTATTGTTTTACTGATGAGCCACCGCATCAAATGACAACCCCAGGCACAAAAAAGACGCCAGCAACCTAAGGAGCCAGGCTCAGGAGCTGGCTCATCACATCCTGTTTCTCCTCTCCTGAGCCACTTTGCAGCCCAATGGCTGCTATTTGTTGGTGTTTCCAGTTTTGCGTATGAATAAGCCCAGGACCAAGAGTACAGCTCTTTGAGGAACTTCATTCACACAGCTCCAGAGACAATAGCCTTACTGAGGATCTCTAGTGGTGTCCATAGCACCACTCAAATTGGTGGTCATTTGTGCTGCTATGGACAGCAACCTCAGCTCAGCGTATTAATCCTCAGATATTTTCATGTTGCCACCTCCTCATGCACCCACTCAGGCTTTCACATTACCTCTACATCCCTTCAGACTTAGAGATGAACAAAAAACACACACAGACAAGGCTCACCTCTTAAACATCTCAAACACACAAAGTTCTGGAATTGTGAAAAAAAAAAAAAAAATTAAGGGTATTTTCTGATGGAGAATTTAAGGTAGTAGTACCAGAACTGAGACACACTATAAATAATTTACTATAAACACATTAGTTTCTAGAGAGTAAAATGTTAGCACTCCAGACTGATAACGGCATGAGGCAGGCAAAAAAAAAAAGTTTCAACACATGTACTTTGGTTGTAGTCTTAAAAGGAGAGGTCTCAATCGAATGAACAAATGGTGATTCAGAATGGAAATAATCCAGTTTCCACTGACTTTCAGAGGAGAACAAACAGGGCAGTTATTTATATTCTGTCAGAGCAGCAGAAAGACCCTGCTAACAGCCTGGGGCTTTTTATTTTATTAAATGAAGCAGCTTTACATGTGAAGGCTGACGTGTGACTCAAATCAGTCAGTTGCCAAGAAAAAGATAACTGGAGGGTAGAGCAAGAATCAACATGGCACTATCTCTAAATTCACTTATTATAACAATGACATTTTAAAGACAAAGCCCAGAATACATATGCAGATTTTACCACACTTATAAGGATACCTTAAACCTGAAACATTTGTTTATGTTTCATAGACAGCATAAAAGTCTAATTAACGTCATTATTAGTGCCTCAAAGAAACACATTTCTAGTTGGAAAACACATTTTCAAAGGTCAGATAAGCAATACTCTGTTCACACGCCCATGTCTGTGCACAGCTATCACACCAAATACTTCTTTCTGTAGTTTTCCAGCTATAAGTCAGAACCAATCTTTCATTTGATAATTTACTTTATGCATTAAGTTGCATCTCAAGAAAATCCACAAGCTCCTCTGAGGACAATGTGACCAGCCACTCTTGACCTACACCTTCCTACAGGAACGCCGCTGTAATACTGTTCCTTTTGGGAAAGGGTGGAGGGAGAGGGTGAGAGGAGAAAGAACTTCATCAAGGATGACAAGAGACAGCTTTAGAGACAGGCACACCAAAATTTGTAGCCGTTCCACCAGAGAATCACCACTCCCCAAGAAGAGGCATGCGTGCCTCATACACACCCCACGTGCACACCCAGCCTAAACCCAGCCTTGCTGAAAGGGAGGAAGCTGAGGGAAAGCGGGGCAGCCAAAACACAGCAACAGCAGAGCCAGTACCAACATCAGCACCAGGGCAACAGGAACTCCTTAAAAATTACAAACTGCATAGGAGTGCAGAGGAAAATCTTAACCTGAGCTGTCTTGGGCTTTCAGGACAAACCTTTGCACAGGGAAATGATCCAACAGTTTTGGTTGTGCAATAACAACAGCAGCTCCCACTGGAAGGAAGGACACACCAGATCTCACGTGCCAACAAACCTGGGAAGGCACCATTCCCCTCTCCTGTCCCACTCACACCATCGCAACCTTCAGCCTGCCAACCCATGCTGCCAGTGTAGCTGAGACTGAGCCACCTCTTTCTGGGGGGACTGGAGGTTCACAAAGAGGAGGAATGTTAGAGGGTTTGAGAGGATGACACAGGACCTGGCACACAGGAGTGGTGGTGCTTGTGCAGGAGACAGACCAGCGGCCAGAAGCATGCAGCTGGAAAGCAAGGGACTGAAGGAGGTAGGGAGAGGGGGCTCTATCAGTGGTGTTTTGTGCAACTTCACTGTTACTAACTTTGCTTTAAAGAGCAAGTTTAGGATTTGCCAAAGGGCAAGGTCAGTGGTTGGCAAGCTCTCTCTCCCAGGTTCCTCTAGATTAAGCTAAAATTCTTGGACAGTCTACCTCCTCTGCTTCTAGTGCTGACCCATCTAAGGTTTTAAACTTTTGCTTACTCTGAAAACAAAACACAACCACAACATAATATCCTTTCTTTTTCCTTTGAAGAGACTTAGAGAGGCAAATTGCTGTTATTCATTCAACTCAGAGGCAATACATCAAATGCAAATATTTTATTTAAAAGACTACACAGCTTGAAACAAACCTCAGGGCTGCCCAATTGCACAGGAAACACTTAAGAGTGTATTGTTTATAACAGTAATGGCCTGAGCCCCACTTCAGTAGAAGTGTAGTTAAAGGTAACACAAATATTTAAAAGGCACAAATTTCACATTAGACTCTTTAGGTAATTCATAGTCACTGCAAGTAACTCACCAGTTATTTTGTACAGAAGGATTCATACTTCAAGAGCCTTTAACAGGATAACTGATAGCAGTAAAACAGCCTGTTTAGACTTGAGGATGGGCATTTTTTGCAATCAAGCAGCTTTGGAAATTGAGGAAAACACCACATGCTGTCCCTGTGTTCACAGCTGGAATTCTTTTGGGGTCGCACACAGGGTATTGCAGCAAGAAACAACAAGATACAGGGGACTGCAACAAGCATCCAGGGATTTCAAGAGATGCAGAGCTGGTAGCGAGCATCAAACCATCTGACTCAGATGGGCATTTAAGCCATTCCATTTCCCTGCATCTACAGTTCACCCATTGCTCTATATAAATAATATCATTTTCTTTGCTTTAAAGCTCAGGCAACTGCACGATCTCACACAGAACACAGTCCTAGGAGCTTCTGCTCTTTACAGAGAATTCAGCTGCCACTCTGGTTTCCAGAGGAAAGGGACTTTGTGAAGTTACTTGCATAATCAATACTCCACCAAGCAAGGATGTAAAGATCAAATTTATCTTGTTAGCATGTTGAAAGAGAGAAAAGGCAGCGTTCGGACGAGAAGCCCTGAAACGTCCCACCGCACAAACACTACGACTGCCATTCTATCCCATCCCGACCACCAACCCTGCTCCTTTTAAATAACTAATAGTTATTAAATCAGCAGCAGCACACGGGGATAAAGGAAGAGTCACCAGTCTCTCGCCTACGGTGCCGCCAACTAAAGCGAGTCCGGGCTCAGCCGCACACCACAGCGGGCGGGTCCCCCCGGCCGGGCAGCCCCTCGGGGCGGTGGGGAGGGGATGGGCAGCTGAGCCCAGGGTGGGGGTGATGGGGAACCGAACCGGGCGTA
>VXAZ01008620.1:142907-396432 GCA_013399875.1 Gymnorhina tibicen
GGACCGGGGGGTGGGGGTACCGGGGCCGGGGGTGGGGGGAGCCGGCCCGTCCCTGTCCCTGTCCCTCCCTTCCCGCAGGAGCAGCTGCGCCGAGGCGGCCAGGAGCGCGGCCAGGAGCGCGGCCAGCGCCCGGCCCGCCGCCATCTCCCCGCATGGGCCCGGCGCCGAGGCGGGCGCGGGTCCCCTCCGGCGCCGCCGCCGCCGCTTCCTGCTCCACCTCGCACCTGGAGGGGCGGGCCGGGCTGGGCAGGTGAAATCCCTCCTCTTCCTCCCGGGCGGCGGGGCTGGCTCGTCCCCGCCCGGGCGCTGCCTCCGGCCCGGCCCCGCTGCGGCGGGGTGGAGCCGGCTTGGCGGGGCGCCGGAGGGGCGGGTCCTTGTCAGAGAGGGGTTATTCCTGCCCTAAACGCTTTTCCCTGCCCATTCCCGACATCATTAACACTTACCGAGAGGGGTTTGAGTTGCTGGTCACCAAGCTCCCCTCGCCCCCTCGCTGGGTGCCCGGCTTGTTACCGGGTAAAGGGCCCCTTGCCTGCCAAAGCATCTCTGAGCTTCGATGCTTAGAGGTAACTTAAAGCTGGGGACAGACTTTTTGTAGGGCTTGTAGCAATAAGACAAGGGGTAATGGTTTTAAACCACTAGGGCAGATTCAGACTAGATATTGGAAAGAAATGTTTTGTGATGAGAGTGGTGAAACACTGGCAGAGGTTGCCCAGAGAAGTGGTGGATCCCCCATCCCTGGGAACATTCACAGACAGGTTGGACAAAGCTCAGAGCAAGCGGATCTATTTGAAGATGTCACTGCTCATTGCAAGGGGTTTGGACTAGATGGCCTTTAAAGGTCCCTTCCAATCCAAAGCATTCTATGTTTGAAAGTGCCACGTTTCAGACAGAAGTAGGTTCCTTCCGTCGAACAGCGGTTTGTATCCTGCTTGTTAAATATTTGGGGACTTTGCAAGGGAAAACTCTGAGCAGAAACCATCGTGACACAGTCTGGAGTAGATATTTGCCCAGTGACTAAATACCTTACTAACGTCAGACAGCTCATCTTCTAGTAATCCATGCAGTTGCTTTGGAGCATTTGGTTCTTTGGCAATATCATTACAAAACCCCAGTACATTTATACTAGCCCACAGCAGCACCTGGCTGTTATAGGAATGTATGGGAATGTACACAGGAATATTCACATTCAAAGAAGGAGAAAAGTCCTAATGAGATCAGAAACTCGCAGTCTGTTACAGGTTTGAGACTAAGCTTTGGAAAAGACTCTTTGCTCTTGCTGATTTCAGCTGGCAGTGAGGATACTCAGCTCTCCTGGGAGATCTCTACACCTCTTTTATAAATAAATCTATTTTTCAGTGATCTTCTGCATAGTACAGCTTTTTACTCGTCTTAATAAAGAATATGCAATTAAAAGAAAATATATTTAGGAAAAAAAATCAGTCTTTAGAAAAGAATAATGTTAATAAGAAAGTAATTAAGTGGTTATATGACTGCAGACAAATAAATGGATAGGAGTTTTACAGTCACATGAGGAAGAATAGAAAGATTCTGAGGCGCTCAAATCAGATCTGATGCCAGTTCATTAATTTAAGGAAATAGGGGAGGTCTAGAGTTTTTATTTTCTTCTACTGGAGAAATAGGAAAGCATTTAGTTTATGTTGTGTCTTATCAGATTGCACATCTTCATAAAGTTAAGTACTTTCCCACTAAAAGTAATTCTTATGTCAGCTTTATATTACCTTACAGTTCCTCTTTTTTTTTTTCCCCCTAAAAATCTCTAAACATGGAAAAAGCTTAGACTTCCTAAGAAGTTAGACTTCCTAAAATGGATGTGTGTTTATGTCCATTACAAATCTTAACACTACTCTGTCATTTGTAATTCTGATGTAGGAGCACAGAACCAGAAACTGCCCACTGTCTGGCTGCTCCTATGTTGTCCTCAGTCTTCCCAGTGGCTTGCCAGAATTTCCAAACGAACATCACCATCTAATCCCTTTGTAAGCTCTATAAGCATTTGCTGGCCAGGCTAACATCACCTCTGTGAGACAGCTAAATTCAGTTCTCTCTGATTTGGAGCTGATGTGCTGAGGACAGTCTGTACGACTTTCCTGGTGTGCTAAGAGAATAAGTGCTTCTTCTCCATAGGGTCCAGAGGGCTGCGTGTGATGGACTGGCCACATAGGACAGTCACTTCCTGGTAGATTTGGACATCTACTGTTGCATAAACAGTGTAGATAGCTGGATTAAGATATTTAGAATACTTGGCATGGGAAAGCATCCAGAAACAACCACTTCAAGTCGAAAAACATTGACTGTCTATACATAAAATTTTATGGGGGAAAAATCACCAACACAAAGTGAAGGCATTTTCCATTGACTTCATTGAGGCTTGCACAGCTAATGTGCTTCCTTATAGTGGCAGCAGTCCTGGTGGCTGTTGCTGATCAGCAACAGTGAAGGAGTCAGCCTCTATCACACATTTTGTCTAGGCATGCCAGGATGCTATAGCAGAGTCTCAGGGGTCGGCAGAGTTGGTTACTGAGTTGTTCCATGTGTGTGGCAGGTTGACCCTGGCTGAATGCTAGATTCAGTGCCCAAAAGTGCCCAAAGCCACTCCATCAGCTGGGCAGGGGAGAGAAAATAGAATGAAAGACAAAACAGGCTTGAATTGGGGAAATAATGTAGTTAATAACTACATTATTTCTCATAATCTCATAGGATTATGAGAAATGGACCCGAATCTTAAAAACACCTTTCCCCATCCCTTCCTCATTCCCAGGTTCAACTCCACTCCCAATTTTCTCTACCTTTTTTCCTCCTGAGTGGTGCAAGGGGATGGGGAGTGGGGATTGCAGTTCAGCTCATCACATGTTGTCTCTGCTGCTCCTCCTCATCATGCTCTTCCCCTGCTCCAGCATGGGGTCCCTCCCATGCAAGACAGTTTTCCACAAACTTCTCCAACATGCTGTTCTTCATGGAGTTCTTCATGGAGTGCCCCATCACAGGTCCCTTCCATGAGCTGCAGCCCCTCAGGAACAGACTGTTCCAGTGTGGGTCCCTGCAGGGTTACGAGTCCTGCCAGCAAACTGGCATGGGCTCCTCTCTCCATGGATCCACAGATCCTGCCAGGAGCCTGCTCCAGCCATGGGCTTCCTACGGGGGTCTCCTTCAGCCACATCCCCCCGCTCCAGCATGGGTCCCTCCACGGGCTGCAGGTGGATCTCTGCTCCACCACGGACCTCTATGGGCTACAGGGGCACAGCTGCCTCACCATGGTCTGCACCAGGGGCTGCAGGGGAATCTCTGCTCTGGTGCCTGGAGCACCTACTGCCCCTCCTTCTCCACTGACCTTGCTGTCTGCAGGGTTGTTTCTGTCACATGTTCTTACTGCTCTCTCTGATGCTGTTCTGCAGGTTGTTTTCCTTTTGCCCTTCTTGCATATGTTATCCCAGAGGTGCTACTGCTGAAGGACTCAGCCTTGGCCAGTGGTGGGTCTGTGTTGGAACTGGCTGGCATTGCCTTCTAGCAACTTCTCAGAGAAGCCACCCCTGCTACCAAACCCTTGCCACGCGAATCCAACACCTCTACCCCAAAACACCCTGACCCTCAGAGTACAGTTCAAATGGAGGTGCATCATCCAATGTGATGATATCCGAGCGTCTAGGAGGTAAGAAAACATGTTCTGAAGGTGAATGCTGTTAAATAGGTACCCTGCTAAAATCAGACCTTTCCCCTCTGCAAAAGGTGAGGACCACAGGTGAAGAACTGTCATATTAGTGACAACAGTTAATCTGCTAAGCATAAAATTAACCTAATCTGCTTTGCTGTGACCTTAATTGCTTCAGCTTTGTTTTGAAGATGAAGAAAGAAGAAAAATTTGAAGAGTAAGAGACTCTTTTCCTTTCACATATCTTTTAACCAAACTTTCCTTTGAAATAATTATCAACTTTCACTTCAATGTACTTTTTTGAGAAGGTGAACACTCTTGTGATCCTGTCAGTTTGTCCCCATGTCTATTTTGGCTGTTGCAGCCAATGCTAAGTCTGTCTTTTTATTGAAGACAATTTCTTTTTAATTGTTCCATCCTGAATTTTTTTGTTGTTGCTTAAAACATTTCTGTTTTTCCACTCTTTTTGGTTATGCCTATGTATTGGCAGTGGTGGGAAAGATGTTGATTTTTAGTCCTAATGTAGGTTAAACTTGAAAGTGTTTTAAGCAAACCTACCCTCTCAGGCTGGAGGCAAGCAAGAGCAGCACGTATCATTTTACATTCTTCCTTCTTGCTCTACAGTCATTTCCCAGAAAAGAGGAAGAGTCAGCTGGGTCAGATTTGGGGGCCAGACTTACTGGATCAGCTTGACATGGTGTGCAGCTCTATGGAGAGAAGCTCCCACGGGTTGAAAACTAATTGCGTCTGCAGTCAGCGTGCACCCACACACAATGAAAGCTCCATCAAGAACGTCTAATTTGGCTTTCACCTCTCATTAGATTAATGCAAAGTGCCCCGGTCCAGCTGGAAACGGTGTAGAAAATCATACAGTTTAATCCTCATTAACATTGTTTGCCCTTTTTTTGGTATTCTTCTGCAAGTCTTGAAGGGTGTTGTAGCAGCCATTTCACGTGGGCCAGGTACTGCGTTTCACTGGTGAGCTTTGCTGACCGGCTGACCACAGTAATGTCGACACTCTCTGAGGAAAGGCTGGGATTAATCATCAAGGACATTTGAATTTAGCAAGGGAAGCCAGGGAAGAGGAAAAAATGGGATAAAATGAGAAAAAAGCATGTGTGTGTTGGTTAGTCAAAAACATTCCTGTCTTTTGTTTATGGGAAATACCTTTCCTTTGTGTATGGGAATCATATCCTTTGCCTGGAAACGTCCCATAAATTACACATAGCAAGTTGCAAGAGAACACTGAAATGCTATAAAGAGAAGCACATGAATTCTGAACTGTATTGGTTTTGAGGAGCAAACCTCCCACTTCATCTTCCTTATCCCCCCATCCAGTGTGTGTAACAGCTAAATAAACACCTCAAAGAATGAGACAGTGTTGTCCCTACCAATTGTTGTCAGTAAGAGATTCCACTCCCTACTCTTTTTCACCTAGAAAGAAATCATTAAAGTAGTAATCATAAAGGCACACGAGCATAGACCCTTATGGTCAGCCCGGGAAAAATTCTGCTGAGAAAATATCCATTCACCTCATACTGAGAGAGACACACAGGTCCTCTTTGTCCTAAGGAGAGAATGTTCACTTGAGTAATTTTTGGGATGGTGCTCTGACTCTCAGCACCAGAACAAGCTTGGTGAATCCTGAACCGAGGGATGTGTATTCAGTGCAGATGTCCAGGAGGTAGGTCGTAGAGGAGCCAGTGCAGACTCAAAGAGAGCAATCAAGATGCAGTTCATCGTGCTTGAAACACAGCTGCTGTATGAGACAGTATTTGCTTTCACTGGGTAAACCAAAGCAGTTTTCAGACAGCTGTGCAACATTCATCCAGCTGCCCAAAGAGCATCAGACAAGTACCCCATGCTGGTGAGAATTAGGGCACTCACGGGGTGTTCCAGCTGAATTTCCAAGTTTAATCTCCTCTGTTAAGATCAGATCAAGCAGCTGATTTATGACCTTACACCATGGTTGTGCCTGAAGACCTTACTTAATGTGGAGAGCTTGAGCCTTGTCACTGTGCCGGCTCTGAGGGTGAGCCTTGCTCCACAGAGCTTGGAAATGCATGAGCCAAAGGTGGGAGAAGCCCATAACGGAGAATAGGATGTGTTAGAGGGAGCAGAACCCAGGCTGCTGGTGCCTGTACACACTGGGCGGGAGTGAGTGCAGCTACACATCACTGGGGGCTGATTTACTGGGGAATTTGCTGTGTGCTGGCTCCCCGGTTCTGCTGCAGTTGAGAACAGCAATGACGCACAGCATCTGCTTTCCTGGGCTGGAAGATCAGCTCAGTATGGCAGGGAAATGGTAAAAAACACAGCATCTCCTGCAAGAGCACAGGAAATAATGCATTTTTCAACCCTAGCAAATTTTTGGTGTATTTTTATCCCTATCTGAAGCTTATTGGAATATAATGAATGTGCTGCCTCCTGAGGTAGGCAGGGAAATATGTAATGGCCTACTTAGTTTTTGAGTTAGTTTTACTTACCATGGTTAATGAAAGTGATCGATTCTCCTTATGCTGTAGCTGCATCACCCTAGCAGACTAATTAAGACAGAGCAGGTTAATATTAAGGAAAGATGTGAGAGCTTTCTATGTTTTCTCATCTCTGTTCAAGAGAACCAAAGCCACTGTTTCCTCTGCTTCAATCCTAGCAGGAACATCCAGTTGTAGTAACATAGCACATCTGTCACAGCACTCGTGGGATGTGACTCCTCTCTGCTGTGCATGGCAGCTGTGTGCAGAAGAAGGAGTTGGAGTCTCACGACTATCTCAGCAAATATGGAAGGGAAGAGATGGGATTTTATTGCCTGCCGGGCGTACAGCTCCACATGGTCTTTTACGTATTTGTGAAAATGTGAGCCATATGAGCACATTTCATTCCCTTGATAACTTCTTAGAGCAATTCTTCTGCCAAAGCAATTCTTCTGCTGAAGTGGTTCCACAGGCTAAGTCTGTCCCTGCACCCCTGACCAGGTCTGGTGAGTCACTTCTTGGGGGAAGCAAGTGACTCAGGAGGAGCAAGGGAGAGCAACAAACATAAAGGCCAAGATGCATTAGAGTCAAGACCCTTCTGATAAATGTAGGTATGTACTTAGATAATTATGTTATCAGCATAATCAGTGTTGTACTGACACTGGATCTAGCCCACTCAACCCTCTGAACACAGGATTAAGTCCATCTCTGCAGGATAAAACAGAACTTTCCACAATAAAATAGAATTATTTGCATTGCTATCCATATAGGATCAGAAGTTTCCTAAGTTGAAGTGTATTTGGGAACTACTCTATTACAGTGTTTATCAAGGATACACATGAAACTAAATAAGCAATACAACTCTGCATGATCTGTCATAATATATAAATTATTGATCATTAATTTCAAAAAAATGTGTCCAGCTATAATAATGATCCATGGAATATTTTGAATTCAACAAATGAAGTCTGTAGACTGAAATGATACAGCACATAATTTTGGTCAAAAGCTTAATTATTTCCAAGTTATTCGTGGTGGTTAGATGAATTGTAGGAAACATAGTGCTTACAGCACTTGAATGCTGATTCTGATTAGTTTTTGAATACGAGCGATACTCAGCGATGCTTGAATGCAGGGCTTTGAGCCAAGGCTTGTTACCTGAAAATACACCCACAAAGCACCTCAATGGCTTATAGAATTTTTTCTCTTGCCAAGACATTTCAAATGTTCTTGTTATCTCTGAATTGACTTGGCAGGTCTGCACAGGGAGTGCAGAAACATTTGTTACTGCTTATTCAATTATTTTAAGCCACTAAACAAACAGCCCCGGAGCTGACTGGTTACTCGCCCGTCAATTAGTTACCGTGGGGCTTTTTCCTCGTCATAGCCTTGATGTGAAAATGATGAGACAATCAGACCTCTGCAAAGATTGCAACCTGTACGCGCAAGGTCTTATCCTGTCATCTTTTGCCCTTTGCCTCAGACGTCACAAGCGGGGCTGGATGGAGCGGCAGAGAGGAGAGGGATGCGAAAAGCCGCGCCCCGAGCCAGGGGGAGATGGGGCACAGACTGCGAGCCAGCTCTGCCCCTGGCCAAACTTCTCATGCAACAAGGCTCAGTCATTCACGTAAAGAAGACGAGAGGGATTTATCCTCGAGCACGCTTCAGTAAACAGATAGCTTGTAATTTTCCCGTGAAACTGGGTGTGAAGAATGCGGTGCTGTTACAGTAGAACGGGAGAGAAATTGCTGCTCCCCCGGCGGGTTTTCATTTATCCTTGGTATAAAGTTACTGTTTTCTTCTTGATCACAGTTTAAAGGGAATTTACTCAGGAAGGGAAACAAGCAGGACTTCATGAGGGGCTGCTTTCCCCACTTCTGCTTTGTGCTATGCCAAATGCAGGGGAAGAACAAAACATACCAGCAAGCCAGAGTGGCTGTTTGGCTGGTTTGTATCCATCTGCTCCCAAACGGTGGTCAGGGGTGGTTCAGCAAAAAAAAAGTATTGCCTTCCCACATGAGACACTGTGGCCTGAAAGGAGTAACTTGCTTGCATAGGAAGGGAGCGCTCATCACATATCACACAGACAGGCAAAGGAGACAGCAGAGAGAGCCCTGAGGCTCAGGCATTTCTGAGCTGCTGGGAAGAAACCCAATTTTTTGTCAGGGAGAATTCATATTCCATCATCTTTATCTGTCGCTAAGTGAAACCCTAACAAACCAGCTTAACAGCAGGAACATTCCTCGTCATGTAAGCTCTGGTTATTTATTGCATACTGTATGAATCTCTGTCACTTGGTACAGACATCTCTGGTACAGATGTTCAAGCTCTGATAACAGAAGTTATCAATAGTATGTGTGGTAAACAACTTGTAGAATAGAATACTGCTACCAAATGGCACCTACGCCTGTATGTGTACTCAGCAGGGACAGCCTGGGTCACGTAAGGGATTCCAAGGGGGAGCCAGCACTTCCCCATGGCTCCCATACTGGCACGTATGAAATGGGTCTTTTATATTTGGGAACTATCAGTGATGTGCCTGAACTATCAGCTCTTTTGGTAAAAACATGGTAAAGCCGAAAAGAGCTTGAGACACTGAAGTTTCCTTCTTGAGCTGCACACAGGGTTTAGCATTCCCATGCCTTCATAAAGGTCTATAGCTTTGTTATTAAAGTACACCGGGTGCCTACAGCATGATATTCTGCCTTTAAAGGGGTTGTGTTACTGAAATGATTCAGTTCACAAAGACGCTGATTGTGCCTGGCACTGACAATCTTTCCACCATGGATTTATAAAGCTCCCAAGCAGGGGGCTTGCATCCCAAGATTTTCAGTTGTCACTCACACCTGGTCCTATTCTGGCAAAATATTTGCCATCTCAGGTGGACGTGGAAGAAAAAGGACTAGGTCGGGGATTAGAGACAGTTGGGGACTTGAATGAGATTTGGTGCTGTTATAGGTTCGATTGCAGCATGTTGTCCAGGAAACTGAAGCTAAACTTCTTATTCCACATGTAAAACTGCTAAGACTTTCCTGGAAATGTTTAATGAGAAAGAAGTGAGCATATGCTGAAGCTATTTTAAGTTATACAGAATGTATTAAAAAAAAAAGTGAGATTCTGCCCAACAGGATAACGTGAAGTGTTAAAAGTTTTGTTTTAACTGAAGTCTGCAGTTAGATCCAGTTGTCACAAAAGCCAGCAGAAGCTTTCTGTAGAACCTGGTGACATACACGCCTGGGGTGAGGTCTAGCTCTATTTTTGTGTCTACAGCTTATCCACTGCTCTTTTGGGTTCTGACTTCAAAATGCACACTGTTGTACTTCTGCCACAGAGATGATACATTCACAGATCCCAAAGCTCATATATTAAAGACCAAAACTCAAGTGAAAGGCACAAACTAGAAAATCAGCATTTCTCAGAAGATAATTGCCCCATGTTGCCTATGGTCATCCTAAAAATACCACAGGGTCTGCAAATCAGAATGTGTTTACCTGGCACATATGCTGACTTTTCCAGCAGCAAATAATGTTTCCAGCAAAAACTACTTCCCCCTAGGATTTCAGAGGTGAACTTCAAAAAACATCTACTTTACACTAAAACAACTTATCATCTGTTGTTGTGCCTGTTTCCTTGCGGTGGCATGGCAGGCCGCAACTTTCCTGAGAGCGCCGCAGGGCATTCCTAGGGAGAGTGGGAGAACCACTTTCCCGCAGCCTTTCGGCAGCCCGAGCTATCTCAGTTAATTGTCGGCTCACAACAACGCGGTGGCGGTAAAGGAGGCGAGAAGGCTCTCTGCATGGAGACTGCAGCAGGTCTTTATTCCATGCTAACTCTCCAAGGCCTGGGACCAGCCCATGTGATAGCCTCCATAGGCAGAAGGCTGGCACATGGCTAGAGCCCGTAGATAGAGAAGCTGGTGGCTGGCTGAACTCCAAGGCAGAGAGAGCGATTCTGGGATTCACAGTCCCTATCTTGGGGAACAGGGGGGTGGCACAAGGGCGGAGTTAGGATAACAGAGACAATAGGGAGAACCTGAGGGAGTGGTTTGGACTAGAGATGGGGGAAGGGGAAGGCCACATGGAAAGGCAGGCAGGGATATGGATAGGGGTCCACAACAATCATCCTTAGGAGAAGCACAGACTTGGTGAAAAATTACTTTAGAAATGTCCAATTTATTGGACAAGGAGAACATGCTGGGGACAGCAGGCAGTGTAAGATCCTTCTGCCTTAAAAGGCTCAACATCTTTTTCAACATCTTCTTCTTTCCTGATCCTTGCCTGTGCATTCAAGCTCAGCAGACGGCACCAAGCCTTCTCAAATGAGCCCCTACAGGCTGAGTTTGCTATCTCTTCCTCTGGCAAAGCTGTATATAAAACAGGAGGAGAGAGGGAGCATATTCTCTAGGACACTGCATCTGTATCACGAATTAATTGTGAAAGTCAGTTGGCTCTCACTCCACATTTAGAAAAACACAAATTCATATCTTCCGTCTCAGAGAAATACTTTGAGAAAAGTAGGTGCAGAACATCTCCATTTAATTTCATTACAGGACATAGCATAAAACTTTAGTGTATGCTTTAAATGCTATTATTCTCCTTGCTTGATTTCATTTGACTCTTCTTTTGTGCTGTCAAATATTCCTGCTGTTCTATGCAGGTAGAGTCAGCTGGATGCAAATGTCACTGCTGCAGAGATCTGCACAAATCTATCCCCTGCTGGAACATCAAGCCCTCTGTCAGCTTTTTACATCAGGGGAATTCACATTTGTGGAAGGGAGCAGGGATAGATCCTGGCACGATGTTTATACCTATTCCCTGCTGAGGTGCTTAGACTTTCTTGACTTCAAATTCCACACATTTGACTCTGTTACACATTCAAAACAGAGGCCTTTGGTGCAGGTTTGTAGGGACAAACAGGGAGTTGACTCACCTTTGCTGTCTCCTCCTTCCCAGCATTATGTGGCAAATGTAGAAAAATTCCCTGGATTTAGAGCTGGGATGCAAACTCAGCTGAAAATCCTAAGGAGTCTCCCTAAGCCTTAGCCACTCTGCAGCATTTGGTACATAGATGCTAATTGCCTCTTGAAATACTCTTGAATATCTTCGTGCTGTCAGATGGCTTTTTTTGGAGCTACACAAGATGGCGCAGCTGACGGCATCCTTCATGCCGCCAGCGGCACCTCCCGGTCCCGCCGTGATTCCTCACACGCTGTCCCCAGCATACCAGGTGAGGCCAGCAGGCTTCTTGGAAGGGAACAGAGACCGTAGGGGAGATTCAAGCTGATTGCTTTGCTGAATGCCACGTTCACTGTGTGGAGGCTGAATGGCCCTCGGGTTATTTCAGCAGAGCAATAACTTACATAAAGGGATGGTTAGTTCATTTTGGAGGGAAACTATGTGAAACGGAAAGCCAGTTTCTCATTTCTCAATAGACAACAGCTAGAAAAAACTGAAACACACAGAAAACTGCATAGACAACACACAGAAAAAACCTATCAGTGCCCAGCAGTTCACTGGGACATAGATTCCTTTGCAGACATCGTATACAGGTAGTGGGAACTAATGCCAGATCTGCCAAGGTTCAACACAACTCCTTGCACAGAGGAATTGTGCTTCTTTAATAAAAGACCCCGGTGAATATATGAAAATATAACTGCACAGAAAGAAAATGATCATCATCATCATCATCATTCAAGGAAACAGCTCTGGACTGTGGGAGGTACATGTATAATATCATACATGGCATTTAATGGAATGTATGATTTTCACCCATTATGGATTGGGAATGGCACTTTCTGGTTAAGATTGTCTAATGCTTCCCTCTCTAAAATGGTTTTTGATTGTTTGCAAGCCTATCATACTCCTGGTGCTGAAATTTTTCATGCTATTTGATTCATCCTGAATTCTGTGAGCACATTCTAGCCAAATTGATTTAACTGATTCAATAAACTCATAATTTCATTGCCAGTAAAAAAATATGGAAAGCCTTTTCTTTTTCAAAAAAAACTCTGCTGTTCATATGCTTTGGAGCATGAACTAGAAATAAAATGGGGGTGATTTGTCTGTCTTGGGTTTTCCAAAATTTCTGGCAGTCTGAAAGCTCTTTGCCTTCTGTTGCTGATGCCACGTAGTTTTCAGGTGTCCCAGTTTGCTGAGCCAAGAAGCTTAAGGCAAAAAGCTCTTAAGGAGATGTGAGAAAGGGAGCAAGAAGTCAACACGCTCTAGAGGTGATGTGAGACAGGGAACAAGGTAGGAGACAGGGCAGCACTGTTGTGAGTCAAGGTAAGTCAAGGTAATGCGCTCTCAGGCTAAAGCAGCAGAACCAGCATTTTTGATAAAAGTTTGTCTTATCTGAAGATTTCACCAAACCAGATTGCAAAGCAAATACCAGAGATAACCCCAGGAGGACATCTGCAGCTCTGTCTTTAGAATAGTGCCTGGCATGGAAGTCATGAAGTTTTGCCTGTCCTGGTGGGAAAACACCTGGAGGATGATGTGCTGGCACTTCCAAGGTAACCATCCCTGCTGCCCTCTGCATTCAACACCTTGCTTCAGGAAAGAGGTCTTGGGAGCTCGGGGACCACCACTGTGTATTGGCACCTATCAAAAGCTGCAGGTTACATGCTGAGAAGTAGAAGAATTTTAATTTATTTTTGCCTCACGCTCGTGGATCCCCAAAGCACACAATGTTTCTGCTATCACACTGCTGAGAATCAAACCAGCTCACCAGGCTGCTGCAAGCTTCACTTGCAGCCACATGTACATGCACCTTCTCTAGAGAGTGCATTTGCCATTCGTCATCTAACCTTTACATGGATCAGAGCTTGCTTTATTTTGTGTAATTCTTCTTCCAACCAACATTTTAATCAGTCAAGTTTTCAAAAAGCATGTCTGTTAAAAAGGGTCACTAGTGCTGTGCACAAGGGCAGACAGAAGAAGAAACAATGAACAAGATGTCCCCAACGCACTTAAAAACACCCCCAGGTTTTTCAGTTTGTTCTCCAGTTTTGTTTACTTTACCATTGTTAAGGAGAATAAGCAAAGTTTCTTTGTCATCATTCTTCTGTCCCTGAGACATAAAGTTATTATCAATACTTACCACAGTTGAACAAATAATTAAAAATGAATAATTTATACAATTAGTGCAGTCTTTGCTCCCATTTATTTAATAACTGCCAGAGGATCACAAATTTCTTTTGCATTTATTCCTTAGTTAAGTTTATTTGCTACAGCTTAATGATCCTACTGCTCTGTAGATTGAATGTCAATTTTAAATAATTATTCACATTAATGAATATGCACATTGTTTTCTTGTGGCCGGCGAAATAAATCAAATTTTGTCATTTTTATTTGCTGGTTGAATACATCTGCAGTCACTTCCAGTACAAACGTTCATAAACATGAATGCAGTTGGGCATACGAACTTTGAAAATTCTCTTCTGAGTTTATTTGAACTTGGAAACTGTGATTTCCTCCATATTTGCAAGCAAATGAGCACAAAAGGTGTGGCAGCGCATCTACACCAAATGTATTTAAAATTCAAATGGATATTAACTTGTGGCTTGATTATTTGTACATCTTTCTCCAGTCTTTCAAGTGCAACTGGTGCACTCAGGCCTCTGCATTAGACTGCTATACAAAAGACATTATTCCCTCCAGATTCTCCAGGTTCTTTTCTCTAATACATTCCCAGCAGATAAACAGCATTCTTTTATACTTCTGATAGGCATTTAAGAGCTTCTTTATCCAGTTCACAGCAGTAATGAGAAATAAAAATTACTTTCCTGGTACAGCGTCACAATGACCTGCTTAAATGTGAGCTTTTCTTTTGACTTCAGTGGCAGATGGATCCTGGCTCCTTTGAGTAGATGGTCACTTTGCTCAGAAAAATCATCATTTCTTTAGCAGCAGCATGCTACTAAAGCCTTTATCAGAGGGAGAATCATACTGACCTTCCCAGGGTCTCTGCTGTCTTCAAGAGACAGTTGCTTTTTCATGTTCTATCAGTTCTCAATAAAACCCCTTCTCATCATGGCCCAAAGCTCCTGGGAATGTCATTGCAGTAACTGTGCCTCAAAACCTAAGGGTTAGGATTTCCTAAAAGCTGAAGCATAATTATTGCCATCAGACCTTGTTTTTTGTGAGAATTTGAAGTGCGATTTTAAATCCGTGAGATGCTTGATATTACTGAAAAAAAAATTATAAACCCAAATATAATACAGCAATCCAATAATAATACAACAAATATGATATCACATAATATAATCCCAAAACTACACCACCAAAAAACTATTTTGGTGTGAAATCTACAAGTACTGTGCTTGGGGAAAGTCCTCCCTTTGCACACTGAAAAACTTTTTTCCAGAGGAGTGTCTCTGCACAATGCTTTCCACTGAAATGCCAATATACCTGCCTTTGTGTACCTTGGGGATTACTCATGTGGTGGGAGGCTTTGTTGCTGTCAGAGAGCCAGGCCAGCTACAAAATTGTTTTAATTTCATTGACTTGCATGAGTAGGCTTGAGGACAGGCTGGAATAAGTTCTACCAGAGGAGCAGTACCCCAGGAGGTGCAGGCAGACATGTGAGGAGCGATGCTCGCAGCTCCAGTTGGTGGGTTGCCATGGTTAGCACAATCCGCTGCCCAAATCCATCCCAGCTCAGTGGAATGCAGGCACTTCATGTTCAAGCCAGGATTTGAAGCAAGGGCCGCAGGGTGCTGAGCTCTCACACGGACTCCAGTTTCTCCTTCCCCGCTGGCACAGAGCTCTCTCCTGGCTTCCTTCCTATCTTTCATTCTCTGCAGATTTTTGCTTTTCCACAGATATTACTCACCTGCCCTGCCTTTGTTTTCCCTTCAATTGCTAATACACTCAAATATCCGCTTGATAAAGCATTTCCCCTCCTCCAACTGCTATTCACCATGCACTGCCTTTCCAAGGGTATCCAGTTTAACTGAGGTCCCTCCTGGGATTAATCATTGGAGATCAGCAGGACAGCCTTGAAAGGCATCATCTCTTTTGCAAGTCTGAGTATCCTGCTGCTATTTGTCAATTTTTTTTGCATTTTGGCTCATCATTATTTTTGCATTTGTAGCTGTGAGTGCCAAAGCCCTGTTCAGAGAGGGTTAATGCTGCTATAAGTAGATGAACTACAGGAGGTTTCTGTGATAATAATTTAACAGTCCACTTGCAGCCAAGACAGTCCAGGAGTGACCTCCATGGTAACCTAAAGGGGCGGATCCCACGGCAGAGTCTCTAATCAGCTGGAGACAAAGCCAGGGCTCAGTCCCTCCGCTGCTCCTACCAAGCCCTGTCCCGTCCTAGGCTGAATGAGTCTGCTTTACCACGCATAGGACAACAGCCTCAGCAACAAGTTTGTGAAGAAGCTTGAGGATAAAGTGTGTTGACATGAATTATTTTATAAATATCAGTATTAGTCAGATGAATAAAAAATGTTATCAACATTATAGAAGTCGTTATGGGGGAATCATTTGTTGTGCTCAGGAAAAAGTCACAAAAAATACCAGAGATATTTCTTGTCCGTATATCAAATGAGTAAATAACTTTGAGAAGAAAGCAAGCAACTTTTTAAAAACAATTTTTATAAAAGTATCACACTAAATATCCTACTTTGTACAAATGGATACCATTGATTTATATACATACATCAGGCCCTCACTCTTCGGAAATGGAAGCATACATTTGATTTGTATATAAAACTCTCCTGTTTAGTTAAAAAGAAGTCAAGGAGGCTACCAGACACAGAGGCACTCTTTCCCTCAAGGTCTTTAAACAAGAAGGATTTGCACTAGTAGGGAAACCTCCGTTCAAAGCACTCAGTCTACATTTTCTCATCATCTGGGGAGGGAAGCTTTGCATCCACATGAGGAGCTGCATCCATCTGAGCACCAGCAAGCTGGGCTGTTCATACTCAGAAGCAGGCAGCTATGGTCTTTATGTTGTTTTTGAAGAAGGTGCTGGGGCTGCGGGAACAATTGCAGGGTTAGCAGGTCTCTAGATAACGATCCTGAAGGAAGCTTTTAGCAGAATAGATTTCCCGTTATTGTAACGCACCTACTCCAGGGTTATAATTGTTCCAGATAGATCTAATGTTTTCCATTATGCATCACTCAGATTGCTTTGATAAACAAAGCATTTGCTCATGTTGATTGTAAAGTGAGAAGGAAACTCACACCCTAATCCAATTTAAAATACAGCCAGGAGGTGGATGTTGATTACAGTGTGAATATAGACACTGTCACATCAGTGTAAACCCAGCCGCTGGATTACAGAACAGCAGTTTGGTACTTGCAAAACTAGGGAAAAGGAGTGGTACCAGCTCCCAGTACCCCTGGGAGTCTCAGGGCTATGGATTTTTCTCAATCTTCCTGCCTTATGCAATAGAAATGTGCTCCTCAGTGTTGTTCAGACATTCTGCTTATTTCAGCCACTGAGAGGTGGGATGGGAAAAGTACATTTGGGTTAAAATATAAGCAGAGATCAGGAGTCACAGTTTGTGAAAGAAGGCTGTGATTTAACAGTTAGCCTGGTTTTGAGAAAATTCTGAGAACTGATGGATGGAAGAAAATAAAAGCAGGAACAGGGGAGGGGGAAGAAAGGAGATGAGCAAAAGACAAGGGCAGGTATTATTGGGGAGCAGCATGAACACTAATGGGAAATGATAACCCTACTTCCCCAGAGAACTAGGATTCCTATCCACAGGAATAGGGACTCTTTGTCCCCACAGATCAAAACTGTTGGAAATAAAAAGACTTTACTCTTTGTTCAGCTGCTTTCGTTAAGACAAAGAAGCCAGTGGTCTCAGTTTGTTTCAGGTCTCGATGCAGTTTCCACATCATAAAGCCACCTAAACCAGTGGCCTTTCTGGTACCAGCACAGATGTCAGGACCTGCAAGATCAGAAAGCCTTCATCTTCCTACAGGCTGTTGCCTGGCCCCCATCCCTGTAGTGCCTGAGCAGAGCAATAATCCCATCTGACAGATGGGAAGAAAAGCAAAGCGATGCTCAAGTTCAACCAGGCAGCCTGCATGAGAGCAGGGGTTGGATCTGCTCAAGCTCAAGTCCGGCCTTCCTTTCAGCCATCCCTTCTTGGTGAGGTATACATGCACTGGAGCCTCTGAGCTCTCTCCTGAAGAAAATAGGGCTGGTCCTTCTTGCAGAGCAGCGAGGCACAAGGAAAAGAATTCTTGTTTGCTGTCTAATGGAGTTTTGCTTGGAGGGCATTTGGGTTTGTATAGCTGGATTACTGCAAACATTATGAACTTCGAATTAAAGGAACTGCCTTTGTTTTCCTTAAAAAACAGGTTTTCAAAACAGTGTACATAAGATCTCAGGAGACTTACTGGCTTGACTGCAGGCCAGCTTCAACTCTCAGATTATATAAATGGAGACTAACTCAATTGCTGTCCATAATGTTGCTGCAAACACCCTCTCAGTCAGCAGAGAACAAAGTCCACTCCTTGGTTTCACCTCAGAATAAAGCCAAAAGGAGCACACTTTCAGGAAAATATAATTTCCCCTGAAATCTCATGGCCAGCTACTCCAGATGTTTCAGACATGTCTGAAAACCATGTTTCTACAAGAGGCTCTAGACTGAAAAAACAGTGATAAGACAACATGGGGTTTTTTCAGCTTGTCCTGGTAGTGCTCCGAGTCAGGCTGAAATAATGCACCCAGTGTTGGACTTGCACACCTACAGCCCCTTGTAGGACGGGGCTTCTGCACTGGACTCAGCTCCATGCTGATTTCAGCTCTCCATCTTCCATCTCAGAGCTGAGTCTTGGAGCTCAGTCATGTAAGGATACAAATGCCCACAGAGATACACTCTTGGACAAAAGCGCGGGAAAGAAAACCATAAGGTGGGAAACCTTTCCTGCACTCCAGAGAGTAAGATATGAACAGCTGTCTCTGCCTTCTCCCTTTGTTACCAACACCAAAGCATGGCTCCATCAGAGGACATTGACCAAATGAGTGCAGACCATCAGGTATGATGCGGCCCAAAGGAGATACTTCAGCACTCAGGGGGGAACTCTCTGGTTTTATTTTTCTTTGTCCAAACAATCCACTTTTACCCTATTTAGCCCATCCCAAGAGATCATTTCAACCCTTGTGGCTGTAGATCTGCCTGCCCTTCTTTCTCTCAGCAGCATCTGGCAACACTTGACTGTATTCACCTCTCATGTGGCATCCCCAAGTGGGGTTATGGATGCTATGCACAGGAGAAGGAAGAAAAGAGAGGAGGCCCAGGAGTACAACAGTAACTCTCAGGTTTTTCTCTTGTCTCTAGTTATGGTGTTAGGTTTCACAGCTGGTTTGAGGATTTACGGCAAGAAAAGCAGTGGATCTGGGGGCAGAAAGTGTGGAAAGGGGATTAGACTGCAAAGTCCATCAGAATGGTGTATGAGCTGTATACACATATAAACACAAGCACACAGATATATATATATATATATGAAATATAAGATTCTCTAGCAGTCAAAAAATGAGTAATAGAAGACTGCTGAATATTAGCGGAAGGGCACTTCTGAAAGCAGTAAGACAAATGTAGGAAATGCTTCATTGTGCTTTGTGAAAAGCACACAAAGACTTTTTTTAAACACAATTCTTCACATATCCCCCCCAAAAAACTGTGCGTGGAATGAGGATAATGGAAATATTGATTGTTCTCTTAAATTCTCTTTGTCAGCTTCATTTCCCAAAGTGTCCTATATTTAAAAGACAAAGGACTTGAACCCCAACGTGTGCTTAGTAGGAGGAAGACCCTCTCTGTTAGCTGGCTTTGGAAATTCTCTCTTTTTCTAGGAATTGAAGATGCAGTAAAAGTCCTTTGTCAAAATAATTTGGTTAAACTTGAGTGTTAACTCCTTTTTTCTGTGTGTTTTTTTTCCTTTGGTTGGTCTGTCACTTAACACACTTCATTGCATAAAATGAACTCTGGCCAGGTAACAGTTGCTTGTTTACCAAAAAGTTACAGTTCTTGAAATTTCCACCTGAAATTTCAAGCTTCCACGTAATTCTCTGCAAGCCATTTGCATGGAGTAGCCAGCCTGACCTCCAAGCTCCACGTGGCTCAGAGAGCCTGGGAACCCCAGCAGTGGCTCACGGGTGAAGGAGGACTGCTGCATGCTTGTGTGAACTCTGCAGGACAGAGCAGAGTTTGGCATGCCTATAGATCCAGGTGCAACCTCCTGATGCTCAGCTCAGAACCTGTGAGCCAGCCTCCCTGGTCTAAGGTTCTTTTAGGGGAGCCAGCCTGGCTCACTTTTGGGCTGTTCAGGAACCATCACAGCTGTACAACAGCATTCCCTGGTGTCTAAATCCCAGCAGTTATTAAAGCTTTCCTACCTGGAGGTTGTTGCTAGGCAAGAGGCATCCTGCAAGTGCTCCATCACTGAGGTCGATTAAATGCTATCCTCAAGCAAGTTCCTTTGAACTGAAGTCTGTGTGAAAACAAAGAGACAAGATTCTGGTTCTTTCCATTAAAGAATGATTTGGGTTGTTGATAGAGACAAGCCTTAGTCACAGCTTTTAATTTCCTCAAAGTAGAAAGGAGGTTTGGACAAAATTTTTTAGGACTAAGAAAGGACACGGAGTTTTTAAAAAGAAAAAAAGGCATCTGATGTGATGTACATCATTTGAAATAGCAATGCCCACCTCCTCCTCCTTTGCATCACTTTTTCATCTGAAATGAGTGCCAGTGTCAGATGACACCACAGTTCATGCCCATGTAAATGGTAAGGTCCCAAGTTGCACCAGAACGAGGCATATTTTTGCTCAGATTTGGGATTTGCTGCAAGAGGAGGAAAAAGATAGGAGGGTTGCTAAGGTTTAAAAGAGAGGGTGAAGCAGAGAAAGTGAAAAAAGGGAAGGAAAATATCATGGGTAGGCTCAAAGGTAAAGGCTGTTTTTCTCACTGGTAATAAATGTGCCAAGAAGGCTGAATTCATTTTAAAAGGTCATTGGAAAAAAAGTCAGATGAAAAACATTTTGATAATTGAAATCCAAAGTTTTGTGCATATTATTTCATCCTGGGCTTCTGTCAGTTCAGCCAACCACCTTCTGGGCAAGCAGCATTGCAGCTTGTAAAGGAGCCTGTCTTAAGCCTGGGACCCCCCAGATCCCTGCTGGAAGCAGCTCTGCTCAGCTCCATAAGGCAGACACAGCCAGGGAAGGAGTCCTGGACTGACCAAAACAGTTCAATAACCTGGGGAACTGCTTGCCCTGGGATTGGGAAAATACTCAGGGCTCAGCTGAAAAAGCTGGAAGTGGGGTTGTGGTTGAGGTTTCCCTCACTGCATAGTCTCTGTATTTCCTTTCATTCCAGCAGGCAGAATGTTATTTTAAAAAATTAAGTTGCAATGCTAAATTGTTTTTAGGGATTTTTTCCTGAAAAATTACAAATCAGAATACTAATGTAAGGAACTTTTCATGCCTCATTCAATCCTAGTGGGTACCTAAATTGATTTTTGTAGCAAATAATTTTTTTTGTCAGTGAGAGACAGTTTAGGAGCCTCTATGCTTATTGAAGTTTCATGTTCAATGCTTTGAATACTTCAGGCAGAAAAAAAATATTTTGAAAATGTCAGATCATTTTACTTTGAGATTTTGGTGTTTCATTCTGCTGCAGCATTGTAAAGCTAAAGGAAACAGAGGAAAACGCTTGGTAATGTCAAATCCTTCACTACATTTGGCAGTGCTGTGGGGAAATCCGCATCTTACTACTGCGTGAGTTGGAACCCACCAGCCCTTCACCCACCAAGCCTGTCACCACCAGGTTAGGGTGCTGGCTTAGTGTAATGTCAAGTATTTTTGTGCATATTTAAGGAAGTGAGTTTTGGAGACACAGCATTCCACTCAGAGATGAGGAAGTCCAACTTTGTCCTCCCACCTCTAGGGTGCCATGCCCCAAAATGCTGGGCTTCCCTGGGAAGGGGGAAGAATTGCCATGACGCTGTCAGTCTTCAGTATCCAGAACAAAAAGCGTGATACTGTACCTGAAAATGAATAATTTTGGAACTTCTTAAAGAAACAGGAATGTCACCTTTCCTCTTGCTCCCTCGCAGCTGTGTTCCACCTCCTGCTGCTCAGGCTGCAGCAGAAGCTGCTGAAGGCCTCTGTAAAATGCTTTATAATTTTTTTCATTTAACCTGAAACACAGTTTCTCAGCCTTTTCTTTTGGTGTGGAAAACAATGCTTGATATTAGGGCCAGTCCAAAAGGGATATTTCTTTATTACATTATAATCCTGTAGTAACACAGTGCATTGCTTCATCCCCCCTCAAACAGCTTTCCACCAGGGAAAAATGAAACACTTATCCTTGCTTTGATTTCTGTTCAGGCATCCTGCTGCTGATAGCAGCCAATTAGCTATTTGCCATAGGATGGCAGCATCCTGAACGCGTATCTCAGCTGGTGAACCATTTGTCTTCTGAAATCTACACTCTGCACCTTCTGGATATAGTTCACACCCCAATCTAACACACCGGAGTAACATGGGCTGCCAGCATCATATCTGCAAATAGCAAATCTGAAAATATAAAAATGCAAAATATTTGAATCTGTGGGCTTGGTTCTGATATAAAAAAACATAAAGACTTTTTTCCCCCCATTTGTCCTCCCACTTTGAAAGACCCTTCCCAGCTTGCTATGGCTGTCAGGTAGAGGAGAAGGCATTCACAAATCCTTCTTACAGACTGCTTTTCTCAGCAGTAGTTTTCAAGGGTCTTTCCCCAGTGCTGTGCAAGTCCCTACGGGTGGTGTGCCACAGGAGACCTTCAGGCTGCTGGAACAGCCTCACGTAGAAGCCAGTGTGATTTTAGAGCCAGAGCCAAAACATAGCGTGTTCCCATTGCTGGGGCTGCAATCCTGCCCTAGCAGAAGGAGTGACAAATGTTGCCCATGACAGACGAGTGTAATACACAAAAAATCATTGGGTAAGAAAATAAATGTTAATTATGTAAGCCAAAAAAAACCCACCCAGTGCACAGAGAAAATGATAGACAACTGCTGAATTTTCCTACTAGTGCACCTCACTCCATTTTATTGCTAGAGCTTCTTGTAAGAAGAGTTAAGCTGCTCACATATGTCAAGATTTGCCAGGGTTTTCATTTTTCAAGTTGTGCCAGAGGGGCAGGTGGCAAAGGAGCCTGACAGTGCTTATCCAGCTTTAACATGAAGTGGAACCATCATGTTCTGGCAAGGAGGCTAAACGGGGGAGTCAAGTCATCACAGCACATAGTTTCTTGCTCAGCCGCCTCATGCTTCGCCTTTACTTCCCTCTGGACAAGCCACTTAACTGCAGTCCTCTTTAGTTGCTTTATTTTTGTGTTAGAGACAGAAATATCTATGCCACGTTTCCATGCCTACTCATATTTACAGAGTTTTTTCTGAAATCCCAAGCTGAAATATCAAAGGAAAGGCTTGATAATGATGTGACAGCAAAGAAAGTACACCTCCAGCATCCGTTGTTTTGCCCTGAGTCTTTTCTTCCAGGAGAACAGATATTCAGAAAGGGAGGTCAATAGAACTCTAAACACAAGCAAACTCAATAGCTCATATTTCTTATTGTCTTTAATGATGTTCAGTGACATGAAATTGTTACCATGGAAACTAGTTTAACAAAGGTGTTATATGTGCTGTTTCCAGGGTTCAAGCAAGGCTCCTGCCTCTACCAGTGAAGTTTTAGAGGAAGGAATGACTTCCCAGTGTCTTCATGAGTCAAACAATAGGTCTCTGAAAACCCACAGTCCAGTAATTAGATGTTTGTTCACACAGATAGGACATCCATTGTTCCCAGCTCCTTCCCTTTTAAGTAATCAGTATAAATTTAAGATACTATTAGTTGAAGACCCTCCAGGAAATGCTAGAACTGAGTACAGCATGAAAATGGACCTGCCAAATCAATTATTTTCTTCTAGTGCTTTGCTGTAGGTTATTTTAGAACAGAAGAGATTATGATCTGGACTTTCAAGATGGGGTTCATCTAACAAAAGTTAGATGCTGAGAAAACAGAATATTGTGCATCTTTATGTGTTTCATGATGAATCTTCTCTCATTTCCAAAAGACATATCTCCATAGAGTGTGCTTCTGAATTCCATCCAGAGCTTATGGGAGGCGATTTATTGTTCACAGGATATAATTCCTGCTATACTCTATTCCTATTCCATTCTTCCTATAATTTGATTAAATAGCATGTAGAGAGAGAGGGGGGAAGCCTGAGGCAGTCAAGGCTAAGGGATTTGCTTGGGTGTTCCAAAACCAGCAGTGACTATGAAGTAGGTACAGTGGCAGGATCATCTGCTGTACCAAGGTAAGCGCAGCTCTGCAGGAAGCCCACAGAGCATGTTGCACCCCAGGATGGACTGGCTCGGGAAGGCCAGTCTGCACAAGAAATCCCTGATGATGCAAATTTGAAAGTCTGGAAAACAAGACCTGCAAGGAGAAATGGAAGGACATAGGTTTTTAGCCAAAGAGAGCACTGAAGAGTGACAGAGAAAGGGTCTTTGATGACTTCGAGGGTAGCTATAAGCAGGAAAGGACTGTTTGGCTGGGGAAAGGGTGTGGTGAGAAGGAATAATGGGTTTAAATTACACATGGTGGCATTAAGATTTGTCTTTAAGGGTGGGATTCATCTAAGCAAGTATAGACATCTACCATGTAAATACTCCATCTAAGTTTCGTCCGTAACAGTGGAAAGAGTCACTTGCAGAGCACTGATCATCTCATCCTAAAATAGACATCTAAAATAGTGCTTTCACAACACCTCGTGCTTTTCATCCACAGCAAAGCAACCTGTTTCTTGCATCCAGCACTTCCAAACTGGCTCCTGCTCTCACAGCCATAAACACTAAAGTTTGCAAATGAACTACATATGTGGGATGGGGTGCCAAGGGCTGCTAACTCCCCTCATCCTCATTTGCTAAGGGAAAGAGCAAACCCTGGAGCAGGCTGAACTGCTGCATCCAATTAGTGCTGTGACCAGGATCATACTTAGCAGTTGTGGCACATCCCTGTGAGTGCCAATGACCACGTTAGAAAGACCACGTGTTTATGCAGAATATAAATGTCCCTGTTTCCTCTTGTCACGTGCTGGGAATTGGCCCTGGGACACACTTCCTATGAATCCTTTCAGAAGGACAAGGGGAAGAAAGGAAGAGGGAACATTACCTTGGTGAAGGGCAAGTTTTCTCTTGCACTCTAAGCTGAAGGCACAGCACAGATGTCTGTGCAGCATCGTGGTTTTTGAGATGTGGAGAATTAATGTCTGATGGCCAGGTTCTATATAACCAAAGAAAAATTACAGCTTAAGTTGTCAGAAGGTAATAAATTAAATGACCCTCAAAATAATACCTTCCCTTCACCATATTGAGTTCTGTTCCAGAGATGCACGTCTTTCTTTTTATGTAATTCTTTATTCCAGTGTTACCCACAGGAAAGGCCAGCAGCAAAACTGTCCTCCTTGCAGTGAACTCTCTCTCACACACACACACGCACGCACGTTCCTTTTTCCTTTTTGTTTGATAATGCCTGTAATAAAGATGCAGGGATACTCATAAGGGCTAATGGTAAACAGTAATAAAGGGTGTATGTACATTAGTACATTATTATTGTCGTTAAAGACATAAAAGCAAATTGCAACAGCTGTATCACGTGGAAAGGAAAAGGTCTCTCCAGCCAGAGCAAATGGAGATAACTGTGCTTTGCCCATCTCTGTTCTAAACCACCAAACTCAAAAGGGCTAAAGGTTGGGTTAGTGATCTCTTTATTAAGTATAATAAAGGATACTTTTACTGGCCAGAAAGTCTAATCTCACTACATATTTTGCTTACTGAAACACTCTGAACGTTGAGCTTTGGATAAGACACCGTGCCTTTGAGACTCTGGTAAGCTTCTATATATTTTATCAGAAACAATAAATAAATACCACCCAAAGGAGCAAAGAAACAGCCATAATCAGTACACACACAGAAATCAGGTCAGCACAGTGGTACTTGTAAAACACAGAAAACATATGTTACACCACCAGCACAGGTAAATCAATACGTGAGAAGATGAGGTGTTATCAGGAGGCAAGAAACTATAGATTTCTTCTAGTTTAATTGTATTTCTGCACCTCTGTAAGCTGTTAGAAGTGAATAAATATGCCAGTGTAGAGGCTTAATGATAACTTACTCCAGCACTTCTGTAACATTTTTCATCTTCAGAATGCCACCCATCTGAGACATGTAGGTAAATATTAACCCTGTTCTGCAGCTGACTTATTTATAAGCTATCAGCAGGCAGGTTATGCTGGCGGGCTGCAGAGACTAATTTACAGCTCAGCTGTGGGGAGTCACTTGGCTTGCCTGCACCCAGGAGTCATTTCGTACTGCCACCAATCCTTCTCCAGCCTGCAGATGGAGATTTCCTGGTCAGCCAGCTGCTGCGGCGGGAGGATAACGGATAGCTGGCTGCAGGAGCCCCACCAGCCTCCTCCCCTCTAGATTTCATGGCCAGCCCCAGGATGCCAGGCCAGTTTGTCCCTTGACATTTTACCAAGTGCCAGGGACAGCCAGGGGCACTTTGTTTTACATTTGGAAGAGCTTGCTCTTACTTGCTAGGAAACCAAAAGGTCCTGACCTCAACTTCTCTAGTGCAAATCAGGAGAAACGATGCTGAAACCACTGGGGTTGCAGCATTAGAAGCAGAGTAGTTACAAGGGAACATTCCTTGTTATTTATTGATCACACAGAGGATTCAATTCTTGCTGTGCTACAAAGAGTCAACCAGAGAAGAAAGGACATTTCATTAAAGAAATAAATGTTTGGTGGCAGTTGTTCTAGAGGCTGAGGGACTACACAACAAATGATTTATGGCAATTTTTAACATCTTTCCTACTAGGCTAATAGCACTGTAATACACAACATCTATCCTTTCCTAATTCACTATAAACAGTTAAAAAGCAGGTCTTTAAAGACAAACAGGTGATACTTTCTGGACACAGTTATTGCCATAACTGTTGTTGCTGTCTTGGAAACAGGATGATCATGGATAAGTACACAGGGGCTGTGGGGAGGATGGCACTCTCAGTGGGTGCTGCCGTGAGCAGCCGGACTGTGGGAGAGGGAAGCAGCCAGCAGAGCATTACAGGACATAGCTCTGCTCCCGGAGGGGAAAGCTGGCACAGGGATTTGGTATGCACACCAAAGCACACACATAGTGAGGTAATAAAACTGATTTGGGTAAGTCTGTTGAGCCTGCATATACAGAGGTGTTCATGGTGCTTTACGCCACTGTACATTAATGGGACAACTGGTGAATGAACATTTTCATTCCTTTTCTGCTATTTAACTTGCCAATGAGTCACTTTTGCTCATTGCACAGGCCAGTCTTTGATGGCATCATTAGACTGTGATCACATCATAAATCACACTGGTGTTAAAGCAAATACCCATCTCTGTAGAGCAAACAAAGATGTGCCTTGTGAATAGCTGTATTTTTGTGAGTCTCTGTCTTCCTCGAGAAAGCAAGATATATACAGTCCCATTCTTCTCTGATGTACTTTTGAGAAATCACTCATTTTAGTTGCAGTGGCTACCTTAACTTCTTGTTTGCTCCTTTTAATTTTGTGAATTATTTACATTCAAAATTAATCATGACTCATGATGAGGTAGAGAAAAGAGCTATCTGCTCTAAAGGAGCAAGTCCTTCCATTTTCCAAGCCTCTCATTTGAAAAACTCATATCCCAAGAGTAAGGTCAGGAGAATGGGATGGCCAGAGGAGGTAGTGAAGGATGCAGTCAGGGATCAAGCAAGATCAGGTGAAGTGGCTGAGAACAGAGAAGCAGGTCAAAGCTAGGGTGCTCAGAGGCAGAAGCAGCATGCAGAGTTTAAAAGCAGGAGACTGAAACAATGACCAGCAACAAGAATCTGGAGTGTAACAGCAGCCAGGAGCTGGGCTAAGCAAAGCCAGGGCATCCCAGCAGCCCCCCAAAGACAATCTAGGAGCTGGTGACCAAATGCATCTCGAATGCCTGGGACCCACAGGTTGGGCTCAGAATACTCCTGACATTTTGGAGCAAGAGGAGAAGTGTGGTAGTCAGAGACCTCCTTCAGAGCAGTGCAGCAATGGCACTGCACCTCTTAAGCTGCCTGTGGTAAGCTGGAAGCGTGCAGCTGAAAATTCAGTGGGGTTCCAGTGGGATTCCATCATGATGCCACATGCTGGGTTTGCTGCTGGGACACGGCTTTGGTACTGACTTGTGTGTGCAGCACATCAGAATGGGCTTGCTGAAGTTTCCAGAGAGGTGCACACATGCTAGCACTTGGAAAGCCTGTGGTAAAGTCATACACTGCCTACATCCTCTCACAGGTCAGCTGTGTGTGAATCATGTTATCATTCATATACTGGGTAGTCCCTCACAGAGGCCCAGCTTTCATTAAAGCTGCCTCCAATTATTATTCAAACACATGCTTTTTCTATCCATCTCATACATTAATTTTTTTCCATTTCTCAATATGCAGAAGGTAATCTGATTACAACTTTGACCTTTAAGACAAGGCATAGCTTGTTTTTTAAATGCCATTCTCACTATAATGTACACATAAATGTAACCTTATTAGACACTACTACTGGTTATTAATGACATGAGGCATAAATATCTGTGCACAGAGAGTGTAACCAGATGTACTCCTGAATTAAAATACCAGTCATGTTACTGCTAATCACTCAGACCTTTGGGCAAAAGCAGTGCTCACCTAGCAAACTTAGAGACAGGAATAGATTCTTCTGTGAACTGAACTGATAGATTCTTCTGAGAACAACTGTGGTAGTTGGTTTATCTTGCCATCATCTTCAAAAAGGCACTCAGAGAAAAGAAAATTCAGGTTACGCAGTGAAATACATTACAAGAATATACTTTTACTCAAAAATATTATGCATGGAATATTCTGATACGTGGGTCAGGGAAAACAGGAAACCATCAATGTCACAGTGCGGTCTAGCAGCCAAACCACCAATAGGGAAAAACAACTTAGGGAAGGAAGTGTGAAACCTTGAAAACGCAAGAAACCTGGAGTACTGGAACAGGCAATGTAAACACAAATGTCTTTCAGCCATGACATTTGGATTCCACTTGGACAGCACCTTAAGGTGCAAACAACTGCAGAAAATCTTGCTCAATTGAAATACTTTTTAAAAATTCTGGCTCCCACGAGTACCTAACAAAGTGAAAACATGACAGCATGACTGAGCATGGCATGACAGTGATCACCCCCCTGTACTCAGCATTGGTGAGGCCACACCTTGAATCCTGTGTTTAGTTTTGGGCGTCTCCCTACAAGAAAGACACTGAGGTGCTGAAGTGGGTCCAGAGAAGAACAACAAAGCTGGGAAAGGGTCTGGAGCACAAGTCTTATGGGACACAGCTGCAGGAAGTGGGGTTGTTTAGCCTGGAGAGAAGGAGGCCCAGGGGAAACCTTGTCACCCTCTACAACTCCCTGAAAGGAGATTGTGGACAGGTAGGAGCCTGCATCTTCTCCCAAGTAACAAGCAACAGGGCAAGAGGAAACGGCCTCAACCAGGGAAGGTTTAGATTGAATGTCAATTAAAATTTCTTCCCAGAAAGGGTTGTTAGGCATTGGAGTAGGCTGTCCAGGGAAGTGCTTGGGTCACTGATCCTGGAGGTATTTAAAAGATGTGTAGATGTGGCACTTACTGATACGGTTTAGCAATGAACATGGGGCGGAGCAAGGTTAATGGCTGGACTTGAGGATCTAAGGGTCTTTTCCAACGCAAACAATTCTGTGGTTCTATGGAAACTAGAGTTACTCAGAGCAGCTCTAAGTGCCTCTTCAGATCAGCCTAAACGCATCGTGATTGTGCTGCTTTGTCTGAAGCAATGACCCACCAACAGCCATGGTAGCACAACGTGGCAGCTCTCACCAGGCAGTCCCACCAGGAAAGCACCTCCTCAGACCTGTCCCAGCTCCCTGCTCTACGTGCCCACAGCTCCTGGACACATGCAGGGTTGTGCCTCCGAGGTGGCACTGGGATGATCCTGCAGTGGCGATGGTGACTGCTGCCCTCAGCCCTTGGCTTGCCCTCTCTCAGAAGTTCCACCCTCCTGCACATCCAGGAGAAGGCTCAGATGTGTCAGTTCAGTGTGGTTAACTGGCACCTGCTGCAGCACCTGGGATGAGTCAATACAAGGCATGGGCTGCTATGTGGTACTTTCCATCAGTAATGTTCTCATGGGATCTATTTTTTCAGCACATATATATATATTCTATACTTTCTCTGAAGTAACTCAGACCCCTACATTTCAGTTGTCTGAAATAAAGTAAAAACCTATGGTAATGTGGAAAGTTAAACCCCTCAAATTCAAAACAGAGGAGCTGATACATCCTCCTTTCCTTATGCTTTACCCAGACTGACTGCTCAACGCTTTGAACTGACAAATAAAGATCAGTTTCTCAAAATCATTGCAGCAAATGTTGGTTTAATTTTTCTCTGAAGTCACACTCCGCTCTTTACAACAGGCAGCGTAAGGAGACATCCAGCACACTCTGTTCCTGTGCTAACTCCAAGCCTAGTATTGCTTGCAGCAAGTTTTTGCTGAATTGCTCACATATTCCACTGCTTCCTGTAAACATGCTGAGTAAAACTAGGCACTACAGTGGCTGTAGGAAACAAAGGCAAGAAAATGAAGATAGTCAAAGTGAAGGAACATTTTCTACCTTTTAAACCCTATTATCAAGACAGTCTTATAGGTAGATGAAATATGCTTGTGTCATTAAGGAACTCAGATTAGTAGTCTGAAAATACTGTTTGAAAATATTTTATGTCCATTGTCATGAGAAACTGGTTTTACTGTGAGTGGGGGATCAGAAGATATTAGGAAGCAGCTAAGCACAATGATTTTTTGCCAAGCAATAGCAGACAACACATGCTTGGGAACTTGCTGTGAATGCTTTCGGTTGCTACAGTCAACCTGTAGTCCTCAACACTGAGGATTCTGGTATTTTAAATGTATTACAGAAATGTATTAACTCTTCAGTGTTTTCCATCTTATGAGCTCTCTGAATATCATTGTTAGAAGGATTTAACCGTGATTTTAAGCAGTTTTTTGGTCAGAAGTATCATTAACACTATTCATCCTCATAGATTTCTCATTATCTTTTTATATTTAACAAAAGAAACATAGCAATAGAGACCACTTGATTGACACAAAGATATTAAAGATAGTGCAGTTATCAGATGAATCACAGGCAATTTGATGAAATTAATTGGGAAATGTTAGAAAAGTGATCCTATTCCTGTCAGTATGTTAAAAGACTTTCTAATCATGCAGTTAAGGGGGGGCTGTTCTCATGGCAATCGGCAGGAGCTACATGCACAGAAAAATGATCCTGTTCTGTTTTTGAAGAACTGGATCATTCAGCGTCTGGGCTTCAGGGGGTTTGTTTTTCTTACACAGTTAAAGTCTCTGATTTCTGCTTCACTGTGCTCTGCACATGTAGGAAAACAGATTAGCCAATGTTGTTTTCTTTCTGCACTTCGTGTGTGGGAGGAGAGTAAATCTCTCTGACCCATTCCACCCACGGCACTTCAGTTAGCATTGGGCATCACCATTATCAATCTCACTGACTGAATTCAGGGAACTCAGAATTGTCACAGGCATGAAAAATTCCAGCTGTAGCAAGAAAATAACAGTTGTCTTCTTCTGCCTTAACCCAGCACGGGCTGGTGCCTTTAAGTGTTACAATGGGGATCTCATGGGGAGGGGATATGAGTCTCAGTTTCAGAAACGGAGATAAGTAAGTGACATTTTGGAGGATAGGTTTTGTCATAGGCAATCCACTCTAACATTAGGATAGCTAGAGCAAAGGCTAGGAAATTACATTTTATATGCAGGGCAAAGAAGTGTTCCCAGGTAGTATCCACAAATGCTAAAAAAAATAACCAGTCAATTCTGAAAAAAATTAAAAAGTCAAACTCTGAAAAAAATAATAAAGCAATCAAAAAAGGCCTGCAAAACTCTAAGTACGGGATAAAGTCTTCAGTAAATGGCTCATATAATGTACAGACACCACGGGATAGCTCAGCTAAAGATCTTTTCTGCTCTAAATGACTTTTAAGCCAAGCCTCACTTCATTTCCAAAATGGTGGACATGGTTTTCCTTAGCTGCCCCACATGGACCTATAAGGAAGGTCCACAGCCATGGAGCTGTGGAGCACTCCACAGGCATGGAATGCAACCAACTGAGCAAGAGGAATGAGGGGTCTGCTGGCGGAGGTCCTCTCCATGAACAGCTACCAGTGCAGCTATATTCGTTTTTGTGAGAAACTGCTGCTTGCATGGGCTTGCTGTGAATTTATTCACAGTAATATCCAACATAATTGTGTTTCCAGGAAAGAAGGAAAGGTCATGTGTGGCTGGGGTAGAGTAGAGAGGGATAAGACATCGGCCTTCACGTTCTCAGCCCCTAAGTGATCCTACAAATAGATAGCGGGAATTGAGGTGCCCTGGGAAATGCTCCTCTGAGGGACTGGATTAGGTGCTGCATATAAACATCATGCCCCAAAAGTGGGTTTCTCTGTGTTAAGAAAACGATGTGACCCTGCATCATTAAGTGCTTTACATGTCCTGGAGGAAATGAAAAAAATCTCAAGAATTCATACTAAGTATTGCCTGAAGAAAGTACTTTCCAGTTTCCATTTAGGAGCAACTACATTTCTGGCATAATTAGGCACAGCTCATATTCTCCAGAGAAAATGTGATGAAACACAAAGTACAAGAAAAGAAATGAGATAGCCCCATGATTAAATCTCCACCAGCTACCTCCACACCAAATCTTTCATATATTCACCTCCTAAAAATACTTCTTACACTTTGGGGGATTATTTCGTATTCTTTTGGATTAATTAGAATCTCTTCCAGTAACATCCGTCACTTAGTAATGATTTCTTTTAATATGTCTGCTCACAGCAACACCTATCAATGGGAAAAACATTTCCGAAGTACAGCTATTGCCTGGCTAAATTGTGGTCGAAATTGTGCAGAATACCTTAACTGAACAACACAAGGCTCTATACATGCCCTTCAGTGCAAAAATGAACACAGAAGGGATAAAATCATGTTCATGCTTTGCATTTTTATTGTGCTTCACATGCTCAAAATGCCCTATGGGATTTACCTCATTGATCCTTTCACTACCAGTATGAAAAGTACAAATATTATTTTGTCCACAGCTAGAGGGACACAGAGGAGTTTTCATAAGGCCTGAACCTCACGAGCCCCAGTCTGAGCTGTACACATTTATCGTCTTATAAAAGGAAGGCTGTGGTGAGTTAGCCTGGTCACTCAGCCATTAACTAGTAAAGCCAGAAGGTTACTAGACCAGCACTTGAAAAATCTGCCAGATCCACTGCTCATACAACTTTCCCACATGCCATCATCCAGGGCAACAGTGTTCACTCTGCAGAATCCAAGAGTTAATTGAAAAGTAACAGGTTTTGGCCCTGTGGTTGCATACCTGAGCCGAGTGTAACTTTACATGCTGATCCACTTCTAAGTGAGATCATTTCTGCTCTGGCTGTGAGACACCTACCTTTGGTTGGAGCAGAAAGCAGGATGAGACACATCCTAACATTTCAATTGAGGATACGTGGGAAAATCGACATGGGAGTGCTCCCATGATGCACGAGATAGGGTTTTGGGCAGGTGCATGAGTAGAAGGTGATTCAGAGACAGGACTTCGAGAAATTAAGGGGGAAGGAGCTCTTCAAATGGGTCTACTTTTCATTTACCAGAAGACAAAATAACTTAGGGCTCTTGCTCAGTGTCTGGGGCAGATGTGTGGAAGAAGTCCTGTAACGACAGGACTGGTGGGAGAGACAACTTCACACTTGGGTTTTACCCTCAACACAAGGTTTCCTGCTCATCTTTGTCCTAGAAGTGTCACAGACCAAAGGCATGAGATGTCAGTCTGAATGGGTGGCAAGCAGAGCGGAAAAGCAGAAAACAGCACAGTTTCCTGAAGTAATTTTTTAGGGCTTGATAATAAAAGACATACTTGTGGGAAACACAGGTGGGAAATCTGAAGGCAGAAAATGTCAAGATAAATACATGCTATGGAAAGAGAGAAGGGAAGAGGGAGATACCAAGTGAGAAAGAACAAATCTTAAGAATGGTTCATTTTCAATGACAGAAGACAAATGGAGTGAAACTTCGGAAACAATGAGGATAGGCACAAAAAAAGGAAGATTCTGTAGGCAGTCGTTAAAGAGTTTGAGTGAGAAAGTATGGGCAATATAGATCAGAATGTCATCCACAGCATTCCAGCACGTATTCTTGTCTGCAGCAGTGACCTGACCCAGCCTGGGACATGCAGGCACACCAGCATTGCTTCAGTTCAGGTGGAAAGCTTTAATACAGTTATGATGGACATTCTTGCGCTGGACAATGAGAAGCATATTTTTGGTAGGGATCAATGCAAGATGTGATGGAAAAACCATTCCCATTCCATAAAAATTATATTTTAGCATGTTTTCCTTACAGCCTCAGAGAACATATAAAGCAAAATTAGAGTAGAATCAGAACCATAGAATCACAGAACATCCTAAGGCAAATGGACCCATAAGGACCACTGAGTCCAGCTCCCGGCCCTGCACAGGACAACCCCAAAACACACATCATGTCTCTGACAGCATTGCCCAAACACTTCTTGAACTCTGTCAGGCTTGGTGCCAAGACCTGGAGTAGAATAGATAACATATGCATGGACGTGCTCTGCCATTTCATTGTTTAGCTGCCAGCAACACAGGGTGAACTCTCATTTTATTAATGGTATGGTGGTGTCATTTCCTAATTTTTCTTCAGCCTCACATTTCTTTCCAGGCTTTTATTCTCTTTCGCCACTAGTTGTGCCACTTGGGGCCAAAACTGCTATCAGTTGTTCAAGCAAAGAGCTGAAAAGTTTGAGTATGGAAAGACTGAATATGAAGTACGTAACCAAGTTCCTAATTCACCTAGTGTTAGTTTTCTTTTTTCTCTATGATCTTAAACGCTGTCATTTTCCCAGCTGATACTTCACAACTTCTTTGCAGGATGTGCTGGCACATTTACTCCCTTTTATGCTTTCTCTGTGTCTTGTTTTTTTTATTCCTCCACGATCTTCTTCTGTCTCGCCATTTAAATCACTTCATGTTGCTTAGCAACACCCAGAATGACACCAACAAGGTACAGTCGCACTGTTTCTAACAAGTCTCACCTTACAAGGAACAAAAATATAATTTAACTTCACACTCCCAGTGAATTCACTTCCTCAGAACGGCACTGATGTCTTATTTATGTCTCATTAATCTGATCAAACATGCAGAAACAAACAGCGTTTCATAAGATATTTGCATCTTCCAGTTTTGCTCTGTTTTGTTCTGACATTGTGAACCTGCCGAGATAATAAGAAAGAGAAAATAAGAGATAATGTTTTAGATCCTGGTTTTCCCAACGTGCAGATCCAGGGACTCTGATTGATACATAAATGCTCAAACTGCTACACTCAGTTATGAACCCAAACTTTATAAAAAGTTGGACATGTGATTGTGAGACTGAAGCCTGTCCACAAATCTAATTAAACACCATGCAGATATTTCCAGTAAACATCTTTAATATCCCAAATTTTATACCAGACTGCTTTCTTCCTCAACACAGTAGAAAAGAAACACAAGAAATGGGCTAAGCTACTTTTTTTTTTATTATTATTGTTATGATTTACAATTGTTTTGGACAACTTATTTAACCAGAACTATTATGAAGATGGGACAAGAAATACAGTAACTTATCTGTCACAAGCTGTTATCAATTACAAATCACAGAAGAGAATTTTTTTCCACAAAATATCACATACAAAATCACAATGTGAAACACTCAAATGCACTTCTGATATTCACTGAAATGTTCAGCTTCTGAGGGGAAAAATGGAAACCAATTTTTTTTGTTTAAAAATATGCTTTTAAAAATCAGTTACTGATTAAAAAGATTTTTTATGCTTTGAAATCTGAATACGTTTGGGATTTGATATTTACACATTTTCCCAGAATCATTACAAATGTTTTTTGCAAAGTCAAGGCCTCTCCCTGAAATATATTGGAAAAAAAATTACATTTATTCAATAAAATTCCTTGAAAAATAACTGACATTTTCATACTAAGTTCAGAAAGAAGCTACCTTCCAAACTGGCAAGGCCCTACACTGGACTGAGAAATCCTGGCTTTGGATTTATAATCTACATGTGTAAAAACCAGAGGAACAAGAACATCATACCTACCCTTACATCTAGATATATATATCTTCAAAATAAATCCTTTGATCTCCAGTCCTACAAAACTTCAATTAACTATTCGATCTCACTAGGCTTTTGTTCGGCCCCTGGGATCACATGATGTCAGCCCTGGAGATACTTTTATTCAGCAAGCAGATGTCATGATGAATAATACTTATTCGGCCAACTACAGCTTTTAATTAGGTTTTTTTAGGGTCTGGTTCAGTAGCCCTTACTCATATTGAGTAACATTCACTGCACAAATAGTCCTGCTGTTGCAGTCGCATTAATCATCGAAAGCACTGGTGAACTAAGCCCTGGAAAAGTAACAACTCTTACATTTAACCTGGTAGGGCAGTTTTGCCCCAAATATCCAAATATGTCCTGACATACAGAAATGCTTGATTACTGACAACCTATTGAGCAACAGTGTGCTTACATAATATGTAGCTATTATTATACTGTACTACATTTTTATATTTTTATAACTGGAATCAATGTGGCACTAAGCAACAGCAAAACTGTGTCCATGCTAAAACTACATATTCCTCTGTATACTTCTGCTTCTAACACATCTATGAAGCATAACTAAGAAAACAGGTGAGAGATTAAATTCTGAGGTCGGAATATATGGAAAAAATTGTACCAGTCTAACACTAGCAGACAAGCCTAGTACCTTCTAATGCTGAATCTCGAGAGTGTTCCTGGTTCCTGGAATGAAAACAAAAATCTATAAGAGAGTTGAATTACATTTAAAAAAGTAAATCAAGAAACTTCCTCTGTTTCTAGGTATCCCTTGCTTTCCAACAAACACTTGTACGTAAATAAAGTCAGGATAACTTACCAGGAAACACGATCCAACAAATAGTGAAGGAAAATCGGTACTACTTCCTCACTATTATTGGTTTCTCATCATCCCTTTTCTCACTTCTGCTTTAACTTTCTGTTCTACACAGTGAGTTCTCATATGTAGATAGATATATGCAAATACATGCCCTCCCTGAGTACATAAAGGATTATATATGGTGACTAATCTGCTCTCGTGCTGACCCTGCTACCAGCTGGTCTTAAAAATAAATCCAAATGAATAAAAATGGCTTAGAATCAACTCCAGCTAAGAGGCAATAAAGCTTCACTGCCAGTGAAGAAGAAAAGAAATAGACATTTCAGTGTCTAAACTCGGAATCTTGAAGTAGCTGGTGTGCAGATGTATCATTTCATATTGTCCTGGGCTTACCTCTTCTGGGTTGCATTCAGATGCAATTCCCATGGATGAAGGCAAAAGTTACTCAAAATTATAGTTTACTTAGAGTCATAGTAGCAGCCACAGCTACAGGAGCAGAGTTATTGATGTTAGATGTAACAGTGACTGAAGAAAGCTCACAGTTTGCATAGTGCATTTCCGCTCTCTGTTCTTTACAGGAGAAGCCCTGCTGCCACCTCACCGAAACCCGAGGGTTCAGGGAGCTAGATCCAGGCTAAAGCCTGTACAGCAGGTAATCCCTGTGCCCTGTGCTGTGCCTTAAACTCCTCTTCAAGGCACAGAAACACAAACTTGGTCTGTCTCTGCGAAGGGAACATGCTTATGCCCACGGTTACTGTGATCTAAGGAAACACCTTCCCTAACCCACAAGGGCTCTTTGCACATTGTGTCTGAGACCAGTACTCCCTGAAAACATTGCAGTTTTTTGTATTCTGGACAAGATTTGCCTTTTGAGTCTGTTTCCTTGTTTAATGCCATCCCTGTGTTCTAAACATTCATGTCTTAGCAGATTTTTAATAATAGCTCCTGTTATAAGTGTACTTATAGAATAACTATGAGAAAAATCCCTTTCTTGTATCATGTTTAAGTGAGGCAGCAAAATATTCTGCGTGTGGCACTGTCTATTCAGAAAGTTTGTAATCAAGCTGATACTGATAGAAGTTAGAAAAACAAACCAGTTTTGGTGTACCACCTGCTAAGTGCCTGCAAGAACTGCAAATAATAAGCTTTTAGTAACTGAAGCTGTTTCAGGCAGTAACACCATTCCCTTGTTTGTGTTGATGCAATTCACAAAAAAAAACCCAATATCACATCACTGGTGAAACAAGGATAAGCAAATAAGAGATTCCACCCTTGAGTTAAAGCACAGGCTGCCTGGATCACAGTGAGGACTATATATCATGAATTAATAAAGCCAGAAAAAACTTCCAGTAAAAATTGTTAACTCTCTACCTAAATGCATCTCATTCAAAAGATGAAATTATTCTCTAGCACGGCAACTTTTCTGAGGTCTATTCCATATGTAGAACATTTCTCTTTTGAGAGGGCGTTAGCAGTATCTTCATGTTTTACTGCTAGCCCTGCCTTTCAGTATGAAGAGGCATCTCTGTCACACAGGACATGATAGGCAAAGAATTGCTCTCTAGCATGTCAAATGTCTGTGCACAAGAGTTTGCACAAGGTGGAAATGACACTGTTTTACACATCACAGAGAGAAAAGAGGGGCTCTCTAAAATAGGTGTACGGGGGCAGGTGCCCTTTGGATCAACAGGTCAAGAGAACACTTCTCACAGTGACCAGATCCTCTACTTTCTGAAAACAATGCAACGACAGTGTTAACTCAAGTGACAACCCCAACAATAGGATTAACAGGAGAAACAGCAGGTGTAGAGGCAGCCCAGTAACATGGAGCATTTTTAAATCTTGATTTATTTCTGCTGTTTGTCAATCCTTCACTCTCTGTCTTTTTTTTTCCAGACAGCATACACATAGAGCATGCATTTATTTTATTTTGTTCTCAATTAAAAGATATGGGAATCCTAAGAATTTAATCCTTCCAGACTTTTCATCCAGTCATTTCCACCATACATTACGAATACACCAAATACCCCCAAGCAAATTCATGAGTTCCTAGCAAATTAAATACATTGATGTTGACAAAAGAATGAGAATTCCTGTTGCAAATATTTGTCACTTAGCTCGTATTTTGGTTTTAGAAACTTCAGCTGGACTAATCATGTCTAAGGCAAATGAAACAACTTTTTATAAGGCTAAACAGTTGGAAGTATACAACAAATGATATATCAGGCTACACAACTGTCTGCTCAAACAAGAGAGAAGAAATCTTCCTTCTTTGCATGCTTGCACAGCAGCAGCTGGAATCTAGTTCTGGACTGGCAGCTCCTGCCTTCTCACCCCACAGACTTGCTGTGAGCAACCCTGCAGACTGGTAGATGAAAAAGAGGTACAGTATTACTGTGTCTCCAACAAATACACTGCATCTAAGCTGGCTTTGAGGAATGACCTTTGTGGAAGTCAGAGACTTGCCCCACACTGTTTAGCATAACTCAGAGTGGGCCTCATCTTCCCAGGACTGAAGCCACCCAACCTCAAACAGAGGAGAAGGCTGTAGTCTGTGGAGCTGTGCAGATGAAATTGCCTTGGAGGATCTCTGGCACAGCCGTGCCCCCCACCCCTCTCCACCCAACCCTGGTGTAGGCATACAGACCCACATCTGCTGCACAGATAGGGCAAACACCAGTCAGAAAGGGTTTGGGATTCTCATTTTGCCACCAACAGCCCTGGTAACACCATTTCATAGGGAAAGGAGCTTCGTGGCAGGTTCGCAGACAGGAAGGCCAGCCAAACCCTCTGTTCCACCCTGGAGGAAACAGACCAACAAAAGGCTACAGTGGCTCCAGAAAGAAAACCTCTGTATTAAAAGCCAAATAACGCGGAGCTACAATAATAAATACACACTATCTCAACCAGGAAATACAGTGTGAAAGGTTCATTAAAGTTCAGCTTCAGCATTAACAATATATATACCACTTCGGTTCTCCATTCTGTCAAAGAGAGACATCTCTTTCTGTCCATAAAGGAAAAACCCGTTCAGACTACATCCTATACAAAAATGCAACTCCGATAACAAATGCAGCCGAATAGGAGGGTCTTTGATTTCCTCCATTGAATTTTTAGGGGGGCTTTTTCTTGCCTGTTTTTGGGGGGGTGGTTTGTTTTTTGTTTGTTTGTTTTTTTAACTAAAAGGTTCGTTTAAAACGGGTATTAAAGATATAAAACGCGCACATATGATTTGGTCCCCTCGGGGCCGCTGCCCTCGGGGCCGGGCCGGGCCGGGCGCTGAGGCGGCCCCACGTTCCGCCGCGCACCTGTGGCACGCTGCAAACAAGAAAAAAAACCACAACAGAGTCCGTCCCGCGTCCCTCCACAGCACAAGACGAAGAGAAGGGGGTCACCGGGAGAGGCTACTTGGCGGCGGCGGCGGTGGCGGTGCCGGCGGTGGTGCCGCGGCGCTGCTCCATGCCGTTGGGCAGGAACCCGGCGATGATGGGCACGGGCCAGATGAGGGCGGCCACGCTCCACACGATGATGACCAGAGTCATGAAACACGCCACCAAGGTGGACTCGATGGGCTTGCGGTTCATCCGCCAGCCCGGCTCGCCCTTCAGCTCCTCCAGGCTGAAATCCAGGCAGCAGAAATTCAGCGGCTCCCCTTGCAGCCAGTACTGGCCGGGCTCGGCCGCCGGCGGGTAGGAAAGCGAGGAGGAGGNCTGCCCCGCACCCAGCTGCAGCCCACGCAGAGGCGCAAGTCCTGCTGGGCGCCGCCGGCCGCCAGCCCCAGGTGCTCGATGAGCAGCGGCGGCCCCACGCGGTGGAAGGCGGCGGAGAAGAAGGCCCGCCCGTGGCTGTTGGTGGAGAAGAGCAGGAGGTCGCACTGGATGCCCAGCGGGCGGCTCCAGCGCACCAGCAGCGAGCTCAGCATCTGCCGCTGCACGCTGATGTTGCAGTGCGGGTCCTCGGCGGGCTGAGGCTGCCCCTGCGGCTGGGGACGCTGCTGCTGCTCCTGCTGCTGCTGCCCCTGCTGCTCCTGCCCGGAGGTGGTGGGAGTGGAAGGGAAAGGCTCTTGGCTAGGGGCAGCCGGCGTGCCCGGGCTGTCGGTGCTGCCTTCCTCCTTGCTCGCTGCCCCGTCGAGGTCCATCTCGAGGCTGGCCAAGGAGCGGGAGGAGGAGTTGGCAGGGGGCAAGAAGAGATCCTGCTCCTGCTCCTCCTGCCCGCTGGCAGCCGCCGAGGGGCTCCAGCCCTGGCAGGGCGGCAGGCAGGCGGCCAGCAGTGCCGGGAAGAGCAGCGGCAGCATGGCATTAACTTAGAGCCGGAGAGGAGGGAGAGGAGGAGGAGGAACGGGAGGCTGCATGGCGCTGCCGGCTGCCATCTGGGAAAGGAGGCACAGTGCTCTCGCCGAGCGAGCGAGAGAAAGGGAAGGAGGGTGGAGGCAGGCGAGGGGGTGGGAGCGGGGCTGGGNCGCGCTCCGGGCAGGCAGCGCTCCCTCCCCGGGGCGTGGGCCGGCAGCGGCCGCCGCTGTCCCCTCAGCCGGGGACCCTCTCCCCACAGGGACCCGTCTCCCGCGCCGCCACCGCGCCGGTACCCCGCGCCCGTGTCCGAGGGGAGAGCTGGAGCCTCCCAGCTCCGCCGCCGCACCCGCGGCTGCGGGCAAAGGCGAGGAAAAGGGGCTGGCAGCGAGCAGCGCCCTCCCGCCGCCGCCCCGGGCCGGGGCGCGGGGCGCGGATGCGGGAATAGCATCCAGGAACCGACTGCACGCGCTTTCACTGCGACTTTATAGGAAGGGAACGGGACGGGACGGGAGACGCGGAGAAAGGGAGTTTAAACTCGGTGGCTGCGCCCTCCCCAGCGGTGCCCTCCCAGTCCGGACTCGGCCGCAGGATCTGCTCCTGCACCTGGGTGTCCAAACCTGGCCTTGGACCACAGGCATCCCACCCATCCGACGGGCGCTGTCGGTCCTTGTAGCAAAGATTTAAACGAGGAAGCTGCTTACAAGCAGCCCAAAGCTCCTAAGCTTGGTAGCCGTGAGATTTGGCAGCGTTTCGGAAGCGCTGCTTTATAAGCACGATCGTTTACAATCAGACTAGATACTCCAGCTTGTTTTGTGAGCCTGTGCTAGTTACAGTGTTACTCTTGACACGGTTTGAGGCTTGCTATGTTGCAGTTTGACACTCGGAGCCTCGGGAAGGGCCAGAACTAATGAGACAAACGTTTCTCAATCTTCAGTTGGAGCAGAGGATGGGATAGAGTTACATTATCCTGGCAGGCATCCAGAACTGAGACTGTCTTCTTTGTCTTGCAGCCCTTTTTTGATAAATAGAGATGGAAAAGGGATACACCACTCTTTCCCAAAGGATAGAATTGAAGTCCGTAAGGCTCTCCTTTGAGATTGGCATTGGTCCCATGTCAGACGTTCCCACGTCAAAGTGACACACGGACACATTCTCACTTGGCGACTGAGTTCCTGTAATATCAGCCTCAAGTCCTTCAGGTGAGTGAGGGTAGTGAATAAGGGTAGAGAGTGAATATTATTCAACATGAATGAAGGTAGTGAATCGGTTTTCTTTTAAAACCTGTGCCTAAATATATCATTACAAAATCCAGAGTTGTTTGCCTTCTATTCAAAAGATATCTGAGTAGCAAAACGTGTTTGTGTTTGCTCCCAAATTAGTCCAAAGTGTACTGGCTACCTATAGTCTGGCTAGGTTTTTGGTTTTGCTTACTACAGAGAAAGATGCCTGATGAAACGTTTGAAGCAAGCTGTCTGCATCCAGTTCTGGGCTCGTGCTCAAATGTTGCAGTACAGCTAATACATTCCTCAGTGTGTCTTATTTAAGAGTTCTCTGATATTTTTTATTGCCTGTTGAATGTGTCTCTACATGCTTCTCCTGATGTCGTTTGTCGTATCCACACTCCCACACATTTGTGGGGCTATAGTATGTCTATAAGCCCCAGACCAGATTAAGAGAGGGCTAGTGTGTAGCAAGTAATGCCAAAACTGTGTGGCCTCTGTGTGCACAAATTACATTGCATTGGGATTTTTGGCACAAAGGACTGGAAATGAAACTAAGCCTCATAAATAAGATTTAGCTCCTGAACACTGTTGCAGTATGTGGGTGGCAAATGTTCTCAGGCAGAGCTTCAGTTCTTTTGGTTTCCACTTCCAGCATCCAATTGAATGCAGTCAGGGGTATTTGCAAAGAAATTGGAGGGGGGAAGACTTGAGCTAAGTTTCTTTTTCTGCAAGGAAAGATAACCTGCCACAGGAAATTTAAATGCATTCAGCATCATTTAGACCTCCATAGCAAAGAGGTAAAAGACAGCAATTTATTTCAGGTTGGAGATACATGGGTGCCTCATACCTATTCCTCTTCATCAAGGAATAATTGACCAAGTGGGTGGAAGAAGCAGAAAGTATGTTAGATCATTGATTGAAAGGCACTGTCCAGCAGGGCCCTTTACAGATACTTTATTTCTAGGTCTACCAGATATAATTAATCTCTGCATGGATTCAGTCATTCAAAGAGGTTACAGCACACTTGAAAACTTTGTAAGCAGAATTATTATATAGCTCTATTCTGTTGTTTTCAGCCATAAATCTCAAAGAACAAAGTAGTTTTCTGGCTGGGGAGGCTGAAGCATGAAGATATTGGGGGCCAGACAAAGGTGACCTACATGTCACAGACAGATCAGAGTGTAGGTTTTGCAGGTTTGATTCTATAGCTATAACTAGAACTATAATATGTGCCATAGGTCAGAGCAGCACTTGACAGAATGGTAGAGGAGTTGTGAAGTGGGCTATAATGATAACATTTTAGAAGGAAATAATGAGGTAACAAGACAGGAGTTTCATGAGACAGACTGCAGAGCTGTTGGAAGGGTGAAGATTAATAGTAAAGGATGATCAGAATCTTTGAAATTGTTTTAGTGTCATTTTAACTAAGCATTTTTAATAAAGTATTGCTTGTGAAATACTTCAAGTAAGATGAAATCAAGAATAAGTATTTCTGCCCAAGTGCCATTAAAATTGCTTCTCATGAGGGTGCTGTTTCAGAGCCTCAAGTCTCATTGCAGCTTGTGAAAATTGATCCTAAGCAGATACTGATTCCAGAAAGAAATCCATAGTTGCGTTCAAGTCAAAAGCCTGTGATGGTCAGGCAGTGTTTCTCAATTCAGCCGACTCGTGTGGGTCTGCGCTGAGGAAAGGGAGTAACTGCGGAACTTTTCTTGACAGAGGATGTGCTTTTGAGGTTGTCATTTCTGGAAGGAGTTGAATGTGGGAGAGAAGACAGGAAAGTAGTGGAGTACAGGGTTGGATATGCAGCTGTAACATCACAGAGATATTTTTCTGTGGAAAGACTCCTACTGTCAATTACAGGAAAAAAGATGTAGGGAGCAAGTAAGTATAGTGATGCATTACCAACCTCTGTAAAAGTGGCAGGTAAACAAGGAGAATTTCACAGTCAACAGCTGAAGAGGGAGGCTGGGCCAGGAGAAAGAGGGTGGTACTTGAGTCCTCTCAGAAAAAAAAGCAGTTTCAGTTCTGTGAAAGGAATAGGATCAAATTATCCTGGGAATTGTTCTGAGAGATACACTTGTTCCTAGCTGAGGAAAAATGTTTCTGTGATACAATTTAGAAGGCTTGCTTGGCTAATGGTTTCCCAGCTGAGGTGGGGGGAGAGTCTCACAGTAATGCAAGGGAATGAACTGATCATATAAGGTCTGTGGAATGAGTCCTTTGAAGAGTCATCGATAATCAGTGGTTTGCTGGTTGATGAAGGAGCTAAGGGATGTTTTGTACTGCCCACCGAGGTGTTTCTTTGATTGTAAGTACAGTAGTCAGGACTTTTCACTCTCCTCCTGTTTGCTTGGTATTCTTGTGGATTTGCCAGAAATTATTTGTGATGAAATACTTAAAGGCCACTGAAGCTTCTGAAATAGATAACAGAAGCTGTTCGGACTAAGCAGCTTGCTACTGCTACATGTGTCAGAACGATTTATCTGCAGAGAACAGAGATCATGTGCTGCACACAACAAACCAGGGTTTTGTACCACTCTTTACCTGAACATCAGAAGCCCAGACAGGGAACAGCCAATTGGTAAGCAGGCCAACAACAAGGGCGTAATCTCTCCAGAGAAGTCAACACATCTCTCTCAGTAAAAACACTAAGCTCATCATTTCACAGGCATTTCTATCAGCAGCAAATTCTGCCTCTGCACCACCCTCTCAGTTATACAAACAGATGTCCCTGAAGCCATAAAATGACCCACGTGCAAGAGCTGGGGCAGCTGACTGCAATTTTAAAATAACTTTGATAATCATGCCCTATTTAATGAAAAAACTGTAAACGTTTTCAGCCCAACCTTAACCACAATCTTTAACCCCTTATCCAGATCCCCACACACTCCTGCAAAAAGCTGTGCCTGCGTAGCTGAGGGAGTGAGGGAAGGGAAGGTGTTTGAGCAGTGATGGCCAGGGCTGTTTACTGGATCTCAAATGGGCTCTGGTGGGACTCCCATGGTCTGCAAGCCACACTGATGATGGAAGTGTGGACCAAGGGAAAGCAACCACCAATCAGGGCTCCTAGAAGGAGTACTGAAAAGGAGTTACCCATGGCAATTACTACAAAGTGGAATCCATCTGTAAATACGATTGCTAAAAATCAGGAAAACATTTTTCAGAGCATCAGGTGGTATCAGTAAAATAGAGGGCCTGCTGGACAAGGGCTTTGGGAGCTGTGAGGAGTACTTCCAAACTCATCTTTGGTATTCCACTAGGCTGTGTGTTGTACGAGCACAGACTAAAAACACTTTCAATTCTAAAGATCAGTGTGAAATATATGCAGAGAATGCTAACGGGGATGTATTAATAGACTTTCAGAACTTTTTTTGTAGCATGCTTTATATAGGTTGAGGCTTTTAGACAAAAATCAAAAGGAAAAAAACAGGAAAAAAAGATTCTGTGGGAATGGGTATAAGAGAGTATCCCAAGGAACAAACTTTGCACCTCAACAGCCGAAGGTGATCTTGAGGTAAAAGCAAAATATAAAAAACCTCTCTAATACAGGTTGAAGAGGTCTAGTTGGCCTACAAAAAGTGTTAAATGCAGTACTTTCATATATTCCATTTATACAATGAAGTTTTTAAGATCGGATTTGACATGAAGCAGTGTTCCAGAAGACTGGATTCATGTTCTTGCCTAGGTTCCCACTTGCAGGTTGATCAAAACCCTCACTCATGTGAGACTTCCTCCCAACTGAGCTTCTTAAGCTAAAGCAAGATTGAGCCCTGGACTATATTTATTTCGTCTTGTAACTACCACACTTGCTTATTTTATATTTTATTGGCCAGGAGCCTGACTATTTTTATAATCTATTTGCCTCATATTTATCTCACCAGCCAACCTATCCAGTGTTGGAGCTTGGCTGAAACTGGCAAATTTAGGATCTGATATGTTGAAAAAAAAATAATGAATCCAAATTAAATAGTGCAGGTAGAGAGAGCAGTAATCTGGGTCATTTTAAAGAAACCTCAGATAGGGCTAAAGGTAAGAACTTTGTTCCCACCGGAGTATACACATTGCAGGACTCAGGCTTAGTTATTGCCAGTTGCTAAAGGCCATTGTAGGGTGGGTTTGACCGGGTGTCCAAATTCATGTGTTCTTGAAGCACATGTGTTCTGAACATCTAAATGATCCCTGGGATTCTGGGCAAGCCCTGAGGTGTCACAGCCGTTCTTGAAGAAAAAGAGATTCAGTAAAGCAGTAGCTGTTTAATGCCGATGCTGTGGAGGGAGCAGGAATGGAAAAACATTTGATGTGATTACATATTAGATTGTTCTGCAAAATATTTGTACATAAAATAGCATTGCTTAATGACTATTTTATGAGTTTGTCTTTGGAAAATCTAAACATTTACTACAATAATACACTGAAAAATAGCTCCCTGGAAAGCATTTAATTCTACAAACACTTTGTTTCCCAGCCTGTTCTGAGCATGGCTCTAGGGCTTGTCTTTAACATTATTTATCTCTGTAGAGAAAAAGAGACAGGTGAAAAAGTCTGGTATTAGCCTGCACTAAGCAGATGTCAGTTTGGCACTTACATCCAGTGTCGCCTCAGTCTCTCAGTGGCTTTAAAGTGCAGCTATGAAATACAGAAACCTGCTTCCCTAGGAAGTTGCAAGGCACTTGGACTGTGAAGCAATCCTGTTCCACAGGAGAGGAAGACAAGATAGTTCACAGCTCATTTGAAACTTGTTTTGTCATACAGAAGACACACAAACACAAGACATTGTCGATGGCAGTCTATACCCTAAGGAACTTTTTCAAAAAATAAGTGAGAATAAGAGAATCTGAGTTCAGGGGATCCTGTGTGCAGCTCCTTAGCCAACCTGCAGCCCTGACCACCCTCTTGTCTTTATGTTACTAGCTGGTTCTTCAGTGCTCTATGATACATGACAGAGATATTTTAAGGGAGTCTGCATGGACTTAGATGGTTTCACCGCAGGTTTTTGTCCCCAGCCGTAAAGGAAAGTGTAAAATAAAGAAGGAAAAGTGGAGGCTGCAATCAACAAAGTCAGGGTGGGTGGAAGGATAACAAATACCAGAACTGGTATGGGGCACGATTAAATTGTGAAAGGCTTTGAAAGTGAGAACAAGGAGTTTGCATTTGGAGCAGAAAAAGAGGAGAAATGACAAGGGACATGTGGAAAAAGAGTGATGTGCCCAAATGAATGAACAGTTCCAGATGGTGTAGCCAGAGAGGAGGATTACAAAAGGGGAGATGTACAGGCCTTGGCTAGGACTTTCAGCAGAGCAAGCTGAGATGAACTGTGATACTTTGGAGATGCTGCAAGAAACAAATCAGTGACATTTGAAGTACAGCAGCATCAACATCTTCAGTAAAATTAGCAGTAAAATCTAAACTCCTCCCTGCCTCCAGACAGTGCATCAACACCTTAGACTGGGGCTCTCAGAGCTGCTGTGAGCTGTTGGTTTGCAGAAACAGACTTGAATTCTGAAGCAGCACACAGGTACCACTTGTGGTGGTCAGCAGAGTAGTTATATGTGTGCCCCTGTTATGAGCCTTGCCAGCTGTCCCTTCTCCAGTGAGACACTTTTGCTGTACATCAAATGGGAAAAGAGATTCATCTGTCTCGGTGAGTCAGCAGAACAGCATTAACTCTTTGTGGACATGTCAAGGCCAGCGAATGGGGCTGAGTCATCCAGGCAGATACAGCTAGCCTGATGCCCACTCATTCCTTCAGCTGGGAAGCAGTCCTGAGCTGCCAAAAAGAAGGCACTAATATTTCCCATTCTGCTCGTCAGTCCAGCATCATTATTATTTTCAAAACTGCAGAGAGTTACTAATGTCATACTCAAAAAAACTATCAGCTGTTTCTGAGTTAGATAAAAACCAGACTTAAAAAGAAACAAAATGTTCTTAATTTCCAGGGAATTTGCTTGTTCACACTACTTATTTTCCCAGCAATGGCCACCATCAGTATGGGCCATAATTACTCACTCAAACCGCAAGACTTATACCCTTGCTAAGCTGAAGTAGCTTAACTGAAGTCAAGGGAGACAGAGCTTTAATTCCTAACTTTTAAAGAACTCTTGTCCTAGTCCAACCAAGTCAGCACATGAACAAGGCAGCTGATTGCTTTCAGCAGGACCCTGCACTCACAAATACTGCTCTGTATGGTATTACGGACTCAACCTTAATGCAGGGGTACGTGACAGAGCAAATGCCTGTAAGCCTGATGCGTTGAACAAGCAGCAGAGGAACACCAGCTCTTCGGAGAAAAAGATTTTCTATTTTCATGCAAATGTTCCTGATGTTCTGAAGCAGAAGGAGATGCTTAGAAAATACATGCAGTACAAACTGCTTACTCTCTAAGAGTTTCATATTCACTCAGCATTACCTGCTCTTTCCACGAACTAATAATCACAAAACAACTAGGAAATATAGCCTCTGACATTATGTGCCTGGTTCTTTGCTGAACTGACCAGGTTTAGAAGGTGTGCCTGGATATTTGTGATATCTTGGCTTGATTCTGCAAATTAAAGAGGGATACACCTCAGCCCTAAGATGTGCATCTTCAGTTAGTTTGTGGGATTTCTTGCTTAAACCATCATGTCAAATGCTACTGTTTCTAATATATACAAGTCAATCACCCACATCATTGCAATTGCCCTTGGCTCTTTTTACTATGTTGCTGTAAAGCACTAGAGCTGACAATTGGGCTTTTATCTTCTTGTGAAGACTGGTAGGTGGTGATCTGTCATAACTGTATTCAGGCTCCTCTTCTCGAGTTCTAGCTATGAATGAAGGCTTTGTTTCTCTTCTCACCTATACCCATACACTATGCCCTAATCCTGCTGCAGTCAACAAACTGTGCTGATGGAACTGCTATGGCCCTCTGGTTTCCAGGCTCTGTTATATACAAATTCCAGACTCTCAATTATGAGAAGGTGGTGTAGGCATATTTGTGCTTTTGGTTACATCCATTGTAGCTGGATAAAATCATAGACATAAAAATAGGATTTAAAAATAATCCCCTGTATTCTTACTGCAAGACAGGAAAATTTAATTAGTCTCTACGGGATTTCCGTGTGCCGTGACGGTCAGGGATGCTGACACCACTGGACCACTAGAATAAAGTGGATAATCTGAGAGAGAGTTTATAATACTTCAATTAGCCTAATGCCTTATGAGAATATTATTTCTATTGTACTGTCTGCATATTTAAATATTGAATTAGCTCTCATCCCTGACATAAAATGCTCATTGGCTACATTTTCTGCTTCATGCCAGATCAATAGCACCTGCAAGCAGCCGGTTAGATCAAAATCTGTTTTCCCAGCTTTACTGCATATGTACAAGTACAATGCCAGAAGAGAAAGTATTACATTCCACAGGGAAGCAGTTTGCTCAGAGATTTGATTCAGGATTACCTGAATACCCTGGTTTAGAAGTTCCGCAATTTCCTTTCTGTTAGTTTGTGTTCACGCTTTTGCGTTTGATTTTGATGCGTGTCTCTTGACACTGATGTCTGCCAATGCACGTTTTCCTACCTACAGTAAAACAGATGGCTTGTCTGTGCTACAAAGTGATGGATGTTAATCCACTGATCATGACTTCTGAAGTATCTCTGAATGGATGTCAGAGCCTTTATATGCAGAGCCATATAGAATATATACAATGTAACGATATAAGTTTTTAAAAAACCCATTGTAATTCTCGGACTTTCTGTTTTCAACTTTGCTGTGTTATCATCCTTGTGCAGTTTTTGTTTTCTAATATGCTGGTGCCAAATCCTTGCTCAGAAGGCTGGACCCTGGCTCACACGCTTAGAGGCTGCAGAAGTTTCCCCAGGCAGCACAGGTTTTCTGCCTGCAGTATCTGAACCAATACTCCCAGTCCTTCTCTTCTATGATTTGTACCCACAGTTCTGAGGCGGCATAACAGGGGCTCCAATTCAGACATCTCTCACTAGGCAAAGTTACCTGTTATAGTTTATTTTCACTTTCTGCCAGCAGCTCTGCTTAAATGGACCTACTGAATGGCTGGTCCTAGGAGACAAGGAGCACAGTCTCAGTTTGGGGGCATTTTTGTCTCACTTCTATATTCCCCCTGCTTCTAGCCTACAAATTGGAAGACAGATTTGATCTGTCGGCGGTGATAAGAAGGAAGCTGCAGGAATGTTAAGTAAAGATAGTCGCTTGTTAAACTGGTAATTGCATAAGGGGAAATACAGAGCTTAGTGCCATATTTTAACCAAAAAAACCCAAAAAACAAAAAACCAAACTTGTGTCTTACAGAGAACATCATGTCGTAGGGACAAAATTAGGAAAAAGTATGGAGCATTAGTCTTAGTTTGGCAGGATTTTTTGGGTTTTATGTGGTTGGAGGAGGTGGGTATTTGAATTGCCAGCTGTTCTGTTGTCAAGTACACTGGTAGTTGGTTTTCTCTAGAGATTTTACAAATGCTGATGCTATTTTTGTCCCATAATTTTATACCTTTGAACACACAAATAAGGAACAAAGACGAGTTTAATAAACAGGACTCACTGAGGCTCTACTGATAAGTGAAAATTAATACAGTTAAGTTTGTAGCCTTACTTCCTTATTCAAAATAGTGTTTTTAAGCATCAAACATTGACATGATATGGTATAAGGATTTCTCAGTGGTAAAAGAAAATTGTATAATTTAAGCAAAATTGTCTGTAAAACTTGAATCTGAAGCTTAACTGACACAGGTGGTCTTGTGACAGTCCTTGGAAGAAAATTTGACACAAGAACTGTATTATTTTTGTGTCACTCTTGAAAAGAGGAGCTTGAGATATGCTTGAAAGAGGCATCCTCAAAGGCAAAGTCCAAAAACAGTTTCAAGGCAGTAGAGCTTCTTTTGTGAAAATTCTTGTTTACTATAATTAGAACTGGTTTAGGCTGAGGCCTCTTCCACAGGCAATTCTGACCTTAAATAAATGAATATAAAATCATTCTGAAGTAGAACTGAAAAATTAAATTCCTCAGGAAATTAAAATTCAGAAGAAATTTGTTTCCAAGCTACTATTGTATGGATTTTAAAGAGCTGGCTTACTACTGTCATGTCAATAATAAAAACTGCTTTGTGCCAGCTGTACTATCTTGATTAATTTTGCATAGACTTTTCATCAAATTAATGTCTCAAATATCCCACATCTGCAATATCATGTTTATATATTTTCTAATTATTTAATACAAAATACAGAAGATAATACATACAAAAGCCAATGATCAAGCAATAACAACAAAACAATTTTATTAAACTAAGCATTTCTACAAGATCACAACAAAACTAAAAAGGTGAGAGGGTTGGTTACATCACTGGAAGCTGAACTAGAAAGTTGCATGTTGTTACTAAATGGTTTGATTTCGACAAAGACATGTTTTATGCCAGCTTTATGGGCCATGCCTTTGGCTCATTTACACACCTAGCACTGCCCTGATTGTTAGCTTTGTTAGAAAAATCCTTCACAGAGATTTTACGTCTGGTCACTCACAGATGGTCGAACTCTTCTAGTCCTCATACCGTGTCCAATGTGCCAGGGCTACAAAAAGGTATGGAGAGGAATGCTAAATAATTTATTCTAAAGGTCAGATTACAGGGTTTATATCTACATCATCCTGTTGGTTTTGACAGACAGATTTCTGGTTAAGACAGAAGAGTGGAGAGGCCTGAGACCATAAATTCGTTTGCAATATGGCCAGGCACCTGCTAAAATAATGGTGTTCTCTGTGATTTCAGAAGAAATTTTTTGAGTCATGTTTTTCAGCTACTAGAAACTGCTTTTGAAGTCGAATCCCTTCAAAAAAGGGATCTGTTTCACAAAAAATATTTACTCCTAAGTCCCACAGGGACTGTCAGTACTAAATGAAGGTCTCCAGGAGCTTACCCCTGAAGTTGATCACTGTTTATATAAATGGTATACCTGTAGTATTACTGCACCTGGATCCGTTCAGCTCGTTTCAAAGAACTTACAACAGGCACTAGAAAATTATATAGATGATAACTTTGGCAGTGCTCTTATACACAGGTAGCCCATGAAACTATTCCAAGAGTTGAATGCCTATACCTGAGGCAGGAGGACCCCATAAATACACATACACTCGTATCTATATTGTTTACAGGTAATATTATGTTCATATGAAAGGTTATTTTCATTTTCCCCTGAGCTTTCTATAAAAACCAGGCTGAAACATGCAGGGAGCAATGCTGAAGCTCATTGTAACAACTGAGCTCCAAACGGGAGGCAGTTCCTGGCCCTCTGTATTCTGTCCCCAGCATGGCCTAGTGAAACACCATATCAGAAAAGGCCCTGGAGGGCATCCTAATCCTTTGAGCAATCTGTCTGGTAACTTGGCAGAACAGGATGCTTCATTCTGCCACTTCTTCCTTCATCTCCAGCCTGTGATGGCAAACATCTGGGCATATGTCCTGCATTTTGCTCTATACAAGCAAGAATAGCTAAGCACAGAATAGGTAAGTTAGAAAGGACCATTGGACCGCTTTGTCCAACCCTCCTGCTCTAATCTGGAGCAGATTGTTCAGGGCCATGTCTGGCCGGGTTTTGAATATCTCTAAGGATGGAGATTCCGCAGCCTCTGTAGGCAACCTGTGCCAGTCTTTGACCATCTATACTTAAGTGGAATTTCCTTTATTTCAACATGCACGTATTGCCTCTTGTCCTTTAACTGGGTAGCACTGAGCTACAACTCTGTGGATGTCACTATAGCACCTACAAGAAGGAGAACTACTTTTGGGGGTGCCTGTGGGTGCCCCCGGAGCCCAAAAAAACTCCACAGAGAAACAGTAGTAACAGTCATGCTGGATTTCTCTCCCCAACAATCCCAGAGGGTTCCAGTGCTTTTTGATTGAATTGAATAAATGATTCATTTGACACCATAGACATTGCTCAAGATGAGCTCAGTGCTGATGAAGTGGGAACTAGGAGCATCACCACACAGGAACAGTGTGAATCTCCTTGGTTGCTGGAGCTTCTTCTGTGTAGCCAGAGGGGAGGCAGGGAGAGAAAGACAAAATGATCCTCAGGCACTGGAGTAGCAATACGTACCTGTGTGGGGAAGGAGACCTTCTGCTGGGCACTTGCACCCCACTTTGGGAGCTGGTGGCTCTGCAGAGTGTGGAGGGGCAGGCTCAGTATTCTCTCCCCATCCTTTGCCTGAAGTTTGCCATAAAGGTGAAACTGAGCCTCATTTGTCAGGAGAGAATGAAATGATCCCTAAGGTTAGCAAAGCACTCAGAGACCCTTTGGGAAGAAAAGTGCTACGTAAATAGAAGCTGATTCCTACAGGTTATTAATAGATGTATCTGCAAAAGTAATGTGAAAACTACAAAGGAAAGATTATTCTGAATTAAATTACCATAATTTTTTTCATTGCTGTCTCTTTTCAGGAGACCTGGATTATACTGCTAACAATGACAGGTTTGAATAAGAGACAGGGTTTGTGTGGGCCAGAGGTGGGAACAGAGAAGGAGACTAATTATATCTTTTTTTAACCTTTGTATGGAGCTGGGCAGGATAAAAATGAATTATGCAACCAGCAACTGAGCTGTTATCCCAGTGGAGGCTGCAGAATGGTGCCCAGGTCATCTAGAAATATGATCTAACCTGTCCCATTTCTTCTGGATCTAACCACTTTACAAATCATTAAATAAAATTGTTATTTTCTGCATGCTTCACCTAAAGCTCATGTAATTATTCTATGGACAAACCAAAACAGATTTATCTCACCTGCTCTTACCTCAACAATGCAGAGGGTAAAGAGCAAGCACTGATGTGGTCTGGGAGAGCTAGAAGTAGCACTCTTCAGTGTACCTTTGGAACCTGGGTTTAACAGGCTAAAGATGATGGCACTGCTTTTGCAGTCACTCAGATGTGTCATTTGAAGACTTTATTGTATGGTATTTATTCCAATTTTAATGCATGTTTTGATGTGAAGCTTTTTTCAAAAGTGAGAAATGGATGGGAAAGTGTAGAGGAGCCTTTAATGCCTGTATTACTCAGCAAAGTAGCAGGTGTTCTGCAGGCAGAAATTATGGAGAAATGGAGGAATATATTCCCATGAAATAAGAACTCTTTTCTCTCTACTCCTTGACTTTCCTGCCCAAAATTCAATTTGAACTACAATTTAATCTAACTGGCCTATTTCTGATATGCTGTAGCTAGGCCACTTTAAAGGGGGTCTGGCACAAATTAGAGTATATCCCAAACAAAGAATTTGACCCTCCAGTTTTGAATTTTTGCAAACTCTATTCACACCATTTTGCAGCATCAAAACATAGGGGCTATGCACCACAATAAATTAAAACTGTGTGACACAAAGGGCTTGTTATGAACAGAGCTTTTATGTGTTGCTCTGCAACACCTCAGCCTTATCAGACTTGAACTCTGGAGGCTGAATGAAGTGTCGCTGAGAATCTGAACCCAAAATTCACTCCGTTTTGTGTCCGTTTTCCTAGTTCTAATTTGTAGTTCTAGTATAGTATTTATTAAGAGTGATCCAGGACACTAAAAGGCTTTAAAACTTGCAGCTTGAGCCAGTTTACCCAATTCAAGAATTTTGGCTACTTCTTTTTATTTACACTCTTTTTTCCCTCAAGGAAATAGCATCAATTATATCTGTGTTTTGAAAAGAGGGTAAAGAATATGATGCATTTGTTTATTATTGACTTAGAGAAAAGGGCAATATATCACTGGAATAGCTGTGCCTGATGGTGTATAAAAGGCTCTGATAACTTAAATCTTCCTGTGGATAACCTGATACCTCAAAGATGAGTTCATGCCATTTCTTTGTCTTAAGTAGTGTAAAAAAACAAAAAATGAAGTGGAAATACTGTACTGAATCAGTTACAAGACAAATTCTCTTCCTGGAAGGTCACATTTTACAGAACTGAGATTTCCCCCCATTCTTCCCTTATATAATCTATGGCCTTTTTGGTATTTGCAGTCAAGAACCCGTGACTTTGCAATTATTTAAACTCTTAAATGCCTACTGCCATCTGAGTGACTGAATGCATCCTCACTAAACTGCAAATAACGACCCAATTAAGCTGTAGCCTGTGCCAGTATCTGTAAAAAAGGCCAAGTCAGTTTTTGTGCATCATCCCAATACAGCAGATCTGTTGATAATTTGAATATAGTGTATAACACCGGTGCTTGCATTAGGAATTTCCCAGTCATAATATCACTGTTGCTTCTCTAGAGGTATCTGTCATTTACTTGTCATCCACTTGCCGACATGGCCTTCAGAAGACAGCCTTTTCTGGAGCCCTCATCAGTACCCACAAGCATCAGTCACAGTGGGGAACAGTCTCCAGCACCCACGTCTCCTAGGTCTCTAGGTCACAGAGTTTGTGTCCTCCTAGCATGTTTAGTACAGTGAGATGAACGTGAATGGAGTTCTTGAGCTTGTGAAGGTCCAGCAGGTTAAATACCTATAGCTTATTTGTCAGGCCAAGCAAGTGACTATAATCCAGTGCTGCACTCCTTTATGACACCTCATGAGAAGTGAGGTCAGCATTTTAGCTCCTGTTCTCTAAACCCTCTATTAGGCTGATCTTGCTTCAGAATCAACTTCTCAATGTTCTGCTGGATGTGGAACCAGTAAGCCTGAAGGGATGGGAGGGCTTGTGAATGCAACTACCTCCTCATGACATGAAGGGATTTGCAGGTATGCGTTGCACATCTGTATCCTCCAATACATTCATTCCCAGGCAAAGGAAGAACCCATGCAGTAAGTACTCATCACAAACATAATCACAACTGCCCACAAGGAGCAAACTTTATAAGCAGAAGGAATCAGTCTAGGAATCAGCATCACATCCTGAATGCCATGGAAAGTTATCAGCAATCCTGCCCCAGCAGAGAGGACTTGTGACTGTTTGCATTAGCTCTGAAGAAGCAGATGACAGCAGCAAAGCAGCTTTAGGACAGAAATCACTGAAAACATTTTGAGGAACTAAGGAATTGGAATTGCATTTGGCATTCAAGAAAGAAAGAAAGCAAGCAGCTGTTGCCTCATGTATATTTATTTAATTTCTTCAGGGTTTTTTTGGGTAAAAGTACTGTTGGCTCTATCAAAGCAGCACTCAAGGTGTGCAGGATGGTGCTGCCCATTTGCCATACCCAGACAGATGCTTATATATGTCCAAGAAATATAATCTTTATTCTAAATGAAGAAAATGATCCCCAAATAGACAAAAATTAACAAAATGCGTATATTTCACATGACATCCAGGAGGTTACACTGGAATGAAATCACTGGGTGCTGCTTCCAGTACCAAGCCTGGTGGTGTTTTCTTTGCCAGCCTGTCTCAAAGGGACAGTTTAGAATGCACATGGACATGAGGCTTTGACTCCAGCTGCAAATAGCACTGTGGAGCAGGGGAAGGCCATGTAGGTGGAGCTGGATGTACATGTGGGGAAGGGGAGGAACATCTTGCAGCCTTGCCGACAGCCCCTTGGTGATGTAGGGGCTGCTTGTGGACCAGCACCACTTCTGCCAGCACCCGGAACGCTCACCTGTTCTGTCTGGCTGACAGACAGTGGGTGCTCATTGGTTTTTCAGCAGTGCTTTTTTTTTTTTATGAATGGGAGGCACATTTCCTAATTTCTTCTTAAAATAAACAAATAAATATAATTCCATTTCACCATTCCAAATCAAGACAGAAAAAGCAATACATAGTCTACATGCACATAGCTACCCTTTGAGGAGACAGACGTTTTCCATTCTGGGCGCCAACAGAGGCTTTGCACTTCAGCCATCTTCCCAGGCAGCATTTTTAATTAAAGTTGTAACTTATCCCAAGGAAGAATCCAGAAAATATCTGGATCCTTCTTCCTTTTGTCAATCCTCTGCCCTAGGCAAGGAGATAATGAACCAGTCACTTCAAAATAGTGCTCACCGTGAGCTAATTTATTTTGTTATATTATTGAGCTTGAGGGTTAGTACAGACTGCACATTTCTCCCAGAAATGACAGAATATTTTGAGCTGACTGATTTGAGACCTCAGTGGCTTTAGTTGTCTGCCTGCTTGAAGCTTTCTTCCTGCTGGAGAAACAAGTACAGTGAGTCACTGGGAAGGGCACTGCAGTAATGGATTGCGTTAGGGGCACATGCAGAGAGAGACAGGAGGTCTCCCATGAGGGATGTGCTGGTCCACGAAACGACAAGAGTCACAGCACTGCAGCTGGGACATGGGTTTTAGCAAGGCTCCTAGGGGCATGAAGCCCCACCAAGAAGCACCCTGTGCACATGGAGCAGTGCTGCTGCACTTCTCTCAGCCCACTGTGTCAGAGCAGCTCTTGTGCCCAGCTCCAATGAAGCCAACCTCGACATGAAGTTCAGGGGATCACAAAGGTGGGTAAAGGCTGGGAAGCTGTGGAGATACCTGAGCCTTCAGCAGAGAAGGGGGAATACATTGCATGAGGACTGACGCTTCCGGAGCAAAGAGAATGAGATGGAAATAACCTCTTGTAAAGTGAAGACTGTGGCCTCATCACAAATCTGTTTGCTTGAAAATTATTCTTGCAGATGAGCTAAATGAAAATCTGTTTTGTTAGGAAACTCATCTAAAGTTTAGCTCCACTCTTCTCAAGTTTAGTTCCAGATTTACAGACAGCAGGGAACCTTTCTACTAATTGGAGTCTAGCATCAGTTGGGGCTAGCGGAATTTTTCCAAACCTTTTAAGGGAAGAAAGTCTTTTAAGGAAGGCCTGTGCCATTTTTACCAATCAGATTTTTTTGTGTGTTACTCGAAAGTCTGTGAAAGGCAAAGGGTGAGAATAAACAGCAGGTACTATTTCTGTTCAATTCACTTCCATTATTTAGACTTGGGCACTTGTGGAGCTGAAACTTCAAGTAAAGCTCATAAGGGGATGGAATCAAAGACATAAAAATGCCTGTAGGAATCTCAAGAACTGTCTTGGGGTGACTGTGCTGTTGTATTTCCTACCACCGCTCTATGTCCAGACATGATTCCTGAGCCTTTCTATGCCTTTAAAACTGGATGCAAGAGACAGAGAAAAAAAAACTGAGCGAACTTTTCAAAACAGTTTGTGCTTCAAGGACACAGAGATTAGCTACTTCTGCGGCGGGCAAAGGAAGCACTTTTTTTTTCTTCTGGCTTTTCGGTCAGTTTCTTCGGCTCTGTTTCTTCGGAGAGAGACGGAGAGTTGAGATTTCTTTTTTTTTTCCTCTTAGAACTTCGGTTTTTTTTCCTTTTTCTCTTCTGGACTTGTTCAGAACACCAGAACATCAGAACCCCACCGGGGGACCTTCCACCGGCCTGGAGGGGGGCCCCCCACGCCAACCCAGCTCCGAGGAGGAAGAGAGAAACTACACCCACAGAAAGACTCTAAAATCTTTCAGGTTTTCTCTCCAGAACGAAACATTTTATTATTTAGTATTATTAGTATTGTTTTCCTGTGTATTTGTTAAATAAATAATTTTATTTTCTCCTTCACTTTCCTCTGAAGAAAATTTGTTTTTTTCCCGAACCCAAGTGGGAGAAGGAGTAGTTTATAACCTGCCTTCCTTCGAAGAGACGTCCCTTTTGGACGTTTCCCTGAATTTGACCTGAACCATCACAAGAACAAAGTGGCTTTGTGAAGTATATTTTTAGTCTTGGAATATGGGAAGAGTTTGTGAAACCTAAGACAATCTTTACTGAACTAACATTGATGTCCAACCTCCTAATGAATTCAGGCTCTCGTTTCCATTCATTGATATTTTTATTTAGACCCTTTACTAAACTTTAATCCCTTTCTGCAGAGGAGGAAACAAATTCCTATATACTGTTGGACACACCTGCTTATATCCCATCAGAATCAGACAGGAAGAGATAATCTAATTCTTTATTTAGATTTATGTAATCTAATGCCTGTATTTGTGTGTTTCTTGATGGACTTATCTAGATTTTCCTAGTAGTGATTCTCCTGTGGTGTATTTATATCAGATTGTCCTGGTGTATATTTATATCACCCTGTAGAGTTTCCATTAACACCACCAAACATTCAACCTTGAGCAGTTACAGTAACTGCACAGGACCTGGAAAGGAAATCTCTCTATTTATAGTTTATTAAATCAGAAACCTACATGGTAGCACTTGTAATTCAACAATGTAAACAAGATGTAATTAACAATGTAAACAGAAACCAGACGAATCGCATCTAAAATAACATTGATTTTAGTAAAGGGAAAATATGTAAAGACGAGGAAATCAATGAAAACCTGCCTGATCACTGTAGGTAGACCTTATTTTTGAAAAAAAAAAACCCATATCAAAAATTGTATGACATTCTTTTTCTGAGTAGAGTATCACACTAATTATTATCCTTTTTTATTCAGTAGTGGTGATGTTAATGCAAGTTCTCTGTCTGTTTTTATAGTTCAGCCACTTGTTTAGTAGATCACTACAAATGCTCCAGGTTTGACTCGGAGATGTTTCCCAAACACAGTCATTACTGTTGGGTGATCAAGATGCTGTCAGCTGTACAGTGAGCTCCCCATCTTCGTCCTGTGCCCATGTCTGCCCATGGCTCTGGGCAGTTGTTCTTTCTTGGTTCCAGCAGCGCTGCCTGAGAACAGCATTGGTTCTGCTCATGGCTGTCCGGAGACTCAGAACCGCCCAGCACACGGAAGTACCTGTTTGCCTGCCCCCTGCTCTGCTTTGTCAGCTCTGTTTAATCTGCCTGTGACTGTTGGTTCATATTCATCCTTAAAAGCAAGATGACCCCACCAACATTTTTTTCTGAAGCAGGTGAGGGAGCATTCACAAGGTCCCTTCCTCTGGCAGAGCTGAAGCAGTGGTAACCAATACAAATGGAGTGACAGACAGCTGGAACGGTACAGCTGTTTGCAACGGGAATTTCTGTGTGCATATACGTGCATATGTAGGTATGTACATTTTATGATCTGATCATTTCTCCTTCAGAAGAAAAATGGTTCACAGTCTGCAGGGAGCAGATTCAGCTCTGTTGTCTAGTAAAGGGGCTGTTTCTGCCACAGTCAGAGAAAAACAATGGCCCTTTTTCTAAAGAAGAGCTCTTTGAAGCCAGTCCACCACGACTTTGCAGAAGGGTTAAGGAGTTTATTCTGTTTCTTTAACCCAAGACAAAGACTTCCCTGAATGAGTCACCCCACCTCACAACCCAATGTTGTTCTTACAGGATATCTGAAGAATGAAAGAGGATTGAGTTTTTATTTTTAACATACCCGTTTCCTTTGGTTGTGCTGTGAGTTGAAAAACCTTCATTTTTGATTTCAGTGCTGTAGGGTAACTAGTTTCCTAAAACTCTCCAAAGGCAAGAGATTTGCAGTCATACCTTATTACAAGTTTATAACTATACTTGGGACAACTTGCATGACCCAGAAATGTTTGCCAATATTTAAGGGGATTTGCTGAACATCGAATGGATCTCTCTTACCATTTCATGATGATTTTCTGCTGTCCAGATACTGCTTTTTATCTTGGTTCTTGTAACAAAAATCTCTTCCCACGTTCACCTCTTCTGTAGTATGCATAAACACTTAGTGTACATATTACCAAATACTGAATGATTAAATTGCTAAGATGGATGGAATCAGTAATAACTCATTTTACCATCAGATTCTGCTTTTTTTTACCATCAAAGTCCTGCTTTTCTTTTCATACTAAGAGTACTTGGTATACTTATTTTTGGCAGTACACAGAACCTAAGTCAGTATTAATTTATAGCATATCCTTGATATATTCTGGTCCATTAAACAAAGGAATGTCTTCACAACGTCTTCAGTAGACGAATGATAGCACTATTTGAGTGTCTGCACTTGAAACATTCCTTTGCTGTAGCCCACGTAGGACATTCAGTTCCCCTGATCACACTTCCATGTGGGATCTGGGTAGCTATGCTGCAATGGTAAATCCTGTGCTTGTTTATGGAATAAGCTTGATTTTGAATTTAAACAAATGAAAGGTGAAATTTTTCCTGTGCTTAAAATCCTTATCTTTGACTTGCAAAAGGAGAAACAACCAAGAAATGCTGAAAGCAGGAAAATCTGCTGGATTCCGAAGTTATTACTGCCAAGAACCCAAATATGTAAAACACAGACAATTGAATAGTCAAGGACATCTTTTCGTAACTCACATAAGTCCAAATTATTTCAAGTGTCTTTATTTTTCTATTAGGAGCTTGACTTGTGTAAAATGTTGTGAGATGAAAATGTTGTTTCTACTGAATAACTATAGGACGTATATAATTGCCTAAAAAATCTCATTTTGATGAAAATGTGCTATAGCCATAACTATATATTGAGATATGTAAGTCCTTATCATATATATAAAGAAACATAATTTTTGCTAGCAGATGGGATATTTAATTCTATTTCCATTTCTTTCTCAACAAACAGACGTTCAGTGCAGGCAAAATGCACTGGTGTGCTTGTCAGACGTTCACTTTCTCAAAGGTATTTATGCAATTCTGATGTCAAAGGGAATTTGTTACCTAAAATATCACAGAGAATCTGAGCATAAACTCCTCACAAAAAAAGCCCTAGGATGAAGCATGTTTCAATTCCACTAAATTTGATGGCATTTCCCCATTAAAAATAGCATAATTTGGACTGATAGCTATTTGCATAGTTGGTCAAAAAAAGCTTAGGGGGGAAGAAAAAAGAAAGCAGAGGTTAGGAAAAGCAGAGAACAAGAGCAAAGAGTCAGTAATTCCAGAGAAAAGGGAAATCAATTCTTTGAGGATTGCAGAAAGCTGAAGGAGTAGGAAGAATCCCCGGACGTGGTAAAGAGAAGTTCTTACAAGACTAAAAACAAAATTTCAAATATTAGCAATTACTTTCAAGGTGTTATCGGCCATCGCTGGTGTGTTGTCATGGGGAGAAAAAGGCGTTGCAGCATCAAAGGAAACAAGGAATCTAATGAAGAAAGAAATTAAAGGAGTAATTTGCATCTATTTGGTGGAACAATCTTCAGAGGCACTTTTGTTAATTAGAAGGTTTGAGCTGCAGATTTTATAGTACTGAGAGGCTGGTGGAAGTCTCCAGACATGTTTCGAGCCAGCAATTTGTATGGTCACAGAACATTTCTATAGCATCACAATTTATCAGCGAATTGAGTTATTTTTTCTTCATCACTTGAAACTTGACACTCAGAAGGGAAAATGACCAGCCACTTGCAGGAGCCTTTTTCTCTGAGCAAACATAATACTTAAAAGCTCATATTTTCTTCCAGAACTTTTGATACTCCCTCTATCCACTGGGGTGTGACTATGAGTGTCCCTAGTCTTAATTGTGACCGTTTGCTCTTCTTGTATTGTGGGTTTTATTAATTTCTTATTATAGTTTTGTGAGTGTTTAGAGGTCTAGATATCTGTTCTGAAAACAGTAAATAAATAAAATATATATAAAGGGAGAAAGAGATTAATTCCCTGCTCCACTAAAATTAATGAAGACAGAACAGCAATCAAATTTAGCATACTTTCTGGTAGTGTTCAACACTTCAGATGTTAGTCAGGTGGATTTTTTTTATCATTAGCATCTAAAATTTCAAGTAACAGAAGATGAGTTCTTAAATCCACATATGTGGATACAGAAAAGCCTGTTAGAAGGATTTTCCAGCTTCCTGCAGTGTTCTGTGTGAATCTTCTCTTTCTCATGCAAACTATGAAAAACAATAGATGTTTTTCTGTAACTATCTGAACACCTAGTGTTTGTCTGAGTCTTGTTATGGTACACTGGTGAAATGGATGTTTTAACGCCTCACCCAATCACCCTGAGGGGTGGATGGAGTACTGACCAATATCCTTATGGATTAAGACATATAAGTGGACAATTAATTAATTAAATATCACATTTTCCTGCTGCCTGGATTCATTTCCTGGTCTTTGCAATACTGCAACACACATATATTTTATGAATCAAGAAAAAGCCTTGATTTATCGAGACTTCTTTACATGTAATGGATTTGAGTAAAACCGAATTTGTTTTTCTACAGACTTTTTTTAACCAACAGACATAGAACTTTTCATCCCTTATACAGGAACTTCCTCAGTCTGAATGCTTTTTCCTTCCTTTCTACCTCTTATTTTCTTCATCTGGGACTTTCTCTGGTCCCCACATTCTTCATTCCCCGGCTGTGTCTCCTGCTTCAGAATACACCGTGTCCCTGCCCCTTTCCTGTGTGCCCAGCTCTGTTCCTCAGGTGGATAATTCCCTGCAACCATTTCACCCAAAAACAATTACTTCCCATCCAGTCTCGTATCCTTGCTGGAGTCCAGTTGATTCAGAGCCTAAAATTATCCCTGAGGTCAACTCCACTGACATAAATACAAGGGAATTAACTTTGTGTTTTCCTTTCAAACGTGATTTTTTACTATTTCAGTCTTATGCATGTTTACAAAACTTATTTTCATTGAAAAGTATGAAAGCAAAAGCTCATTCATTCTCTTTGAGTAATACCTATTCTTTGCACCCAGCAGCTGTTGCAAATATAAAAATCTTTTTTTAAAATCAAAACAAGCAGGCTGCTTTCACAGCTTACTTGCTTTTCCCCTCATTACCGATCTTTTGCTGTAACCATGGATCTATCTGTAATGACGTGTTTTGTGTGTACTAAACTTTGTATTGCTGAAAAAGCACTGACCAAACTTGCCTGGAAGTCTCAGATGAAGATTGCTTAAAGGATGTGGCTGAAACAAAAAGGTGTTTCTACCATTCCATAAATAAATCCTCCTAAGTGTAAATTGTGACCGTTCCTCTCTCCATCTGAACAATTCAGGATTTTCAGAGAGCTGCTTTTATGTAAGATTAGAGAGCTGTCTCCATGACATGATGCTCTGCTTCTCTTCACCATTAGTTGGGCGTTAGTTGTTCTGGCTGTAAATAGACAGGCACAGATGGTACCACGACTCTCCGAGCCTCCACACATCTTGCACTGCAAGGATTTTTGTTATTCTTGCTATGTCTCTAGCAGCTCCTACTCTTCCCTAACAGTTTGTTGCAAAGAAAAATGGAAGGCTAAAGAACAATCAGTCCCATTCCTCTCTAGGATTGCTGGAGTCTTTAGACAGGACAGCAGCATTCACTTTTACTTCTTTTCTTTGCTAGAGGAACCCAGCCATGGGCTCATCAATGAAGCAAAATTTCTGCCATCTTCTTTAGGTCAAGGCAGCCCTCCCCAAGACAGCTGAGATGCCTGAGACAGACTACGTGCCCCAAAAGCATTAAATTGTGAGACTCAAGTGGTACATCCTCCCTCAGTTCCCTACAGCTCTGATCACCACAGTTAAAGCACCATGACAGATAAAAGAGAAGCTGGTATCTTGAAAGACTGCCTCAGTGCACAGGAATAGCATTTGCAGGAAAACAAGCTGGAACAATTAGCAACACTGAATTGGAGAGAGCATGGATAAGAAGGATGTGACAGATTCATATTCCCTGCTCCCCATGTCCACCATGGAGAAGGTAAAATGGATGCTGCTCATTAGCCTTTCACAAAACAGAAGAACAAGATGTTAACTTAAAGGCAATAAATTTGAAATCTGATAAAAGGATGTCAGTTTTATTGAAAGTACAGTTAACCTGATACAATAACCATTGAAACCAAGAACTTAGTGAGGCTATAAAAAGGATTAGATGTTTCTATATATTATTAAAATATTAATTTAATATTTTAATTTCTCTGCCCCATCTCATGTAAGGTTATAATCTTCTGTGTCTCTAGAGAAGTCAATTTACTAATAAAATGATAAGGAGTAGTCTCCCTTTCTGTGAGCAGGCAAATCTCCTATTTGTTTACTGCTTGGTTTTTCATCATCTTCTTCCTACAGTCTTGTGAAATGGAAGAATCAGAGACATGGTAATGGGTGGACCGTTCACCTGCTCCTTGACAGCAGTTCCTGCATTTTCATCTATGAAGCTACTAAAAAGAGGAAAACTGATAAAGGTTAGTCAGTGCATTCATGAATGGCTCATCTCACTCCTGGGCCTCATATTTTTTGTTTAAATCTGTGTAACATTTTTTGGGGGACTAAGCTTTTTCAGATACGCTAATGCCACTGGAGTAGATAGAGGAGTAGCAGCTGTAGATGGAGAGCAAATTTCTCTTTTTCCACCCTCATTCCTCCAAAGAAAGACACTGAAATAGCAGCAATGCAGCTGTGAGCTTGGTGTGGTGAAATACAGACCCAGTCCACTGGGTTTCATGGCCAGGGGATGGTTTGCTCTCTCTTCATCCGCCCCTTTGATATGACTGCAAACTCATCCACTCATCCACTCTGTCATGATACAGCTTATCTTTATCCAGGTACTGTGGCAAGAAAAAACCCATCATCTTACAGGTAGGCACACCCATGTACACCCGTATACATGGTCTCTGGCTGGTCCCCAGAGACCTGTGGGAGAGCAGGACCGGTGTCAGAGCCTGGACCACCACACACAGGGCTCCTCTTACCTACTGCTCTGCCCTGCTCAGGGGAGTTTATCTACATCTGTATTGATCACCCCATCAAAGCCCTATCGCAATCAAGACCACAGCATCCTCTAACAGGGGACAGGCTTGCAGGAGAGGAGAGTGTGATGAAAATATTGAGAGAAGGAACATCACCGCTCACCTCTTTAATGAAAGGATTTTCTGAGAACAGTCCATCAAAAGGACTAGACATGTAAGTGATAGATGAGTTTCCTAGAATTGCAGTGTTTCAACAAGAAAAGCAAAAAGCACCTTAATATTGAATAGAAACTATGACTGTCATGTAGAAATAAATCTGTGGCTATCTGCAGAGGAAGCAGTTGAAGGCATGAAAAGCCTGATGAGATTATAAATAATATCATATATTGCGTTACACCATGCTCACACAATTTGTTTTTCCTCAGCTACTCAGTATAGACTGCTATCAGTTCACCCCTTATCTGCTGCAGACTTTGGCAATCTCTTGGCTCCCCCACAAACGAGACAATTTGGATACTGACATGCAGAAATAGGAGGTGTCTCATTGCGGATGCCAATGTAAGTGGCAAATCTGGGTGAAATTCTGACTGCGTGAATGGCTCAGGATATGACAGCCTGTGTTGGAAAAGGCAAGTAGAGTTGCAGTTCTTCGAAAATGTGACTACAAATAAATATATAATTCACTTGATGGAGTCGGTGGTGATGACTTTGAGTGGTCTGTGGGGTGGTTTTGCTGGTAGTTGTCTTGTTCAGGCTTTTCTGCATTCTTTATCCTGGACACTGTCCGTGCATTCCCAGGGAAGCTTGCAGACCTATCCTGCTGCAGAATGCAGGATATGGTCAGTTCCTCCATGCTTGGTGCCTTTCAATTAAAACAGTCTGCCTTCCTAGAACATGTGCATTAACTGGACTCATGCGATTAGGATCGATACAGAACTGCAAAGGGAAATTTATGGGCATCAGCATCCAGTGTCACTTAAAAGCAACACTTGCAGATCTGTGAGACTCTCAGGTATTCTCTTGCTTAGCTGTCTGTCTCACCAGCATGCCCGAGCTTGCCTTTCAGAGTTGGACAGAAAGCCTGGCATCTACCACACAGCTCCACAATGGGTGAGCCCTCAAGGAGGTTTGCTTTGGAGGCTGCTATGGCGGTCTTTAATAATATTCCCGATTTTTCTTCTGATTTCTGCCAACCGAACACCGTGTTCTGACGATGAATAGAGCAGTTAGAGCCAGGTCCACGTCTGCCACTTAAACCCTAATGCTTTGGCGCTGAAGCAAACTGCTTGCGGGAGTTGCTAGGTAACTGTAACCTGCTCACAGCTTATGTGAGCCAGCGAGATACTTCTGATGATGTCATGATTCGGATTTGTATTTCATCTCTTAAAAGAGTTTTCTCTCCATTTCTACAAGAACAGGTGCGTGGGGGAGTTCTTCAGTGAGGCAGAACTTCTCTAGCCCAGCATGCTTATGCAGCTTAATTCCAGTCTTGCAAACACTGTAATAAAGCAATATCAACCAGGGCTTCTCAAAATGTGATTTTAGGGGAGAACTTATAGCTGTTCGGGCCTCTTATATCTTCTAGACACCAATTCAGTGGAAATACAGATATCTTCATTGGCTACTCCGCAGCCTGCATCTGAACAAAATGATGGCTTACTTTCTGTTATTAGTAACATATAACAGGAGTGTCATGATTATGCTTTTCAAAAGAGCATAAAATGCTTATGCTCTTATGCTTTCAAAAAAGCAAAAATCCAAATATTACATGTCAGATATGGACTTAACCTGGGAGTTATGCTCCTTCCAATACTAACTGCATGCCTAACTTTAATATTTATTACAAGGAGAGTCTAGTTATGGCAATATGTGACATTACAAGTGTGTGTAGCACATCACTAACAAGGCAGATGGGAAAAGCTTCTCCACCAAGATGCTTTGAAGAAGTTGTGATGAGTATAGGATTGATGAACAGAAAACCCCAGAACTGTGGGAGATCTAACAAGCCAGGACTTGAGAGACTTCAGCCCTAAACCTGGGCTGAACAAAGACTGCACAGTCTGTGTGTTTCCTCATTCCTAAACCAAGAGGGGATGCACTCCTACAGCATGGTGAGTCTGAAGGCTTTTTAGTGGCTCTCTGCCCATATGGGAAGGCAGGGTATGAAGGCAGGGGACTGACCGTGTCTGTGTGTTTTTGACACCCACTGGGGCTCTGCAGATGCATTTCTCATTTCTCCTGGTTTCTTCCCCCAGCCTATCAGTGAGAAACCTTTTTCCCTGAAACCCATTCTTTGCTTGGAGATCCTCTTGGGTTGGAGAGTGTTCTGTAATATCTGAACAGGCCAGTTTGCCAGGAGCATCAAACTGAAGCAGTAGCTGGTGCAAGCAAGGAGAAATCAAAACCTTTGTTTCCTGTCCTCCACTTGTAACACTCATGCATCCTCTGGGAGCTACTGCCTTCATCCCTGACACTCTTACCTCTATCTATTGGTTTTTCTCTCCCTGTTTGCCTGTCTGATTTGATCTTCTTTCTCTTTATTTCTGTCTCTTGCTGTCATTCTCCCCATGTGTGCTGCTCGTCCCCATGTGTGCGAATCCCCAGTCAGTGCAGAGCTCAGGTCCTAGGCGTGTGCTGTGCCAGGCTGCTGCGACAATTAGCTAACATTTGGAGAGTGCTATGTCTCTAGCGTGCTATTTTAAGATGCACAGTCTTGATCACATATACGGCTCTACCTGGCAGAAAAAGAACTGAGACAGAGCATACAGCTGACATTCCCTAGACTCTGGATGAGTGCCAGTGTTAAATGTACTGTTCAGCACAGGGAAGACCATTTTCTGCAGAGAGAGGTCTAGCAGGCACTCATTAGGACAGGCAGAGTCCAGTGGGAAGGATGATATATCTCACTGTCAGCAAGTGCTCTGCTATTTTCACCTATTCAGGGTGATCAGACAAGAATCCCCCTCCCTTCCAGATGAACCACAGGAACCTACTCTTTGTGTCACTTCCACAGAAATCACCGGGATTATTTGCATAAATATGATCCAACCTGGGGAGTTCAGCTGGTTTACGGTACATTTTTGTACATGCTGTGCGTAGAAAGCGAATAGATTTTCAGTCTGTTTAAACTGTACAAGGTTTTCACTGAATTGAGCAGGGACCAAGTAATGGTAGGAACATTTTTCTCCCCTGCTTTATCGTATGATACCTCTCCCAAAGCATAATGCATTTACTGTCATGGCAAAAGAGCAGAGCAGACCTGCCAGTCCTCTAGTAACCATCCTGCTCTTCTGCCTGCAATTGTTTAACTAGTTGAAAGCATTAAGTAAATGGGAACGATTACAATTGCTGATCCCATTATGAGACTTTTCATGTATATTTTACATACTAATCTAATTTACAAGCAAGAGTCTATGAAGAATTAAGTGACAGAGGTTCCTCATTCTTCATATTTTCATTTTCTGTTTGATTCCCTCTGTGTTCTGATGTTCAAACCAGAGATTAACACACACTTCACAAAGGTTCCTGGTATTTTATAGAAAGTACCCAAGGTTTTTGCACAGCTGTCCAGCAATGGCAGAGCAGAGGGCTCCAGAACTTAACAGAAGGATCAAATACATAACTTGAGCCATGTCAGTTTGCATATCATTAAAACTTGGAACTAAAGATTTGATGATTTTCAGAGGTGAAGTAAATTAAGACCAGTGTAAGAACTGAACCAAAATGAGGATTTAAGTATATCCATCTCTTAATTACCCAGCACAATCCTGTCATTAATAAATGGCTTAAGTGCCAGATAAAAGGAAGTCAGTTGCCTAGAAAACTGGTAATCATCTATTGAGTTGTCAAAAAAACCAGCACTTTCCAGTAACACAGTGTAATATTTATGAGTTATGACTAGTGGTGATAGTTTCTCAAGGCAGATGATCAGACTATACATAAAATAAATCAGACAGCAATAGATTAGGAAGGTGTCATTAAAGTCCACCTTTAAAATCTCCTAACTTTCCAATGCAATCACTCTGGGGAACGAAGTTTTTCATTGCTTAGTTCCTTCCCGAAGATGATTCCTTTTAGATGTTCATAATCATTCTAGCTTCATATCTACATTTGTAGAACACATTATATAAGCATATTGTTTTGTATGATTAACAGAGGTATCTGCTGATGAAAAAGTATGGTGATACAGGATAAGGGGTGGATTTAAGAGGGTACGTGTAACTCAACAAATATTGCAGGCCAACAATAAATGCTTCACTGTACAAGCTGATGATGGCAATCTGATAATTCACAGGGGGGAAACTTCTTTTTTTTTAAGACCATTTTTATGCTATTTTGTTTTGAATAATCTGATTTTTCTAAACAAGAGACGTTAATAAATGTTCATTAAAACACCACAGAAATTATAAGCGGGGTTTGAGTACCCTTTCTTGGGATTAAGGTTTTGAAATGTTTCTCCCAAGGTTTGTATTCTGTTCTCATCTCATTGTTCAGAGACAGCTTGCAGAAACAGTTATAATTTATTATGCTCTAAAGAAAACAGCTTACCCAGATGAAGACACATTAAGATCAGCTGGGCTTTAATAGTTCAATTTGTGTTTGCATTGTAACAGTTAGTTACATTTTTGGTTTTTAGGAAAAACCATGGTTGCCCTGGCCCATAAGGCATGATTTTCAGCATTTCTGTGGCAGTTGTCTCTCAGTGCTGAGGACTTGAGTCAGATCCCCTTGGGCATGGAGCAGTTCAGCCCTGCTCTGTTCACTTATGACAAGGAGACTGGAAGCATGATAAAAGCTGCTTCTCCCCAGCCTGAATTGATACTTTAGACTTCCAGAAAAATGATTCTGCGTGACTAAAACAGAAGTAGGTGCCCTTTATCCCAGCTCCAAAGGTTGTTCATGGCTCTTTATTTCAATAGCAAAGCTCTTCCAAACACAGCTTTTCCAAAGGCGTTGCTGTCCCCCCAACATACATCCCTCCAGGGAGCTGAAAAGCAGTGACAACTTGGAGGTCCCCCTGAAGATGCCAACAGCCACTGCACAGGGCTGACACTTGCACTCCCAAGCTTCCTCCACAAAGACAGGGTGGGCATGCCATGCTGCTGCCACTGCTCCTCCAGGCAAGTGTCACTGCTGAAGTTGGCTACAGCCTCCGAGGAAAATGATGATCAGTTGCATTTTATTTTTATACCCTGAACTTCCATTTTTACACCGATAAGGGAACAGCTGCCTCTAATCTCTCATCTAAATCCTGAGCCTGGTATGGCAACCTCTTGGGCATCATGGATGCTATCCTTAACTGGCCAACGAGACTCAAATGCCAGCTATTATCCTTATGGCAACTATGTGTGGCATTAGTTGAGGGTCTTTTTTTGCTGCCTGTTTAATTTTCTCAGTAGCAGTTGGGTCGCAGGAGACAGAGAAAAACTCTGCAGTCACTTCTCTTGCTAAAGGCTAAGATTCACTGACCAGTGGCATGCAGAGAGTTGTCTGGGGCTGCTTTGACATTGAAGGTTTCATTTCCAGAAACTGTCACACGATGATGCAAACTGCTAGGGGAATTTTAAGCACAGATGATTAATGCATAGTAAGGTAACCTGTGGACTAGCTGAGCTGCTATTCCTCCAGAAAGGCTGCCTTGTAATAAGTCATTTAGATAAGAGCAGCCAGACACTCTGGCCTTGGAAGTGCCATGGTTTGAGCTCACCATTGCCATAAGAAATGTGAAGGGGGGCTTTCTCAGCAGGATAGGCAAAATGCAGCTTTCCCACTATGGATGAGACTCGGCAAAGACTGCAGAGATGAGGCTGTGAGAACCTGTTCTGTTCTGTAGATCTGGTCCTGCAAAAAAATAGTCTCCATATACTCTTGGTATACCTTTGGAAAGTAAAGAGGGGATCTGCATCTCAAACGATTGTAAAAATGTAGAAACATATCTATCATGTGGAAATTCTTCCTCTATCTATTGGGGAAAAGCTAAACATGGGTGAAAGAAAAATTATCTCCACCTTCCCTGAGATTGGTAGGTAAGTATTAAAAGGCATTCCCTCTTCTTTTAGCTAACTTTTGCTAAAAGAGAGGAATTCCAAAATTTTGCCCACCACATACTTCTGTGTGGGTCAGTGGAGGCAATGCTGAGTAAACCCAAATTCCTTTGATTGAATCAATGCCTGGAAAAGAGATGGGGAAATGTATAGAGCAAGTGAGGTACAAGAGACTGGGAAGAGGTAATTTTCTCTTTTTGTCACAACGAGGAGTTTTATAAAGGGCTCTGCAGTTGGTGCTTGTGGCCAGATAAGACTTAATACATATTCTTTCTGATGGTGATGAATTGCATTGGTCAGAAGAGATCCTTTTCCATATATGCAATACAGAAGCCTTGGAAGGAATATTTTTGGTTAAAATGACTGGAGTAGTACTAGAGCTGCAAGCTGGCAGCATGTCTTCAGAGCTAGTGGTTTGTTGACTTAATATTCCTCTTCCAGGAAAGCCTGTGTGCTGAACAAAGACCAGGCATTCTTTGTGCTCCTGGCTGTGCACTGTGTTTGCTCAGACATGGAAGGGTCATTCTCGTAAGTCCCCTTGCCCAGCTTTCATACCACAGAAACTACAGTATGTTAAAGCGTGAGTTATCTAAGTGATAGCAAACATCAAGAAGAGAGATTCATGCTTAAAAAATGAGTTCTTCTCCTGAGTTAAATTCACCAGCCTTCCAGTCTGAGTCTACAGCCAGAACTGCTGAACACCAGCATTTTTTCTTTTGAAGATGGTTCTTTTATATAAACAAATACGTGCACAGATGTATGCAGGGAGACATCTACAAACATTTGCAATTCACTGTAGTGACAGAGGACATAATTCAAATGGCATGAGGGATGTTGAAATTATTTTGCAGAGAAAAGTGCCGTAACTTCAGCCTCATACAATCCCTACATATTTCACAGGGCCTCAGTTGTTGTTTAGTAACTACAATATTAACCCTTTTAAGAAGTTGTAAAGAAGCTATTTATCTCTTTTATCAGGCTAGGTAACAGAAATTAAAGTAGCTTCCATCCCATGCATAAGCAGGGCACCAGTCCATTCCTGGTAGCAAAACCCTGAGATGCCTATTTTTCCTGAGGGCCATGCTCCAGTGATTCATGCACAGTGTTCGGTCCATCCTACCTCCCTTCTCTCCCAGAGTCATTAGCCATTCTGATCTATTGTAGGCACAAAGGAACTTTCCACCCACCTACACTAGACCTAAAAAAAGCCAGCAGAGCTTTTCGGCCATGTATTTTCTGTGCTTGGTATACTGATTTGTATAAACATATATTAGTTTTATTTCATCTGACAGCGGATTGTGCTGCCAAAAGTTTTTAATATTTATCGTGCTTGTACTGGGAGGGGTTTTGCTCCCCTGTGGTATCCCAAACACATCTTGCTTTCCAGGATAGGAAAGGATACAGAGGAGAGCAACTAAGGAAGGAATGTCACAGGCCCCTTCCACTAAAGGACGGTTGGATTAAAAAGGCAAATGCCCAACCTGCTGAAATGGAGACAGGAAAAGAAGTGAAGTTTTCCCTCCATCACCCTGTGCTGAGTTCTGTAAGGGAAAAGGTCTCAGTATCTGCTGGCAGAGTTCTGGGGCTTCTGTCTCATCTTGACCTTCCCTTTATCATTGTATGCAGATTATTTTGCTTTACACTTAAAGAGTGAGGGAAGGTGGGAAGGGTAAGTGAAGAGGTAAAAAAGAAGAGAAGCCAAAAAAGAATTGAGTTTTATTATTCTTGCTCTTGGGCTTTGCCTACTATTCTTGAATCACCTTGGGATTAAGTCTGTTTAGAGATATGAAGAATATCTTCCTCAGACATAATTTAATAATTTTTCCCTTTCTATTATATTAGTAAATCCCCTCACATAACTTCCTCTGAAAAGCAGATCACTCTGAAAGACATCGCCTGGGCTAATACTTTATTTTCAACTGCACTGGTCATGCTTGGGTACTCTTGGTTCCTACTCTTCACAAGTTTGTAGTTCTCCAGGAATATTAAAACCTAAATGCAAAAGCCTTTTACATCATTTGTAAATGTAAGTGTCCTGATCTCTTAGGACAGCCAAAACCTCAGTTTTATTTACATACTTCTCTCTTGAATTTTTTTCCTCAACTTGTTTCTACCAATTTTTTTCTACAATATACTTGCATGGCAAAGACTAATCGGAAGGACTTGTTCATCAAATGTAGGTTTTCACTATAAGCATGTCCAGTTAGAGCTCTCTGGTGTTTGATTGTCCCTCTGGTTGTTTGATTGCTCATATCTGACAGCTTGTAGCTACTTCACTCAGCTTAAACAAGGAGAAAGTTGACAGGAAGCCTTTCAAGACCCTGTTCTTCTTCTGCTGGCTTTCAAGGTAGTTCTGAGCCAGTATTTCTCTAAGTAAAAGCTTTTATTTTGTCTCGTTATTACAGTCATTCAAGAAGGGAAAGAAACCAGAGGGCGTCTATCTGTGCCAGCAAAGAAACATCTCTCTAATTAGTAAGCAACTCGTTCATTAATTTCCATTTCGAAACAAAGTTTTCATTACCCAGTTTTGCTTCTGCAGCTACAACTAGGTTGAGAAAGATTGAGCTGTTTATATGCAACTTAAGATGGATGCCCAAGACATTGCCTTCTTAAATAATTGTTTTGTATTGCTGACTGATTATCTACTGAACAGGCACAGTTATACGAAGCTGTGATATTCACAGTTTGTCTTCTGTTCAGTTCCAGGAAATTTGTCTCATGAGGATTAGACATGCTGCCATCTGCAATACAGACATTTCTATCAGTGGATGTGGCCAGGAAAACCTACTGTTTGTGAGTAATTTCTTTTAAAAATAAGTACTGTCTCTTAAAAGTGAAACAGGAGAGTGACATGTAGCTTTAAAACTAATCTTCTAGTTAGTAGCAGAAAATAACCCACATCAGGGACTATCTGTAAGGCAAACAGCATGGATATGAAGAGGGATGCTATTTTCCTCCCAGCCCAAATGCAACTTTTGAACCTCTGTTCCACAATTGTTCTCAGACAATTGGCTGGGATCACTGGCTGCCAATTCTCAAATTCCCCCTTGAGGGTCTCCAGTTGATGGTTTCAGCTTCATTCACCCGTGGTGGAGTGTGAACTTCCCCTTTGTTCACATGGCAGAGAGAGTTGCAAGGGGCCAGGGAAGGGCACAGACATTCAAACTACTAAGATGGGAAGGGAAAGCCAGCATGGGTCAGATTAAGGGTCAGGATCAGACAGTCTCCTTATACCACAGGAACAACCTGGGCAGGCACTGAAGCTTTCATATGCGCCTCTGAATGAGGGACAGACCTTCTATGAAAAACTGCTAACCAAGGGAGTAAACCAGAGATTATAATCAGTAAAGTAATGTATGACTGCTCTTCTTGTTTCTCTCTTAGCACTAGGATTTTTTGTGCCACCAAGAGACAAATAAACTGACATCAACTCCTTAATGTACTTGCCCTAATGACAGGGCATTTTTCACTCCTAGCTGCACCCTTGCTTTAGTTTCAGACAGGGTTGTTACCTCTGTAAACACTGCTTGGGCAGTAATGCATTAGGCACAAACAGTATCTGCCAATTATCATCCTTTCCCACAAACCCACAAAGGGAGGAGAATTTTGCCCCCTCTGTCAGAGACAAGCCACAAAAAGATCACAGTTTCAGTGCTTACATAACTGAGAGGGCAAGAGTCCTGTGGCCAGGAGGCTGGGGACAGAACTAGGGCAGAAACCTCTTACAAAGGCAATAAAAAGTTCAACTACTTACAGTTTGTGAAAACGATAAGCAAATAGTCCACCACTTAACCCCCTACTTCTGCTGTTTCTGCTGTTTCATTAAATCTTAGTGTGACAAATGAATGAAAGCCTTTATTTGCAGAAATGCCCAGTGTCTGGTTGGTCTGAGGGAAACAACCGGAGAGGTCTTTTAAGGTTCCTGTTTGCTTTTAAGGCAGGGCCAAACTTGTCTCTAAAAATTATGGCTTTCTAACGGGGCACCACTTAACATCTGGCAATTTGTACTTCTGTATCAGAGAAATAATACGTACTGGCACTGAAAACAGAGAAAATATCTTCCCATGCCCATAAGTCTTCCTGTCCCATTGGCAAAAGCTCAAGGAAAGTCCATTGTCCACTCTCAGTCAGGGGTCAGAGTGACATTTTTGGAGTCTTGTACTACGCAAAGTCCATGGAAGAAAAATAATCCTCTTGTTGTCTTAGCTAATGGGGGAACACGATGTAAAGCACTCCCCTGCTTTCTGAGAGCAGGACACGAACGGGCTGCTTCAATTTCCGTCTTCCAAATTGCCATTCTTACACATACACGTCTGCTAGAGCCAGTTTTCACACCAGGACTCTGAGCAAGCACAGGGGAGTCTGCTGAGCAGAGGTTACCGTGGAGCCAGTCAAGGGGCACTGTCCTGCAGTGATGTGAAATCAAAGGAACTTACCAGGAGAGTGTAATCTGGAGGGCACATGCATGACACAGTACAGGAGAGAGCTGGGAGAAATTTGTGGAAAATTAGCAGAAGAAAACAATAATTGATTGTCAAAAATAATTTCTTTACAAAGAAATTATCTAATCAAAGAAAGTGGTAAGAAATACTGGCCTCTTGAACCCAGCAATTACTCTGGGAGAGGAGAGAAACACTCTTCGTTGGCTGAACCTGTTCTTCTTTCCCCCAAAAACCAGAGCTCTGGGGCAGGTCTTTCATAAATATTTCTTTCACTGTACAGCTTGCTATGCAGCTTGCAGGCTGAGGCCAGTTGTGCGGCCATTCCTCTCCCTAATGGCCTGATTCACTACCATCCATGTAAATTAGTAAGAAATATTCCCATGGGAAAATGAGGTCTTGAAAAAGGCTCTGAGTACAGCAGATAAATCAGCAGTAGTGTTGGCATTGCATTAAGGGTGGGGTGAATAATAATAGCAACAAAGAACTCCCAGCATCCTTAAAATGTGGCATGGGTTAGGCTTTGCCACCAAGACAGTTGTTCAGGAGAGATTTAAATGTTTTGAAGGAAAGCTCAGTAGGGCAATCATGCAGGGAGCTACTAAAAGGCTCTGTTTCAGCTGCAGCCCTGGGTGTTGGGCTCTGGCTGAGGATGCTGCCACAGAGCATGGCCTCTTCAGAACTTCTCCACTCATATCCAAGCATGTACATCCTATAGTCCACCACCCTGTTGCATGTGGTTCAATCTGTACTGGTGGGCTGTGGAAACTGAAGCCTGCTCCTCAGTAGCTTGTAAAAAGTTGCCTCCAGCAACCCACACTCTGGCCAGCTCTTGCTCCCCTCTCTGGCAGCCACCTTGGCCATTTTCAGCTCAGTGAGTGACTACTTTTCGTATGAAAATTCAAGCCTGGAGCTAGAAGCTCCCACCATCCAACCTCACCCTCCACACTCTTGTTGCAGAATGTTGCCAGAATTTCCTTTGCAGACCCCAGCCATGTTCCTACTGGCCACTGTATTCCCAGCAAATTCTCCCTGTATCCCTTCAGGGAAACCAGAGTGGAATATATTACTACAGCCATCTTCACTGTGCACTGGCTCTTTGTAGTCTGGACAGACTGCAATATTCTCAAACATTCTTGAATTATTTTTTAATTTCTTCAACAGTTAATTCTTGGTCTGTATCCTGATTCACTGAGTGCTGTACATCTCTTAAGTCATGCATGCTAATGATCATCTCCTCTGGATTTTACAGCTAGTAGTGGTGAAAGATGAAAGCCCAATATTGCCTATTATACTAGGGCTACAGTCAGATATTAAAAGAAAAAAAAAACCTTCAAGATGACATCTGTTGTAGCCAAAGTTCATATATTCCTTCATGAAAATTCAACTACATAAAAAAAGACTTTGCAATAGATGGAGGATGATTCACGCTTAAATATACAGCTGAAAGCCACTCAAAATTCTCTCTTTTCTCTACTTCCTGCTGTTTTGTGAGTCCAGCAAAAGAACAACTATGATCAGTGATAATAAATCTCCATTTTCTCACCTTGCCCTTCAGCATTTCATCAGAGATAACAGTAAAATCTGGTGCTCTTTTGACATCACACAAATAGCATTCCCTGGCTCTCTTCTCCTCTCTCCAGCCTGCTTTATCCTTCACTGCTCAGCAAATCTTCACACAAAACTAATGTTTAGCTGCAAAAAAGAAGGATATGGAGGGTATGCATGAATACAGAAAGTAGCAAGACTGTTGCTGAATGGCCCTTTTTGGAGAAATTGGCCCCATTACAATGGTTAGTGAACAGCTGCTTTCCAGCTGAGATTTATCAGCTAAAGACAAGGTGATACAAAATTTAGCAAAAGCTGTAGAGAGCTGTAAAAACTGGAGGGCTTCTTTCTGATTGTACATTGGAAGTGCATGAGCCTAGGCATTTATATCCCAGAAAAGGATGCCCGGGTATGCATGGGTAGCAGACCTGCTCCCTGCAGCTCCCACTGGGAACAATCTCCCTGCAGTGAAGGGATGATGCTACAGAGTGCCAACTAGTAGAAGAAAGCAAAGCAGAAGGCCTGAGGCAAGTGCCCAGATTGATGTCTAGCACAGTCTCCTGTATCACTGAGCTGCAGAAGTAGGTTAGAAACTTGAGAGAGAGACTGTAGCATTTCTATCCAAAGTAGCAAGTGCTTTCTTTGACAATCCCTGACTTAGAGTTGTTGTCTACCCTTTTCTCTTTGTCACTTCAGTCCCATGGTTACTTGGGCTAACATCCAAAGCCAATCTGTGTCTCCTGCTCCACCTATGCAATGTCTCAGGCTGAGGTGGAAGCTGGAAATATATTTGGATCACAGGAGAGGGCTGGGTGCTACTGAAGTAATCACTATCTTCCCTTTTGAATGCCTGCAGCACCAAATGAGATGGGACCATCCTTACATGCACTCATGTCTTCATTATGTGTTTCTGAGGAATTTACTGTGATTTAGAATGAAGTAATTGCAGTTTTGTGGGGGAAGATTAGCCTCTTAAGACCCAACACACCTCCAAAGCAGCCATGAGTGGATTGGGTATGAGTTGGTGGCATATGACAGTAGGTTGTAGGAATGAGATGGGGAGTATCACACTCATGGAGTTATCCTGTAGAAACCACGCAAGAGAAGAACTGGGGCTAGGACCTCACAGACAGGAGAGCCAATGGAGAGAAGCAGGCAGACATAAAAGCCATTGCTCAGAGCAACCCAGGACTAAGCTCTGTTTTGTGCAACACAAACATCTTGCTTACATTGCAAATTGAAATGGGAGGTTTTGTCTGCTGGAAGCAAAGAGGCAAATACCTAATTATTTTCTAATTATTAGGTTTTTCCTAATTATTATGCCATTCAGTTTTCATGTACCCATGAGTTTCATAGCAGGGCATAATCCTCAGGGAGGATGCTTGATGGGGGTCCTGCAAGGCTCCACCTCAGGAATACGGTGGTGAGGGAAGCCATGCCAAATATGCCACACCAAGCACAGGAAGCAGGATGCCAGCCAGGAACCATGAAAACTACTTTGAAGTTAAGTCCAGGGTTTTTTTGTGCCTTTCTTTCATGTTGCAGGATCTTCTGGCTTCTGAAGTTTTTATGATTGCTCTGATAATTGAATGATTCTCAGTGGAAATAAAAATGTTATTTACAAAAATTCCTTACAAAAAAAAGTGACAATTAACTGCCAGATTTTTTTCTACATCATACACTGCAATCACAACTACCAGAGCACTGATTAAAACCAAAGGCCACCCCTGCAGATACATGGGGAAAATCACTCCACGTCTCTTGCAAATTGCAATTTCACAAGCTGGCAACCCACCAAAGCACCCCAGCTCAGGTCTGGCCAATAAAAGCACAGGAATAGCTTTTTCATGTCTTTCTCTACTAAAGTTTGGTGTTAATGGAACAGAACATTCCAATAACCTTTTAAAAGGTTGGACTAATTCAATTCTTTGGGTTGGAGAGAGCCAAGCTGCATTAATCTGGTTATTGGGTAATAAGCAAATGGAGTGACATAGAAGGGAGGGAGGTGATGGTTTAAGGTGTTTTCATGTAGCAGTTGGTATGAAAAGACAGATGAGATGAAAGGTGGGAGGTTTAGCTTGCTGACAGGGGACAGACACCCACAAACTTCTCTCCCTTGCATGACCAGTCCCTGAGCCAGGCTGCACCTGCGCAGCTCCAGTACTATCATCCTGGGATGAGAGGGATATGTGGGGATGAATAATTCAGCTGCAAATCAGCTCTCCAACTGCACTGCATTTTTTTTCCTGGGATGCTATTTTTAATTTAGATACTCCCACGTGTGTGTTTGGTGGATTAGAGGCATATGAGAAATAGAAGAAGGTGGCTGACGTAGGCAGGTAGCAGAGCCTGGGAGTGGCAGGGGTTGAGCCAACACTGGCCTAGAGCAGGTCCAGTGCCACCTCCCTGCCGAGGGCAGCATGGGCCTGAGCACCTCCGAGCCCTGCTTACTTTGGTGGGCGCTGAAAAAGCTCAGCACTGCTTGCTTGGGTTTGTACCCCTGTGTTGGCAATCACAAAGAAACAATGCAGGTGCCTGTTCAGTTACAGCCAGAGCTGGATGTCAGGGTATCTAGGTTCAGTTTTGAGGTCTGCCACTTATCTCCTTTCCACAAACCTTGTAAATCCTCTCTCTTGTAGTTCCAGATCTCTTAGTGGAAGGACTGTTACCACTGTTTCCTTTGGTCTGCCTCACTTTCCTCTGGGGAAGAAACCATCACTTCTTGTTTACAGCTACTCAGGTGGGAGCCTCTTCTGCTGTAAGATGGCATCTTCCTATTGTATTTTTTAATCACAAACATCAAAAGGAGAGAGTCATCAAAATGGTTTAAGAGGAAGTAGAAAGTTTTTACCTGCAGCAGCTCAATGAGGAGATGAGGGACTGTAGGATACAATGGAGTGGAAAAAGCTGCCTATTTGGGCAAATGCAAAACTATCATTACACGCTCATCTTTGTGAGAATCCAGATTTCTGGAAGAGATTGGCTGGCATTTTGATGTGTTCACTAGTTCCTACAGACAATAAAAACAAAGATCAATCCATGAATAAAATCCTGTCATGTCCGATAATCTTTCCTTTTACCCTTTTATGTGCATCCAGTATCCAGTCGATTACTAATAATAACTGCTTTTACGAAGTCTAGAGTGCTTTGGCAGATCCCTAGCTGGTAAAGGCATTCATGTCTTCCTGTGGACTCAAGGAAACTGATGTTTAGAGTAGTTCACTCTTTGTTAAGTTATACAGAGTCTCAACTCTTCAGCTGCAAATCACTGGATAGGGGGAACTTCTTAAAAATGAGATAAGAGGGAAGTACTTGAAAACCAAAAATTAATTAACTGTAGTGAGATCATTCCATAGATTACCGCTAGGGCTGTGGAAAGTGCCCATGCTTTCAAGGCACAATGCGCTTTGCTACCCCTTCTCAGTATCCAAATAAAGGTCTAATTAATAAAAAGCCCTTTACTTCTTACTCTAATTCTTGATCTTTGTGACCAAGAAAACCCTGGACTTTTGCTTAATTACTCAATTCTTTGTCAGGAAAATTAGCTGCTGCACCCAGATTTTGGGGGGAAGACAGCAAAACAGAAAATGTTGTGATGTAGCAGTGATTAAGAAGCTAACATCCTTTGCAACAAAAATTTCATGACTGAAGGTTCACAAAGCCTGGCGATCAGTTTTAACAATGTGATATCCAGGAGACTGGGACAAAAAAACATTCTCAGTGACATTCTCAGTTCCCTGTTCAGAAAGCAGGTAATTAGCCAAACAGTTAAACGTCTAATAAGCTCCATTTATCATGCACCTTTGGCCTCATAGCTTCTGGGAAAAACAAGTACCAACAAGTACACACCACATGATGGCTTCTCACACCAACATTTTACAAAGACTATCTACAATTTCAAAACAGAAAACAACATGCCGGACAAAGGTTTCTCTTTCTTTCATAAAACATGAATTTAATCTCCTAAAACTACACTTGCCTGCAGCCCCCAAAGAGCAAGTCTACAACACTGAAACAGAATCAGGCTCGAGATTTGGAACCCTTGGAGGCATTAAGGCAGGAATGAATTGCTTTATATCATTAGGAAGCCAAGACTGTCTACTTTCCCAGGGAATATAAAGCGCTCTGTTTGCAGCTGGTACTTCACAAGACACTGAACCATAGCACTGCCCCAGTGCATTTTGCATATGCACTATAGACTATTTTAGAGTTTCTAAATTATTATCAAACAACTTAATTATTTTCTTTTCTTTAATGGCACATCTAAAGGCATGATGCAAATTTCATAGACATCTTTTACCTACCTAATTCTCCATCACACCCTCCAGATTTTTGGAAAGTTGTTGGCATGTAAATTTTGCTTTCTAGTTGTTCTTCTCTGGTTTTGTAGAAGCTCTGATAAATAGAGAGACAGCCATCAACCAGCTTCCAACCTGTGAATAGGTTGTAGTACAGTTATTTAGTAGACCTCTATCAGGACAGCATGCTGTCAAGCACACCGTGTCCTGCAGCGCAGAAACTGCTGCTGAATCATTGTCCACAGTGTCCTGTGGGAAGTGCCCTGTGTTGGATTAACACCTCAGCCTCAAGCAGGCAAGTACAGGTTTGGGTTTAAACCTTTGGTTTAGGACAGAAGTGAGGAGTACTTCAATGGAAGCCTGAAAGGAGTAAGACTTACTCAATTATTCTGTCATTCTTTATACAAACAATGGGCTGTTTTTAATCCACATACAGCAAAACACTGTTATCAAGAACAGGCACTAAATATCCTGGACAGGCCTTAAGAAATCTTAGCGTTATGTTCATGTAAAAGCAGTGCTAATGTGGGCTGGTGATCCTACTTGTCAAGCTACCTTCTAATCTTAACTCCTCTAGTGGGCTTTTGCATGTTAAAGAGTAGAAAACAATATTTAAATTAACATAAGGTTAACAGTGTATGTATTTGGTTTGCAAAACATATGTAAAAACTGCAAACATTACATGCTCTGCTTAGACTTGGGAGTGTTAACAAGAAAAAATACATCCAAAAAACCTTTAGAAGTAAGAATCAGAAGTAGGAATCTGACTGTATGAGTAATATACAGAGTACCTGAATGGTCTTTTGGTATTTTGTTCACTTCATGCAAAGTCTTTTTCACAAGTTCAAGCTGAACAAAAAAAAAGTGGAATGCAACTACTGAAGGAACCCTGTACTTTTCATATAGGACACAATGACAGGAAACACAAACAGGTGACCACAGCATCCCTCTGGGTCTGCAGAACTAGAAGTGAAAATTTCCTTGCATTCCAGAATAAAACTTGGCATGGTTGAGTTTATTTATGGCAATGGAATCTTGAACGAGCCACACTCTCCAAAGACACACTCTTAACTGTTAAAAGAAAAGTTGCACTCATTTAAAAAGTCTTATATTGTTGAAATGGAACTACTTAACTTTTAGAATATATTTGCTAATTTTAGCTATATCATACAAATCTCAAACATTTTCTATTAAGAAGCAAGATACTCTCCATTTTCATATTCAGGTTTTGTGATATATTTTCCTATCATTTCAACTACAAAGAGAAAATGAGTGGTAGGTTTCATAACATCAAATACTGAAAAGGAGGTGTTAATTGGTATTTAAGAATTGCAGTCCAGAGCATTCAAAAGTCCTATTAGCTATCTAATCATTTAGAAGCAAGAGGATTTCTACCTAGTACCAATGGATTTGAATAGCATATGCATCATAGCTATCAACCAAGAAAATTCTATGTAATGGACATAATATATGTGTAGTTTACATGGCATTAAAAATATCTGTTGATAGTCACATTAATAAATTAATAAAAATTAGAAAAAAAGAAAAAGGAAGAAAGAAAAAAGTTAAATCATAGTAGATGATCATTAGGAAAGACCGCCAGACATCAAACAGCATCCACAATGCTTTACCAATCCTGTTTTGCTTCCTTTCCAATGCAAATTAAATTTAAAAATCCTTAAACTGGACTCAGAGATGCAAATAGTGCTAATGAAGAATATAAGGTATCTGCAATTGCATGAGATGGCAGGAGACCATAATAACATCATAACTCTCCCAGCTCTAATACATGCAATATCCTAAAGCAGCAACACTCTCTGCTGGACTGTGAGCAAGCAGTCCCCATATGCATCATCCCTAACCTAGTGGCTTGTTGGGTCCAGTATCTAGTTACTCTTGTGCTGGTTCTACTTGGGCTGCTCCAGCTAAATAGCCTTCACCATTCCCAGATCAGCAGCCAAGTTGGGACAAAACATCACACTCAATGTTTCACGAAATTTCTCATGCTCACTTCTCATGCACTGTTGGCTGTTCTGCTTATCCATGCATCACGAGAAGCAGCAGATTGGTAAAGGAACATAAAATATTGATTTTAAAGTGCCGAGATGTCCTGCAGCTTTCACATTCTCACAACAGTCCATGACGGGCAGAGGGCACAAGTGAGCGAGGCTGACAAAAGCTACCTTTGGGGGAGGCCAGCTCCCTTCTTGGTCTCTTTCTGTAGTCAATGGAAAGAGCAGGATCTGACTTAGGTACACTGTGTTGCCACTGTATGAACTCTTTCCCTTCATGTAAAGCCTTCCTCAGCTAAAACAGGCCCTGGTGAACCTTGTCCCCAGCCTCATGCCCAGAGTGGGCTCCACAAGGCCCAAGGTGGGATTCCCACACGTGGCTCCTCACTGGCTGGGACAAAGTGACACACAATCTGGCTACCTTAGGTATAAAAAGGGCACAGTGTCCTAGCACAAGACAACAGTTTATACCCTGAAGCACTACCTACTTTATCACCCTGACTGCAAGGAGATACCATAGTTCAGTTGTAAAAAAATGGTAATAAGTAACAGCATTGAGTCATCACCCACAACCATCATTCTTGAGCTTAGCTCATTCTTGAGTAAACAAGTGATTTTCTTTCATAAATACAGTATGAATCAAGGTATATCCTGTGCTGAAATTGCATGTCCTTTGCTTGAATTTTCTTTTTGGAACAGGAAAGCATGGAACATCCTCTCCTGCCTGTCTCTAGCAAGTCATTTCAATGGGAGTAAGAAACGCTGAGCGAGCTTATCCGGTACATCTGGTATGCCTGCAAGCCATGCTGGCAGTTTTGCTGAAAAATGTGCAGAAGAACCTTCCCCCTGTTGGAACGTAAATTTTCATTTTTATAAAAGCATAACGAGTTTTGAAAGGGTAGCAGAAAGTGATTTACAGAAATGCCAACTTTGCTTTACATATCTATGAGACATTCAGGATTCCCACTGTACTGCAGGACGGATAGCATAGCTGTATCTGCCTTACTCCGTGATTCCAAGCTAAATCCTATCAAGTAAGGGTCCCTTTTAAATGTTATTTCGCAAAGTAATTTATAATTTTTCCAGGGAAATAAGGACTTGGGTGACCAGTTATAGAATTTCCAGAGGCCACCTGCATTACCAAACCTAGACCAGGCCCTGGCTTTCCACAGAGATTTTGCTGTTAATGGGCTGAATTTTGTCCTAAAAGTTGCTACAGTTATTGGAGGGGGGAAGCTGTTTCCACTCCTCTAGAAGGTTGCGAGAAGACCTCTCTGATCCAATTGTGAGAACCTGCTCTTTCTATCCAGTCTAAATGTGATATGGTTACTTGTAGTTTTTTATTCTTTACCTTGAATAGGAAAAAGAATATCTTCTCTGTTGCTGGTACTAGGCTAACCAACATATTGTTACAAAGAATTCAGTATCTTAACACAGCCTTTATTTTTTAGACTAAGCAGCACTTCATGCCATCTCTAATATGACCTGCTTTATGGTACCTCTGCACTTCTTGCAGATTAATTAATCTTTCTCAGAGCAATGTGGCAGCAGTTGTGTTGCAGCTGTGCATTCACCATGCCTTCTACAATGAAGCTTTCGCTTTCTGCTGGAAATATCTTGTCTGATGTATGCTATGGCCACAAACACCTTCTTCATGGGTTCATCCCACAGTCGATTCACAGTCACTCTGTGATCATCTCTGACACCCAGAGTTCTCTCCACCTGAGTCACCTCTAGTCTCCCTTAGACAAAGTCCTCATTAACCCTGAAGTGCATGCCCTGACATTCTGTTCTAATCAAACATCTCTTGCCACCTATCTGCTGGAGTCAGAAAGGTTTTAATAAATGGTAAGTCTTCTTACATGTTAGCTAACGCCCCTTCAGATTTCAAGAGCCCGCTGACTTCATATGTAAATGTACTTAATGAAAATATTAACAGCACTGATCCAAAAACTGACCCTTAAGGAACTCATTGTAACTTGTTTCTTGACTCTCTTTCCTTTCTCTTCCTCTGCCCTTTCCCAATGGTCAGTTCTTCCCCACCTTTCATGTCATCTGTTAACCCCCATCTTCTTTTGCTCCATTAGTATTTTCCCATTTAGGAGTGTATCAACTGCTTTGCTAAGGCACAAATGAGATTTACCACATTTTCTATTTTGGAAAATCCATTATCTCATTTAAGGAAAGCGATCAGATTATTCTGGCACCATGTGCCCTTGGTAAACTCAGGCCCCTTTCATCTTGTTTAATGCTTAACTAGGAAGAAAACTGTAGTCATTCTTTCTCTCTTGGTAATTTTACCATGTGTAGAAATACAGAAGAAGGTTGAGGTAGATCACATCCACTTCCATCTGGGGCATGTTGGTAAGGATATAGATAACAGCAGTATACATACGTGTATGGGCATAGGAGTGTTATGTGTTACATATAAACATGGACAACATATACACATACATGTAAATATTTGTACACAACTACTTACAACCTGCACTGAGCTTTTTAAGGAAATACTACCATTTTCACTTGTCCAAACAATAAGGATTAATTAATACTCATTAATTTTAAGACTTGCAGATATTTTCCTCCTTTTCCACTTCTTCTGGAGCCAGCTGACAGCCACCTAGACAAGCCCAGTGTGCAGGATGGTTTTACCCAGCACTCAAACTGTTTCCTGCTGATACCATTACAAAGTTCAAGTGCAATCTAGTTGTTGGATAATTGCAATGATGAAGTTTGTCCATTAGTGCAAAAAGCTGTTTTAACAGTCACAGTGAACAGAAAATGTCCATTTGCCACCTATTTTAAGTATGAGGGCCTGTTTCTTAATGAAAGAAAGGTCAACACATGACAAGTGTTTAATTAACAAGAGCCTGTCTTGTTATGCCTTCTCGTCTGACATGGTAGCACACACTTTTATAATACAAAAATTTATTGTGAGAGGAGGTACAGGAGGAGAGGCACAGCACCTCTCTGTGACTGTCCAGATGGAGGATCCTCTCCCCGACATATGTGTAGAGGATATGTACCACAACAACATGGCAGCCTTCTCTAAGGGCTTCGAGCGGCTGGAATCACCTGCCTCTCGGCATACAACTGACTTGCCATCTGAAATGACACAAGAAAGACAGAAGAATGAAAAGCCAGGTTTCCAAAACTTGCATTCCTAGCTGTAATAAGGAGACATAACATTCCCAAATGCCCCTAAGTTGTGGATAGTTTAATGACAATATGGTGTCACCATGACCAGAGTCTACCAGCTCACAAAGACTGAGCTCTTACTCCCATGACTGTAAATTCAAAATTTTAAACAGTCTTACAAAAAACTTCTGTCCAGATTAAAAGCAAGAAAAGTGTAGCTTTGAATGCAGCGAAGGGGTAGTTTTGCTTGCCACTGCATATAACTAGTTCCAACCAACTGCAAAACTGTGTTAGTGCATCAGGAGACGACCAAGATGAAAATACAGTACCAATTACTTTGTTTGAAAACAGAGCTGTTGATGAAAGGCAAAAAAGTAAATGTGTATTGATTCTGGTAACTTCTCCCCACCTACATGCACACACCTACTCACACACTTTTAGTCTGAATCAGTAAGAAGCTGCTGACTGTCACTGGTCTAATACCTTCGTGTGGAACATGGAGGATGTGCATTTTGGGTTAAATGCACCCTTCTGTAAATAACACAATACAAGCGCTGCATAAAACCCCCTCAGAATAAAGCTCACCTAGGTCTTAAAAATGACTCAGCCCCATGTCCCAGCTCCAGGCTCAGGGACCAACATCAGCCTGCTAAAACAGTGCTGGTAAATATGATTCCACTGAGTCTGGATCTTGCATATTTTCAAAATTCTTCCATAACATTCAGTGTTTTAATGAGTGGCACAGGGACAGGCACAGATATTTTCCAACAAGACAGGGCCATCCTGGTCACCGAGCACAGGATGGGGCAGGCAGTTTTCTGTCTTCTTATATAGCTGATGCACTGCTATATAAAGCAGTGGAGTCACTGGCGCACTGTGTGAGTTCCTCTTCATTTTGCCAAACCAGGAAATGACAAACCTGTATTGGTTTGGATGACAAGAACCTCCTCTGTCATCAAGGCCAGCCCCCAGCTAAAGTGGGCATCAAACAATAATACCTCTAATACAAGTAATACCTGTTATGAGTTACCAAAACTCACAATTTACAGGTTAAGATCCACCCCTAGTAATGTGACCGGTTTTGCCCAAATCCATTCCTTTCCATCCCAAAAGTATAACTGCCTCTTCTGCCTCTTTCAAGAGTTTATTCTTCCACTACCACAATATTTGAGTGCTTTTAAAATAAAATCTACTGCAAAAGAGAAGCTTCTACTGATCTTTGTGGTCTCACTCAGAATTCTTTCCTTTGAGATCTGGGCTCAGATAGTAAATAGGGTTTGAGAGGATTTTTCTTTAATTTAGTCCAAGAATTTCTTGCTTTTTTATATTCTCAAGTGATAGTTTTCACACCCCTGCAATCCAATCACCTGCATTTTTCATCTGACCTTGTGTTTTAAAGCAAAACCACTAAATATGCGTATATGTAAACAACACCAAAATTAAACTCAATAGAAAAGCCACATTCAAGGAGTTTAATGGAAAAAAATAACCAAACAAATTCTTTAATTACATGAAATGGGGCTGGGATTTGAAGTATGAAGGTGATAAAAATTATTTTGTATTCCAAATGCTGGGGTTTTAGTAGGAGGCTGAAAAAATACTACTCATGTTGTTGATGTAGGAGCAAAAAAAACAATGCCAGGAAGCACAAACATCAATTCTGGTAACTATCAGCCAAGGCAAAATTATACTTGTATGGAAATCTGGGAAGCATGTCTATTTAAGTGACAGACAACTGGGGCACTTCTGCACATTTCCCATACAGGAACTAATGAATTACCTAGTTACCCAATCAGCTCCAGACTTAAAGTGGACTAACAAAAATGGTAACAAACACATTAGTGCAAAGTCTAAAAAAACAAATCAGGGGACTATCAGCCTGATGGAAAATAATTTATGACTATTAAAGCAAATACAAATATTTCTATATCATTAATTTTCCATAATGAAAGGAGGCTGAGAAAACAGCCCAGGTTAGGAAGCAAAACTCCATGTGGGGAAGGTGGGGCTCATGGGAGAACAGGTTAGGTACCCTGTTTGGAAAAGTCTGAGCCGTTTCAGGGCTTGTGTCCCTGCTTGCTCCCTGCACTCTGCATGGGTTTCGGCCCAATAAGGAGAGACAGATGAGTGGGTGGTGTCTCCAATGCTTGCTTTGGCTATCAAGGTGTTGTTTGGTTTAATTTTCATTCATACGGTGTGCTGTGCAGCTCACAGCTCTGATTCATGATTGCTACAGGATTCTGCTCAGGAACCTGAGAGGTTCCCACTTCCAAAGGGAAGGGACCTGATGTGGAGCAGTTGCCGTCCTTGCTTGCAAATGGAAACCTCTTTACTTTGTGCGTGTAGTGCTCTTCACCTCAACTGGGGACAACACCATGGAGCTCAGAGTCAGAAAAAATAGCAAATAACGAGAGGATTATTTTATGTTGTCTTGAAAACATTCTGAAAGTCCAATCACTGCCTCAAATTTAGAATTATGATTTTTTAAAATACATTTCAATCTCTGGACTGTTGAAGTATCTAACATTAAACATACTGACCTATATTTCTCATGCTCTGCCAGCAAGATTATAGCTGATTGAGTAGTTAGACCTTCATTTTATCTTTTTAATCCATTCACTTCACTAAAACATTGCTTTCTCATCCTGACAATCTACTTATATATTTGATTTGCTTGAAGCTGAGGATAATCTGTTTAGATTAATACTAAATTAATCACAATCTTAAATGCTTCCTAGAAAGTTAAATATATGCTATACACAAAAGTAGACCTGCCATACCTGAGCAGCACTTACTTAGGTTTGGGCCCATGTGGAGCCTCTAGCTCTTCTCTGTTCACCATATTAACCAACAACCCAAACTGGGTTTGGTTAAACTCAGATCTATCTTGGGCTTCTGATGACATGGTAAGTATTGTACCAAGTTTTGGCTATCAGTGCCAAATTTTTTTTTTTAAATAAACTGGAGAAAAATAAAAAAACCAAATAATATAATTTTATATTATTCGTTATTTTCTTCTGGAAGGACTTTGCTGGTATGATTTTTATTAGCAGCTAAGAAAAAAAAAATCAAGCACATTTGACATGGGTTTGAATTGTGTGTTACTTAGAACATGTAGAAGGTTACTTCTGTCAAGATACTGAAAGATAGTGGAAGATACTGGAAACTTACTCTGAGAATATACTGAAAATTTAATTTGTGTCCCTTTCTGTTGATTTTATTGGAGCTTATTGTGTAATCTGGATTCTAATAGTGAGGAAGGCAGCCAACATCAAATGAAGCTAGACAAGGTATAAGATTTTCTGTAAACAGAAACTGAAATTAGGTGAGAAAAACAGACCAACCAGAAACATTCTCAGAAGGAAAGAAGAGCAAAGGTATTCTGCATAGTATGATACATGAAATGACCCATGAAAGCCAAAACCAATCCAGACATAAACTGTTATTTGGAATTTGGGCATTTTCATTGCCTTATTTATGGTTGGAGTTGCTTATCTATTAAACACTGACTGTTTGGCAGCACCATTTCAAAAACACTGTCAAGACCCATGTCAGCAGTGCCTAGAAATGGCAACGAGTAATTGTCCCATGGTGTCAAGAGGACAGCCAAAAGCACACCAAAGCTTTCCTCCAAAATCTTAGACTGGCTTTTTTTCTGTGGTCTCATCCAGTCTGCTAACCTCTCTAAGATAATTTTCCATCCCTTCACTCAGACGTGAATCAGGAGAGTGCAGGGGTTAAGGCCAGCGTGACGGGAAATCATCCTTTCAGTTGAAAACATGTCCCAGCTGGTCATGAGCTCTCATTTATCCTGGGGAAGGGACTCAGCCAAGGACTGCACTGCCTGCCCCCCTACACAACAAAATGCTTCATCCTCCCTCAGTCCATGAACTCACACAGCAGCTCAGGGAAAGATTTGGGACAGAAGGCCTGTTAAAGCCAAATTGCCATCACTTGCTGACAGGGGGATCAACAGGTAAGGAAACTAAAATTATGCAGACAGTCATGGGGAAACTGTACTAGTTTATCAGCAGGGTAACCATCAGAGCTGCTCTCTGTTCATTTTTGTGGTGAAAAGGTTATAATTTAAGCACACTTGACAGGTACACACAACCAAGTGGAAAACTTCTATTCAGTAAATACTTGTTTTTAGTCACATAAGAAGGTTGACTTTACTGTAAGCATTGCACTGCATAAACAGAATGTGTCTGTTTAAACTGTGCTGGAAACACAACAGTGAAGGAAAAGGTCTAAAAATGAAAAGGAGCAACAGTTGCCAGCAGCAGAAGGGCACAAAAACAGGGGGAATAAAAAAAAAATATTTCTTGTTCCTTGGAGGCTACTACAAGTTACTTGCATTAATTAAAGCCAACTCTGAACTCTGCAGTGTTGACAATAGGGTGAGATGTTGCTTTCCAGGCAGACGTAGAATTAATTATGCTGTGCTAGATTGCCTTTATTGACTTGTGCCATGTTGTCTAGGATGACCCTATTAGAGCAGGGAGGTTAGACCAGATGACAGCCAGGGGCACACTGCACTAGAGCTGAGCTCACGCAAACACACGGAATTTCAGGATAAGAACAACTGTAGTGTCTTTCCTGCCTCCAGGTACCCATTCTGTGATCCTGTGTTTCTGTGACTTCTGCTTTTTACTCTGACTTGTCAAAAAGACATCACAAAAAATCCCCCAAACTCTAGCCTTTATTTCAGAATCTGCCTCTTAAAAGAACAGAAAAAAACAACCCAAAACCAGAAGGGAAGTAAAATTATTGACATTATGGACATCTAGCCCTAACCTATACAGTTGCTTTACAGGGCATCTATATATGCTGTGGAGAGCAGCAAAATTAATCATACAGAAAAGGCCAGGTGAGAGGGGACCACAGTGTGTAATCTGTCCATCGGCTCAAGCAGGGCCATCCTGCAGCACATGGCAGAGGATTCTGTCCAGACAGTTCCCAAATATCTCCAGTGAGGGAACCTCTCTGTACAGTCTGCTCCAGTGCCTGGTCACCCGCACAGTAAAGCAGTTCTTCCTCTCGTTCAGCTGAAACTTCCTGTGCATCAGTTTCTGCCTACATCAGTTGCCTCATGTCCTACTACTTGGCACCACGGAGAAGAGCCTGGAAACATCCTCTTGGCACTCCCGCTTTAGATACTGACATACGTTAATGAGGGTCCCTCTGTCGCGTCTCTTCTCGAGGCTGAACAGCCTCTGTGCAATTTATATAGAGCTTAACCCCGGTTAATTTATTATTATTATTATTATTATTATTATTATTATTATTATTATTATTATTATTNACGCGCCAAGATGGCGGCGCCCGCGGGTCGGCGGGGAAGCTGAGGGAGGGCGCGCGCAGGTAACGGTCCCCCCCGCCCGGCCCCGCCGCACGCCCCCCGCCCGCCGGGGCCGCCGCTGCTCCCGCTGCCCGCGGCTTCCCATCGCCCGCTCCTCTGGGCTCCCTGCCCGCGCCCCGCCGGCTCTCCCGGCGGCCCTGTGCCGCCGGAGTTGCCCCCTCCTCTAGCCTCCCTCAGTCACCGCTCCCCCTCTCGCTCTGTCCCGCCCGTGGAGCCGCCTGCTCCCCGTGCTTCTCCAGCGGCGGGACACCCCCACGGGGCTGAGTGAAATGTGCTGGGCCTCGTCAGGCAGTTTCCAGGACTTTAATTCAGTCTCTCGCGTGCTTACTGCATCTTTCCAAACGTTTTCTGTGTCAGGGGAGGTTTAGATTCGATATTAGGAAAAGGTTCTTCCCCCAGAGGGTGGTCGGGCACTGGAACAGGCTTCCCAGGGAAGTGGTCATGGCACCAAAGCTGACAGAGTTCAAGAAGCGCTTGGACAATGTTCTTGGGCAGTTGGGCTCTTGGGGGGTCCTGTGCAGGGCCAGGAGTTGGACTCAGTGGTCGTTTTAAGTCCCTCGTAGCTCAGGATATTCTGTGATTTATTTCTCTATCAGACCAGCCCCTTCCATTCCTGGCGCACCTGAGTAAGACAGTTTTAGGCTCATAACCTTGCTCCTTGAAAGACCCACACAGCATTGGGCTGGGGTGGCCTTAACTGGGGCAGGGAGGGGCACTCCACTTGTCCTAGTCCCATGCACACAAGCCTGGATAGGGAAAACAGCTTAGTGCCATGTCTTTTGGATTTGATTATCCTCTGTGCCACACATCCTGGCTTGGCCCAACACATGACTGGCTGATCATTGCATCTTGTGCATGATGGTACCTGGGAGCAGGAAAGACACTGCAAGTCCTCTTTCTCGTCCTAGAATTCCATGTGTTTGAATGAGTTTAGCTCTAATGCTGTGTGCCCCTGGCTGTGGCTGTTTTCTCGCTCCCACCACTGCTCTGATCCCTGCTCGCGTGATCTGTAGGGCCTGAGGTCACCCAAATGTGCACTCTCAGGTGTGACATTGGCAGGCAGGCTTCCCTTGAGCTGTGCACAGGCATGGGGTCTGTGTCCTTTGTGTCTCAGAATCACAGAATCAATTAGGTTGGAAAAGACCTCTGAGATCATGGAGTCCAACCCGTGGCTGAACACCACTCTGTCAACCAGACCATGGCACTGAGTGCCATGTGCAGCCTTTCCTTAAACACCTCCAAGGACAGGGACTCCACCACTTCCCTGGACAGCCCATGCCAACGTCTAATCTCCCCTTCTGGGAAGAAATTCCTCCTAATGTCCAACATAAACCTCTCCATGTGCAGTTTGAGACTATGTCCTCTCATCCCCTAGTCTCCCTTCAGTGAAGCATTATACGCGCGTGTAACTCCTGGGCTTTAAAATACTTGCTTTGTAAATTAGCAGTGCTGAAACTGGCTTGCATAAGGAAGCGCTCCTTTCTGCTGTAAAATAAATCAAAGCAATAGAAATAAGACATAAGTAATAAGGAAATAATTAGTAAAAATAAGCAAAAAACTTTGAAGTACTAAAATGCTAATTTTGAGTTGAGAGTGATGTTATGGAGGGAGGGAAATTGGAGTCTCCTGAATGACTCATGTGCACCTGCACTGGGAATCCTAAGTACAGTCCTGGATTTGTTTTTATTACAAATGAGAGAGATTATGGAGGGTAGCAACAAAAAATTCAAAGCACTGGTGTGACATAAGTGTGATGCCTAAAAAGGCCAACCTAGAAACAGAGATTAGACAGGGTAAGGGAATAAAGGTGATATTTATTTAAAAGGCCTTCAAAGGTACACCCTGGGGAGCCAGAGGGTATTTCCAGAATGGACCCCCAAGATGGACGACGAGTCACGAGTTCTTTCCACTGTTATGGGTTTGGTCCATTTGCATATCAGCATAAATTCGCCAATTAAACTTTAGCTAATAAGGTAACCGCCCCCCCCAACTTGCCCCCCTTCTCAAGATGCTGGTTTACACATTTTGGCCTAGGACAGTCTGAGTGTCCTTGAAGAGCAAGCCCGGAGAGGCTTTGTTATGTCTGTCTTAGCATGAGAGAACAGCAGCTAACAGGCTGCAAGACAGTTCAAAGTTACACACTAGGAATACAGAGAATACAGAATTTGCAAAATATAAAACCTAAAACCTAAGGCATCAAGTGAAAAACTGTTTAAAAGACCCTGCTTGATAAGTAAGAGAGAAAAGGAGCAATTCTATAGATAGGTAATGAGACAGGCAGTGAGGGTTTGTGTATGCATATATGGTGAATGTTAAAGGAAGCATAACTCCCACTAGCTTGCTGGGGATCTAATTTAGGGGGTATAGCAATTATTTCTACTGATAATGTTTCTGCCTTTTGGGAAATGCAGAAGTAAAATCTTTTCTTCTACGGAGTTTCTCTACACTGAGATTTTACTGATGTAACTCTGCAAGGAAAATTCTGAACTGACTGAAATAGCTAGTTTGGTACAAGTGTATTGGGCAAAATTGAAAAACAAACCAACCCCAAAACACCAAAGCTGACCACAGAGGATAGGAAGTACTGATGTAAAAATGCCATTCTATTAAAAAAAAGAAAGCAGTCGAGGAGGAAATCTCAGAGTAGAGGTCCTTTAATGCCATATTTTCTACTGTAGGAAGTAAAATCAGCAAATATCTTGTTGAAACTGATCCCAAATACAGGAACTGTCTGATCTTTCTCCCATCTGAGTAGCTTTAGAAGACTTGCTCTAAAGCATTTGAGGAGTTAACTCAATTTTTAGTTGAAAAAGAAAGCTTTAGCAAAATAAAATAGTTGGTTTAGAATATCTGGTTGAAATCTACTAATTATACTCATCCTCCCCCATCTCTTTTCAGTGATGACAAATTCAGATTTTTACAGTATAATTTCATCCAACTTCCTCTTCTCTCTGTTTCATTCTGAATTTTTACTAACACACTGTTAGCTATCTTCTATTCAGGCGATGGAGCTTCTGGAACCTTCAATTGACTGATTATGCCTTTATGGGAGACTGAATGCAAGAATTATATTTTATTAGATAACACATCTAACACAATAGTTTTGTTCTGTATAAAGGCCACAGTTAGTTATCTTGACTAAAAAATGCTTACTTTTACAATTCAGACACAGAAATAAAACGCAAGTTCCATGGAAAACAGACGAGTAGTCCAAGTCAAGCTAAAATAGTTTCATAGCTACCAATTTTCAGTATAATCATAATAATCATTGAGTTATTGTAAGGTATTGCAGCATGAAATTATTTTTTTTGTCTTTTCAGATACCATAACCTTAAGAATGCAGTCGGTTTGTCAAAGAGTTGTCCCTTGTTCCTCGTGTTTGAAGAGGCAACTAAATGGCTTCCTGGGATTAATTAAATGGCAGAGAAGACTGGCTCCTGCTTGTGTGAGAACTATTTACAGTGAGACGGGCAAATGGGAAAAAAACTATGGGTTGGAGACAAGAAAACGAGTTGAAAATTGGTGGTTCCCAAGAATAAAGGATCAGTTCTGCAGAATTTCAGAAACTGATGTAAGCATTATGAGAAATTTGGGGATTATATGTTTGGTATTTTTTGTTTTCTTAGAATGAAATTAATTGATATTTACTTAGTACAGATGGCTTATAGTGATTAGATGTGCATTACATTTCAGGGGAAAATACTTTCATGTAGATTATTAAAAACATTAATGAAATAGGTAAACAAAAATAATAAAAAAAATCCTGAGAAAAAATACAGTGATAGGAAAAGTATAAACTTATAAATTTAGGAAGTGTTTAAGTAATCAATTCTTTCTTTGTATATTATACAATATTTGGGAATGAATTATTTAAAGTATTAAAAGAAACATCTATTCCTAACTTTTGTAAACAATTTTCTCAAGGTTCTGTTCCCAATGTTATGACAAATCTATTACACTACACCCTGTGACTCATTAAAATCTGTGTTAAAGGAAAATGATTTTTTAATATTTTCTGTTTTACAGTCTCACAGGAGTAGTAAGTGACTTCAAGAAAAAAAAAGTTTTCCCATGCAATAAAAGATCTTGAAAACAACGGTATCTCAGTCTATGACTCTTTTTGCCGTCACAATTATTCTGTCACAATAGATAAAAAACATTCTTTGTGCCCCTTTATGTTTTTTTGTTTATCTCTCTTAAAATGTGCCTTCTCTCAGGCAAAAAAATAATGCTATCAAAATGCTGAAGAGAGAAAAGAGCTTGCTTTTTCTGGGGAAGAAAACTGAGATGAAATGGTGCGCATGTATACCTTTAGCAGGGAAAGCATTCCTTTAGACTTGTGTCTTTGATACACATATATACATAGGTATCATACATAGCATATATATGCTAAGCTCAAAATTGTATTTTTAATGATATTTTTGTTTTGTCCTTACAGTTGAAGTAGATTTAATAACATCTCATAATGAGGCAAATAGTGTATAGTGCTGCAGTGAAGTACTCAGATTATTTCTGATTTTGCTGTGATTGAACAAAAGTGATAAAGAAGTATTATTTGACAAGTATTAATAGAGTTTTATTCAGAATAGTAAAAGCTGAAAGCTGCCTGTAATTTTTTTTTATTATTAACATAAGACAAATAATGTAAGAACTTAGCAAGTATCAATGATACTGATACTCTAAATGTATCAGTGATTAATTCAGTGGTAATCAAGATGTATTAGGAATAATTGATGTGAGAGAGGATTTGTGATTTCTTTGTAACTTTTGTCATTTTAGTTAAACCTAACTAAATGAAATTCTTAGTTTCTTTTCATTATGCAAAATACTGCTTGTAAGATATGTTTGGATCTGAGCATACGTAGTGAAACTGAACAGTTTCCCTTTAGCAGATGTTCATGCAATTGCAAATGATGTAGTCACTCTGCAGTTCAGCTGACAAAAAGCAACTGGCCAGGAGTGAGCTCTGTGTTTGTTGCAGATACAAAGTAAAACATTAATTATTTAAACTGTTATGAGAGTAATTTAATCTGCTATGTTTTCATGTTTTTGTTGGGGCAGACTAAGAATACATAGATAATCAGTTGCAGATGCTAGAGTGGCAGTGGTGCTTTGTTAGGCTTCAGTTCTGTCAATATAACTTTTTTTGAGTAAAAGTGAATTAATTTTCGTAACATTCAAGTGCCATGTAAGTGTCAGTATAAATTGATGAGATGTCAGCAAAGTCTGGTACAACATCTCCACTTACAGCCCCAAAGACTTGGATCCGACGTTCTTTGTCAGTGCTCTCTTGGATCAGTTCCAGCAGAACCGTGTTTCTCTTCATGGTGTCGTGTAGTAGTTTATAATGTGCACATGTATTTATTCAAGTGAAATGCTAACTCATGTAGTTACTAGTTTCTAAAAATTTCTTTCTAGAAATCAAGACCAAAATTTTATGTGCTTTCTATGTTCCCATATCCTTCTGGGAAGCTTCACATGGGCCATGTTCGTGTCTACACCATCAGTGATGCAGTAGCTCGGTTCCAGAAAATGAGAGGGATGCAGGTAAGAATAGATCAGCGGTAGGACTGGGTGGGGGTTTTTTATGTTTTAATATCATAATTGATCAGGAAATTAGTATTTTGCAAAATCCATGAAAGTGGCATATGTGCTACAGATGTGTAGATAATGATCTGTGAAGCTTTGAATATTGAAATTTGAGACTTTTAAAGCCGGTGGTGTTCAGAACTCACTGTAGGTAAAAGATGGTTAGAAGATACCTCAGATGATACAGCTGATGCTGTATCAGCTGCCTGAACATACTGATGTATGGCACAGTGTCGCTGAGACCTGTGGGCAACACAGTTTCTGTGAGAGGAGACTGACAACCCTCCTGCCATCTGGGTGGGACCGGGGGAAGGAAAAAGTGTACCTGGCAGGAGAAAACAGACACCACCAAAATCAACTGCTTTTGCCTCTTCTGCTCCTGAGAACCAGTTCATGTCATTTGTCAGACACAGAGGGACAGCCTCTGTGCCAGCTGGGAGGGAAACCTTTTTTTTTCCTTTTGTGAGTGCTGCAAGTCAGATGAGCAGGATGATGTCACATCATGTGTGTGTAGCTAAAAGTTTCTGTTCTGTAGCATCTGACCCCTTGGCTTGCCCATTTTAGCCTTGCTCATATATATGAAATGTCTTCTGAAGGTGCAGGTCTACGAGGTAGGATAAGCCTAATTTTCTTGCTACATCTACAAGGAGAAATCTCATTTTCCCTTCCACATTTCTCTGTTTCCCAGTCTCCTCCATGCCTGCCATCGTTTCTCCCTCTCTCCCTTTTGTTTCTCCATTAGGCTGAAGGGGTAGCTGAGAGCCTTGTCCCTGCAATCTGCAGTGGGATCTGAGCTGGCATTCTGCAGTAAAGGCTGGCATGGTAAAATTTGAAGGGTGTAAAAGGAAGGTGTGGGAGAACTGTGGCCTAAGCGACAGCCATATTACAGAGGAAAGACATTTGGTAGAGGGAAAATGTGAAGAGTCTGGGAAAAAGTAGGAAGGAGGAATATGGAAAGAGAAGGGAGCAAAGAGAAAAATGGCATAGGCAAGGATCTAGGATGACAGGAAGGATTCTCTCTAATGTACAAGAGAGAAGGAGCAGCTCGGGAATATAGGAATCAACCTCAAAAGAGTACAAAGAAGATGAAATGGAGAAACAAATGTTAGTTACTCGTTATGGTACTAAGTGCAATTTCCTTGCTACAAGTGCTGTAGAAGTGTAGCATTTCCTGGATTGTCACCATCCATGAGACTCTGATAGGTATTGTCACTGCATTATTCAGTGTGCTGCCTTTCCAAATACTATGTGTTTTATGCCAGTGATGAACATACTGTGCACTGAATACTTGCTGCTGCTGTACAGAAAGGCATTCTTAGGCTTTCAAAATGACAGGAAAAAGAAATAACTGCCTCAGACTTTAAATGAGAAAAGAACCCCAATGTCTGTTATAACACTTACCTTTCCTGACTCCTCTGAATGACCAGAACTTGGATCTCACTGAAAAAATTGAGCTAACAAGGCATTTGAAGGGATGTTTGATTCTTGGTTGATGTTAAGACCATTGATGACATGTCATTTCAGGATATAGCCATCTCTTATCAGTAGCAGAGAAGGTAGCCAGTAAATTGCTGTTCAGAAAGGTGAAAACTTGCTTCTTCTTGTACTTGCAAAAATAAAGTGAAAATAATTATCTACATCCAGTAGCATGCTCTAGTTGTAAGCTTTTGAATACAAGGTAAGTAAGCACCTTTAATAGAAACATTTGGAGAAAAGTAAAAAGATAGTATAATTTCAATGAAATACAAAAGCCACCATTCAAACAAGTTTTTATTTCCACATTTGCCTATTTTTTTCCAGGAAAGTTTTTCCAGACTTTTCAAGTTTTTACATCTTTCATTTCAGCATATTTTTATATTTCATGTAAAAATTACTTTGAAGAAGTGCCTGTAGAACATGCTGGATTTCTAAAAATACTTGTATCTTCTGTTATGTTAACCAGTTTGAATATCTATTTTTGAATAAAGGTGGGCAGCCAAAGACTTTAACTTTCATTTACGATTAAGAGACATTAAAAATCTCTCAGATGATTTTCTGAGTATGTCAGATTAAGAGACATTGTGTTAGTGATGTGCATTAACTTGCTGGAACTTATATGAACCTTAAAAAACTTCTCCTTTATTACCCATGCTAATTTCTTCATCACTTAGGATTTTTATAATTGAGTCTTTATAATTGATTTTCTCCTTGCAATTAATTTATCAGCCTCTAAAAGTTATCTCTGCCCTTTGTCATGGTTGTACAATCTGTCAAAGATTATTATGACGATTAAAATATTGTGATGATTGTAGGTTAAGACATGGTTATTTCATAAAATTTGATATATTCCCAAGAAAAATAAATTTTTCCCGGTACCCAAGGAATTACTGGAATTCTTCAGTACATAAAAAGAAAGAATGCTTTAGAAACAAAACTGTTTGTATGCATAATTTTGAAGTTATTCCATTGATTTTCTATTTCTTTCTCATAATTCAGCTTTAATACTGCATGTTTGAAAGCCTAGGGACTGCTTATTTTTCTCCAATCAAAAATCTGAGTAGAAGTGAATCCATTTCAGGCATTGAATGCAAGCTTAGGTTAAGATTTTTGAGCAGCAGTTGCTTAAACTTTGCATCCATCTTTTTAAAAAAAAAATAGCGTAAGGCAACAAGGAATGATGGGCTGTTACAATGAAAATTACAGGCAAAACCATTCAGATTTACAGTTCCCAGGGAAAGCTTCAGACTACAATGTGTATTTGCTGTTTAATAAACAGTGAGGGGAAACATCTATGGTGTGTACCTAGTTGACAAGAATATATGATTAAGAGAACAATTTACATTTAATAAAGTGGAGGTATTTTTCATAAAGAATGCCTTAATGAGAAAACAGTAAATTAGTTGCACATTGATTTAACCTGAACAGGCAAGAAATGGCCCATATTTTGTAGTATTTTAGTAAGGATAGGCTAGAATACATTTACAAAGGGATTAGGTGTCCTTTAGAACTTCTTTGGAATGCAGTTGTGTAATTTCTTCATATTGAAGGTATTTTGAAATTTTAACTGGGAAAGTTTTAAATAATTTAGATTTTGTTGTGGTTTTGTTTTTTCTAAAATGGAACATTAGTATTCAATTTTTTTCAGCTCAATAAGATCTGATTTTGTTTCAATTAAAATATTCTAGATAGGTAATGCCCACTGAATGCTACTGATATTTGCCAGAAACCTGTACTTCACCAGCACTTGAAGTGGGAAAAGAAGTATTTATTGCTTTTTTCCCCACCTTGTTTTTGAAAGAAATACTGCTTCAATATAAAACTGTAGATGAAAGCATTGTGAAGCATTGTCTTGTTCCAGCACTCACTCCTCAAGGACCTGTAGGCAATGCATGGGAAACAAACTGTCATGCACTAGGATTGGGTTGCTGGATAAATGATTTGTAGAGTACATCTGTTTTAAGATAAGTTGTTTACGTTTTGATTACTGAAGATGAAGTTTGAAGTCTCTGCATGGGAAATGTAAGCCATATAGATTACTTTGCATGAGTGCACTAAGCTAGTGTTTCCAAAATACGTTAAGGGTGACATGTTTCTTGAAGTATAATTAAAACAATTTTTGGATATGGAGAGTTCTGGATCTTATTACAAACATGTTTCTTATAAAATGCTATGAAAAAGTAATTTATGTGTTTTAAATTACAGATTTGCAGTTATTAATAAATTAATCCAGGACTATGATGTGCAGTTTCTGGTTGTGTTTACTCCGTGAATTTAAATGCATGTTGTGAATTCAAATGCAGGAGTTTTTTAAGAAGTGAAGAGATTTCCTATTCATTATTTGAGAGTGCTGTGTAGAAATTATATTCATGGTGATTTTCACTATGGCAGATTTCCAGTCTGCTGTTTCTCTGGGAACAAGTATTTACCATTACTTTATCATGCTATCATTATCATGTCTTTGATAAATACCAAAGTGGATAATTTGTGCCTCTCAGAGGACTGAGAATAATTCCCTTAGTGATCAGTAAACAAAGAGTGATTCATTTCAGCAGTTCTTGTGATATCTTCTTAATGAAACTGGTACCAAAGCAAGGCAGTCACATGTTAGAGTTGCACAGAACTGAGAATAATCCTTTCTGTAATCAAATCAGGGTGAAATTCCTGCATGCTAGAATCATTCTATACTTATTATTTCTTAATTTATACTTCAACTGGGATGGATAGGATTAGAATATAGTCAGTGATATTCCTGCAATATCCCTAAATGACTTGAAGAGCGTTTTCTTTTTATCCATACCGTCTCTTCTTTTAAATTGGATGTATTTTCATTAATTGTTTTCCCTTTCAGCAGGGAATCTTAATACTCTTGAATTTGCAAACGTGAGTGGTATTGAAGACAGACAGGCAAGTTTAATTAAAACTCTATAATTACTTCAGCAGTAGGATGAATTATTTCAATACAGATCCATTTTCTGATCATCACTAGCTGCTATTCCCCGCTTTTTTTGTGTGAGGCTGTTGTGTCCTTTTGTCAGGTTACTTCATGTGGTATAAATCAAGTAGAAAATATTACAAGTATTGTGTGTGAATTGAATCTTACTTAATTTCAGTTTTTCCATAGCCTGTACTGAAGGTGTTAATGAGCTCACTCTGTTTCATTTTCAAAGAAAAAGAGAAAATGAGATATAATTTTAAATGTAATTCTGTTAGACAAGAATGTGTGAGATTAAGGAGGCAAAAGATAACTTTGTTCTCAAAATGTTTGTGGTACTCTGTGAACGTTGAATAATTTCTTGTATTTTATGTTTTGTGAGAATAAAAATAAATGGGCATTTTATGTTTCGATAGAAATCTGTATGGGCTGATTATTTTGAAAGTGTGTTCTCTAATATGCAGCATTGTGTTGCAGAGAAGCATTGAAATAGTCCTTTTTAGAATGTACACACTGGTCAAAAAATTCCTTATTTTAATCTATTTCCAGACGTGCCTTATCTTCTTGGGGGGGTTGTTTGTTTGTTTGATGGTGGTAATTTTTACCTGTTGTGTAATGGTGTCTATTACCTGGTACGCTTAAAAGAGAATCTAGGCTTCCCTCAGGTGGAGGTCTGGTCTTTAAAGTGTGCTGTAATAGGTCCATTTACATTACATTTTCAACAAGTTCGCCCCTTGTAGGCAGCCAGTGGAAGGAGCAGCCGTCCTTTCCTTCCCCCTCTCCAACTGCAAGTCCTCATTGTCTCACGCGTCTGTGATTGCACAATTGTGAGATCCATACTGGAGCTAGGGGTGTTTTCTGGCAGCTGGAACTTGTGATCATGGATCACCTGTTTTGTCAGCCTTCTTTGGTTAGTTCATGTTGAGTGTGTCATGGGGCTATAAGTAGGGATGGGAATGTAGACTTTGCTGTAGCAATTCAAACCACTAATTTGTCAGCAAGCCTCTTAATTTTCATTTCTGGTCGTCTTCTTTTATTACACATTCTCTAAAATAAATAAATTTATTTGCAGGCCTTTCTGACACTGATTCTGCTGTCTTTCTTAAAATCTAGAATGCATTGATTTGGGTATAAGAACAGTATGTCAGCTCCCTGGTCATAGTTCTGAGACATACTGAGCACATCAGGACAGCAAACATGTGTTTTGTTTCCTTACAAAGACTGAGGAAAATTCACTGCATCACCAGCCCTGGTTATGTTGATGGAGGCTTAGAACTGAGTGTTATGAGATCATTGTCAGGTCTGTGTTATATAATATGTTGATCTCACCTACTGATGTCAATGTGATGAGCTGATTGTTACAGCAGTGAATAGATGAAAATCCTCTGAGAGGAAGAGCTGTGATCTCATCATTGAATCAATGGAGTTGCTGTGTCTTCCTCCCCTTGGTCCCACAGTCAAATGAAGAGCTCTAGCTATTGTTAACAACAGATGTTTGACCATGCTGTGAAATGATGCTTAAAAATGCTTCAAGCCAAGGTCTTTAGGATCTAAAATGTTTCAAGATGCAACTGTTTTTGTTTTTAGTAATTTGTTCCCAAAAAGACCACTCAGTGTGGTAGTGAGTGAGCACTTTGTTCCCCACGCACTGTTTAATCACTTCCTTGCAACGTTTTATGCTCCTGTGCAAACTGTGTAAAGTGGTAGAAAATACCAGTCTCTCATAGTTGATCCTGCTCATCATGTGAACCTCTGAGGATCTGAAGTTATGTCATGTGTGTTCAAGACTAACCTGGGAGTTTTCAGCAGGAGGAGTTTACCTGTCCTCTTCATTGTGAGGATAAACACACAGCTGCCTTCGGTGATAGCACTGGCTTCTGCCATCGTAAAATGGCTGAACCCACAGCCTGCCTTCTTGACTTGATGTAGGCATATCTAGGCTTATGCAGCCTCCTGTTTAACAAGATACAGACATTATTTGTTTTCCTTTCTCCTTGAGGCTTAGAGAAAATACTGTCTACCTAGAGAAGTGATGCTTGGAAGAATGGTCACTTCAGTGGGCAGAATGGATCCCTCAGCTGCATAAGGTTTAGAGGTTGCTGTTGGAAGCAACAGCATTCAAGAAAGTGGATGACTTGTTTTTCTTCTGCTTGTCTGTGCTGCTAGAGAGAGCAGCCATGTTTTCTGCTAGTTAGAGCCAGTGACCAACCCATCAAAGAGCTACAAGGATACAATAACCCTTTGGGCTTTGAAACTGCTTTCTATTTTTTTCTCCCTATTTTTAATTTGTTTTGAACAGTTGAACTGTTCCTTTTTCCTTTGTGCCAACTTTTGACATGTTACTTGCATATTTTCTTCTCCTCTTCCATTTCTCTTCAGATTTTTATGTTGAATAAGTAGAGTTAAGATGTAATGTGAAATGCTGCATGGAGACTCTGGTATTTTTGCTGCATATTACAGCCAGAAGGAGCTGACCTGTTGTTTAGACAAATGCGTTTCACAAATCTTTCAAAGCCATTCATGGTAGAGGAGTAAAAGAGACAATAAACTTGAAATCATTTTCTAAACCACTGTGCATGTTACATTCATCTCTATAGCAACTACATAAATAGATCTATCCTGGAGGCTAATTTGAGGATATTTTTAATGTCTCTTTAAATTCAGTTTTCTGATTGAAACTTGAATTAGCATACTTCTTCAGACCTTTAACTTGAGGAATGCTATTGGTCGTTAAATTGAACTTTTGAATGTGAAGAGTGAATATGGTATTTTTGATAAATGCTAGAATTTGGAAGATCTGTGTGCACAGGTTGCTCCTTCTAGCGCTGATGGTGCAGTGATAAAATGTCTGCACATGAACTGTCTGAAGCATCCGTCAGCCCTTTTGGGGAGTCCGTAGCTGGTAGTTAAGTCAGTTTTCCCACATCCTTTTGCTCAGGAGCATGAGAAATGAGATTGTGCCTTGCTTTTGGCTGCCTGTCTATGTCCAGGAGATCTTCAGAAGCCATATTTTACATAAATTAGCCAAGAGTGACTTTTCTAATCTCACTTAATGTGCGTCAACTTGTATTAAGAGAAGGCATTTGTAGGCATGTAAAGGCAGGGCATTAGTCTAGAGCATTTGAATAGAGAAAATATGTATTTTACATGGATTAAAAAAATCGGGTTTATTTCTTCACGTCTGTCCAGAGACAGGTTGTCAGCAATAGTAGTGGTCAAAAAGAACTGAGCGGCATAAATTAATATTTTAACATACACACATTTTAACAACACAAACAAGTTCTGTTGGTATTTACACCTTATGTAAAGCGTACCTGTCTTTTTTTTTTCTTTTGTACCAATAGTTTTGACTGCTGGGTGGATGGCAAGGGATGGGGAAGGGCTGGGGGGAGGTGTGCTTCAATGGGGGGTTGAGAAGTGGTTTAGATCCAACTGACATTTTTCATGTAAACTCCCCCCTCTATGTGTGAGGAAACAGGCAGTTAAGACTCATAATTTCTGATACTATGGTGTGAGGAACAATAGTTTGTCTGATAATAGGGAAAGTTTGTAACACGGAATAGCATTCCAATTTCTGTTAGATTCAGACATGAAAAATGTGCTGTGTATGGGCCCTTACTGGGCTGGCTTGGATCATAGACGATCACAGGTTAATACCATTTTGTTTTGTTGCTGCACCAGTAGAGTAATGATAGACAGCAGGTTTAGTTTTAGATCAGTACTGAAAACGAGAATGATAAGGAGTCACAGCTATTAAATCCTCTTGCTTTTACACTGTGTTGGTGCCTAGGGCATCTTTATAAACACGTCTATAAAATATTTTTTATGAAATATTACATTAAGTCGGAAGATTGGAAAGTGGTGGCAAAGAAGAATAAAAATAATTCAAAGCAGTGACAAAAGTAGCTCGTATGCTTCCAAAATGAGCAGATTTTTCACATGGAGATATATTATGAGATTAGGATGGCTGGGATTGCTTTTTTATTGCTTGTTTGCTTACATGCCACTAAGAAGCACGTTCTTTATATAAATACATATTTTAAGGGGTAAAAATTTTGATTTCTTATAACTTTTAAAATGTTAGTCATGTTTTGCTATTGTTAAACTTTTGTCATTTTAATAATGATTATTGAATTTACAACGCATTTGTAGGTTTAAGAAATAGAATTGGCTTTATCAGGTATCCGGTATATATGTGTTAATTGACAGCATCTTAAGTACTGGCCTTTCTTTCCTTGGTTATTAAACAGCTTTTTTGAATACTTACTGTATTGCTAAGTTATTTTTCTAAATAATGTGCATGTTAATAGGAAAAATGTATCTCCATTTAAACAGAAATTATCTATTATATTTTGTAGTAAGCTTTTTTTCTCACCTCTATTTATTTGTGGTCATGAAATAACAATCTGTCAGTCTGTAGTCCATATTTGCAAAAGATATTTCAGTAAAATTTGACTAAAACTGCTTTTCCTCATCTTCTTAATTTTATCTGGTGGATTTAAAATTATCGTAGGGTATTTTTCTTTTGCTTTTCAGCACAAAGGAAAAAAATAGTAGGCTATAAGATCAATTACAGTTATAAAACTGTTGGTTCAATTATTTTTACTTAACGTCTTCTTTTTTAAAAGGAGTATTTGGTTTTGTCCAGTGGTAGCATCAACTGCTGACTTTTCCCACCACACAGACTTATGAAGAGTTGGTTTTTGTCATTGTCAACCTGATATTGAAATAGTCATGAGAGTTTAATGCATAATACTTTAAACTCCCTCTTAACATCTCATTGTAGATAAGAAGTGCACTTCATAGTCATCTTTTAAAGCAAAGCTGGCCATAGTTGGCAGGTTTGGAAGAAGTTCAATTCAGAAAAAGCAAATGCTGGAATGCCAAGCACCGTTCATTATTTGGAGGCCTGTGTGTGTTGCTGCTGCCATTCCAGAAAGTTGCATAACATTGTGTTTTTTCTTCTTGCTGACAGGTGATAAATCCGATGGGATGGGATGCATTTGGTTTACCAGCAGAAAATGCTGCAGTTGAACATGGCCTTCACCCTGCAAGTTGGACACAAAGGTTAATTAAAATATGGCATTTTTACTGTGAATACCTGTACTGTGGCCCCCACAAACCAACAAAACAGAGCAAAACTAGCATAGAAGAAAGACGGTACAGGAAAAAACGGGGTTATCTGGGACCAAGGTTATTTTACAACATTTTATGGCACTGTGCAGATGATTCTGTTTTGAAAAATAAATATATTGGGATGACTTTCAAGGTTTTAATCTCAATGACTTTTAAATTGTAAAATGCTAGAATATCAAAAGAGAAACATTTCTCAAACACCAAAACCAGCGGGTATAAATAAATCATGGTGAGGTAAATCTTAGTATAGAATACACATTGGAAAATGGTGAGTTACGTGGTTAGATTTACTAGCAGTTTTTAGTACCATGTGAGAGAGGAAGGAGATAGTTGGGTTTTTTGAGACTGGGTCTTGGAATGTGCTAAGCAGCCATTATTGCTGCTGATTTCTGTGAATGTTTTGGGTTTTAGACCACAGAATGGGGTGTTATGTTCCTCTAATATTCTTTAAAATGAGTAAAAAGTTATATAAATAAACAATTTCTAAAAATTACTTGGAAACCAATCTTCCTAAGTGAAGTTGTTTGTTGTACTCTGGATGCAGTAATCTAGCTGTGTTATCTTTATAGACCTTGATCCATTTCCTTTTTTGATAATGCTGTTTTTTTGGGTTTTGTACATGCTACTGGTCCCATCTTAAGATTCTTGATACTTTTCCAACTAAAATATTATAATATTAAATACTTGCATTACTCAGTTATTCAGCAGTGCAAGTTTTTTGTGGATCACAATTAAATGCTTGGTTTCATGACTGTCAACTTAGCCACTCTGGGAGGATAGATACTACTTTATCTGACAGAATGTATTTTAGTAGAAAGGTAAAAGTCCCTAAGAAATTTAAATCCGTTTTACAATGTGTGAATGAATTCCCACCAGGTCACTAATTAATATTGTGTAATTGTGGGTATTTTGGTAAAGTGTATTTAGTACATTTTCAAACTAAAGCTTCACTATATATCCTGATGTATCTTATTTTACATTTGTAATACAATCCATTCAGGGCAGCATCTAACCTTACAGTGACATAGTTGACTAATGTTTATCTACAATGGTTTCGTAGTTCCTTGTCACCTCCCAGTATACATGTTCCCACCACCTCCTTTGCACTGGCTCCACTGGTTTTGTGGGCCATGGTTTTGGTTTGATCAGCCTGTTGATCAGAGGGAAGAAAGAAAACTGGTGGGGTTTTTTTGGAGAGTTTTTCTAGGGCATGTCTTCAGCTGAGTGGGTAAGATGATTCAGGTTATCCTACAGCCGCACAATCACCAGAGCCACAGCAAAATACAGCCAGGACAGCATTGCCAGAACAGAGCAGGATTAAGCTGATAATGGAAGTGTCTGTCCCCTGCTGCATTGAGATCTAAGAGAGCCTTTTGACTCAACTGCAGTAAAGATAATTAAAAATAGTAAGAAGTGATGCTTGAGTAATGCTTCTTTCAACCTGCAGTGCCTTATTTACTTGTAAGTTGCATTCAAATCAAGAGAAAAAACATATTGCCTCATATACTTAGCCATGGAAATTGGACCAGAATACATTAGGCAATTTTAAAATTAATATTTGACAATTCTGAGTTTTTTCTGCTAGTGAGATCATAGTGTTTGAGGTTAACTAGTGCTTTTGATTTCTCAGAAATCTATAAGCACCAGATTTTAAATACGATCACATGATAGAAATATCTTAAGCTAATAATTTTTAATTTTTTATTATTATTTTGCAGTAATATTCAACACATGAGGAAACAGTTTGATGCACTAGGTCTGTCTTTTACATGGGAAAGGGTAAGATTTCCTTCTTAAAATGGATACTGCCTTATTGTATGATGGAACATTGAAACCCATGAAATTTCACCATTTTAATTATGACAATACAGGAGTCTTTGGTAGTGACCAGTTTAAGTTGTTGAACTGTAAAATTGAGCTTTTTATCAGATTTCCCTAATTTTTGGCATACTGATGTCATCTGATTATATCAATGTTTAGGAGAATCTTTAAAGTGATTTCAGTTTTGTATTTGGATTTTTCTCTCTGCTTTTTCATCTCTTTGAAGTATTAATTTTCTGTTAGAAATAAGGCAATAAACAGATATTTATGAAACAGCAATGCCTTTGTGTTAAGGTATGTATTTTTTGAGGAGTGCTCTTTTCAATGTCAAGGGTTTAAAGACAGTAAATTGAAATGGTGGCTCAGTTATGTTACTCCAAATTTCAACGTATAAGCCTGCATTTTCATAGGTGTTCATACAGGACCATTTTGGAAACCGGAAGTTTTATTTAAAATACCAATGCTTGAGAATCAGGTGTTCACCTTAAAAAAAGTCCCAGACATAATCAGACATAAGCTAATGCCATTTTCCAGATACAAAAGAAATTAGCTTTTGAAGCGATTGTGAGGTTATTGCATTTACCAGTGAATCAGAGTCAGTCACTACCTTTATATTCTCAGCAATAGCTGTTGCTTATCACCTTAATGTGATTTTGAATAGAGTGATGGAGATGCTAATCTTGGATTTTTATAGCGGTATTGTAGATCTGAAAAGGAAAAGCATTAGTTCTGTGACAGTCTGAGACATGCCATCTGTTTTCTTTAATCATGAAGGTGAAGTTGTTTATTTGTATGTCTTGCATCTAAAAAACCATTTCGTCATGTCTCATATATGGAAGGATTTTTCAGTATAAGCCTTTTAAATAAGATTTAAGTTTTCTTGGTAGCCAAAAAAGTTGCTCTGAAAAAAAAAGAATCATTGTGGAAGGTTCACTGCACACATTCTTGACATGTGATGTTTAAAGCTGTTGGTATCTCAGAGGTTGTCTGTATGTGTAGGGCAGAAATACTTGAAAACAGTGAAATCCTATGTGTAGGCTGTGTTATGGAACTCAAGAATTCAATGATGCAGGTTGCATTTCAAGAAAATTGAGAAAATTAATCTCTTGTGTATGAACTTCTGTTTAGCCCTTCCATTCTGAAGAACAGATGGAAAACTGGTACTGAAAACCATGGCAGGAAATATAAGTACACAGGGAAAAATCATTTGTCATCTCTGTGCCTATTCTTTGAGAGTTACTGTCACTTTTCTAGTAAACTGTGTTTGGGCTAATGAACTTTCAGGAGTCTCTGAATACTTGTGGAAAGGGCTTTTGATACTCTATAACTAACTCCATTTGAACTGCTGTGTAATTGAAATGCTTTAGAATGCTCTAGGGGACACATAGTTGGTGTTTTTGAAAGGCAAGATTTTAAAAGAGCTGAAAAATGTTCCTTGAAACACTACACATTTTAGAGTTTTCACTCCTTAGCATATCAGTTAAGTTTTGCTTTACCTGGAAAGCCTGCCACACTCATTGGAGTAAGAGTGACCTGAATGGTAGCCATTAGAAACAGATATGTTTATTAATTGCAAAAAATTCATGATGCCTAAAATATTGTGTGATCTCCAAATGTACAGATATGTGAGCTGGCCATGAAAGAACTACCTGTGGAAATGAAAGGGCTAAGCTGCAGCCGAATGTTTTACAGGCTGATAAAGCCTGCTTCTCTGCAGGGCTCATTAGGCTGGGCAGAGCATCTTACTGCCTCGGCTGTACTGCTTCTGGGCTAGCTCAAGCATCTTTGCACAGCAAAGCACTGTGCTGTGCAAGTGCTTATCTTAAAAGTGAGCTATTTGAGGCAAGGAGGTTTTTTTTTATAATATTCTGTACTTGTAGGGCTCTAAATCAGTGGCTTACAAAATACTGTGACACTGCAAAAAGCCCACTAGTGTTAGTGACTCCTGTGAACAATCCAAGAAAAACAGATTTTATATGGGTTGGTCTAATTAACCAAGACCATTATACAAAACAGGGGCCTGTTTTTAATTTAATTTCATTAGTGTAACTTAAATCTGCCCCTTTATTGTGCTAGTGCATAGCACTTAGCAAATAATGCTGGAGGGAACCCATTTCCCTAACTTAGATCCTTGTTTTAGTGTGTGGTGAATTGCCTTTTTAAAGTGTGAACCTTTTATGTTAACTGTCTCTGTCCTCTGTGGCCAGCTTAGAGTATATGCTTCGATAATGGGAAGGAAACTTACGTAAACTTTACCATCCTACATATGGTAAGGGAAAAGAAAAGTGGAAAAAAGAAAAAAAAATACGTTTTGAGTACCTAGTGCATGTAGCTGTCCTAAAGAATCTGCCTGCTTATAAAGTCCTATCTCGTGGTCAAGAAATTTGCGTCCAGGAATATGAAGACTAGTTAAATCTCATTGCTTGATAAAATTATTATTAACAAATCCCAGTGCACCTGCAATACCAGAAATTTCCTTTTATTTTTTCTGTGGGTTTTTTTCATTGTTCTCTCTGTCTTACAAATCAAAATATGCAGCTATTTTTGTGTTGAAGCTGTCAGTGAACTTACTTATCTAGTAAGGTGCCACAAATAAGACGTTATTAAAAGCTAATTAGGTTATTTCAGTCAGGTTACAAAGACACTTTAAAATTGCTCTCCTAAACAGAAAATCTAAGCAAATGAAAAATGAAATTAAATGCATAAAATAACTCTGTAAGTACTTTGCCTTAGAGTAGTTTTAAATACTAATGATTATCTGATTTTTTTACTGAAACATGGAGGTATTTTAAGTATCTCAAGTTAGAAGTATTATATTTGTAAATCACTTTGAAAATGGTGTGATTTTGGGGAGAGATTTTTTTAAAAAATCAGTAAGTGATAGAACATTTCTATTCTGAACATTTATGTTTCTTGGATGGAAGGTTGAAAAGCTGAAGTTTTAGCATGGAAGAAATATCTCTAAGAGACATTAAAAACACATGGAAAATTTAAAAATCCCCAACGTTATGATTTGGTTTTAAGATAATTGTAATCTGAGCATTCCTGATCATCAGATTTTTTTAAAATACCACCCCAGACAGCGTAGCAAACTGCCTGTCACTTCTTTTAAACATGATTTTCAGGGGAATTAGGCAATGTCATTTTCAATGATTCGTATCATCAGCAACAAAAGATGAAGGGCATATAACATTTTTCCTTTATTTTGTTCAGGAGTGTCATCAGACTGAATGCATGTTCCCAGTAAGCCAGCAGTTCACCACTGTTATTATCAATCTGTAACTTTCTCCTAGAAAGTAGCTCATTCTGCAAAGGTTTTTTTAGTCTTTCCAATTTCTGCATTCCAAGTGACATATTTTTTTGCGTGAGACTAATGTTTCCCGTCTGCTCTGTGCATTAAAAAAATTAAATCTTTGGTATATTTTCTTTGTGCAGATATTTTTCTATTTAGTTTTGAAGTTGTCATTTGTGTGTACTGCCTGAGCATGCATAAAACCAACAGTAGATAGATTATTACCTATTAAATTTTCTTCTTATCCACGTAGCATTGATAATCAGTGACCCTACTTGTAATTAAATTTAAAAAAAAAAGAAACTTGATACAGGGCTACTTTTTTTTTTCAGGAAAAGATATTCATGCTCTAAAGTGTAGGCACTGTATGACATTTGTATTTGTAGCTAATAAAGCATAAAACTAAGGGCCTTTGAAATACAAATATTCAAATTAATTTAGAAATGTAGGTTGGTCTAGCTCTAAACCTCTGAAAATCAAATAATTATACTTCTAGATGAGGTGGTACATGCCCTTGAAAACCAAAACAGGCAGATAATTGATTAAAGACTGTTTTATCTTCCCAAAAGATTTTGAAAAAATCCATCCAGACCTTTTCTTCTTATCTCCCTTTAAAGAGGTGCAACATGCCTGTCTTCAGGACAGCATAAGTGCTAAAAATAAATTTATTAGTAATAAACTAGGAAAATGCTTCTCTCCAGTCTAGTTATATGTTTTTCATGAAGCCTGGTGGATCTTAGAAAAAAGTAAACCTTTTCGTGCAGCCTATAAATATTACTTTTATTTTTTTTAAAAAAACCATGGAAGTAGCTTGAATTTGTAACCTTCTTCTTAAAAATACAAGCAAAAACAAGTTATAAGGTCAGAGACTCATAATAGAAAATTGTAAGAAAGGAGCAGATTTAGAAAAAATAATGAATTTTAAAACAAGGCATTTGAAAAATAGTTTTTCTTTTATTTTTCTTTTATTTTCTTTTATTATTCAAAATCTTTCATCCAGATTGAGTTGGTTTTTTTTGTGGTTTTTTTTATGCAGGATTCTTTGCTATTGGTTACCCTTATTTTTGGTAGCTGAAAGGGACTTTTAAAATCAGGTTTTATAATAGTGAATGGCTTTTTGACCTTTACATGGACCCATTGCTTCCCAAGTTGCAAATCTAGATTGTAATACTACCTTTAGTCTGTAATTCAGAATTTATTTGCAAAAATAAACAAGTTACCAACCTTTCTGGTATGATACTGGTTAGGAACAAATTACTGTGTTGCAATAAATTGATTAAGCAAGGTAGTTTTTGGTAAGGATAGGGGTCTTTCCTATGCCTTGCCAGTATCTGCTCTTTTAAAAGCAAACCACCTGTATAGGTGGTTTATTTTAATTGTTGTAATGAATTCTTTTAACAAATGAGTGTCATTCCTGTAGGACTAAGGAACAGTAACAGTAACCAATGATGAAGGTGCATTTTGGTGAGAGCTATCTGCTTAAAGGTGACAAAAGTAAGAGGGAAAATGGATGGGGGAAGAGGAAGATGCTTTCCCTCCCACTTCATATTACCTCCTGAAATGCTGAGGTGATGGGTGATCACTAAATCTGTCACAGAGAAGAGTAGAGCACATGCAGTGGACAGCTGAGCAGCATCTTACGTATTTGTAGAACGAGTTCTGATTTTTAGTAGGTATTTTATTTTTGTAGAAAATATGGTAATATCCTGTTCTATATATTCACTGTACTTTTTTATGATATGGGGTTCTATATGTATGCTGTTACGCCAGTGCTCAGATCGCAAATGAGAAGCAGAAATGTACAGTTTTTGGCAGGGTGGAATGGCTCCAGAGTGCTATTTTTTAAACCCTTTTATAAACTCTTTTGTGTATTTCTGTGTTAAGTTAGTTCTTTTCATGTTCTGTGGATCTTTGTCGTGCTTATAGAGTATAAATAGAGATATTATAATTAACCTTAATTTAAGGATGATGGCAGCCTAATGGAAACTTTTTACCAGACATCATTTATTTATTCAAGGTCAGTAACTGGAATACACAGAAAATTTTTTATAATAGTAAATCTTACTGTGCTAAATTATAGGGAAAAAACCACCACCAAAACACATTTCAAGATTGGCAAGAGTTTGCTGGCTTGTCTTCAGCAGCTCATTTCACTTGGTAATGATGTAATTTCTCTTTCTTCATCAACTTGAAATGTTACTCCAAACCTTCATGGTTATAAGGTTAAATTCTGAGCTTGAGTGATTTTTTTGCATTCAATGACCACACAGCAGATTTTTTTTTTCCGTGCTACAATCTGCTGCATTTCTTTCTAGGAAGTGTCAATTTACTCCTTGTGAGAGAGCATGTACACATGGGATTCTGTTCCCAGGAGTTAGCTTGTGTCTTCTAGCTTAAGCTTGCATGGCTTGTAACATGCTTGTTTAGACTGGGAAATGTAATCTTTTTGTTTCAGTTGACACACATCTGCCCTTCAGGGCCAAAAGGACAAACCTCCATTCACTTTACTATTTTTATTTGACAACTCACTTTTGTTGTCGTACCTGTTTGCCTATTGCTCACATAATCTTACATTGTACTGAAAGGGATTGTGTCTCATACTCCAGTGATGAAACTCTGTTGCCTGTAGTGGCATCACACTGGCACAAGAACTGTTGTCACCATGTGAAGAAGCAGGGGGGAGAAAAACTATTAAATGTGCATAGTTGCAAGAGATGGAAATCAGATTTTTATTAAGTGGAGTTTTTTTCAATGCAGAGCAAAGGGTTTTAATCAAGCAACTGTTTTTCATTACTGAGTCTTCACATGCTGAGCTGAAAACTAGCCATTAAATGTCTCTTTCTGATCTTGAAAGCCTCTTATACAGATTTTTGAGGCACATCTATTCAAAGGTCATATTAATTGTTAAAAGCAATGTTTCAGCACTGGAATATAAAGTTCAAAGCAACTAGAATATAAAGTTGTAGAAAAAGAACAAAAATTTTCTGCTAGAGCATTTCAGATGTCACTTGAGTAGCAGATGATATTGCAGGAGTTGTGTGTAGTGGGAAGCTAGGATGATAGGAAAGCCCACGAGAAAGACATTTCACATTTAGAGCTATTTCTGATGCTTGATAACTGCTCCAAATGGAATAAATTCTATCAGTGGCTTACTGATAAAGTTTTTATGAGTAACTTCAAAATCAAGAGACGTTCATATTGATTTGAAGTTCAGTGTAGAAGCCATCTTCCACTTCAAGCAGGTATGTGGGTTTCCATTACACCTGTGAAACCTGTATTTGTGTTGAGAAAACAGGGAGTCTGTAATGATGGAATCCATTAATTGTCTTTGCGTATTAAGATGCTTATTTTAAATACAGCTAGGTTTTTTTAAGAACAAACATTTAAAATATGGAACTTTGTAAGCAGTTGGTAAGTCACTTATTTTTTAATTATCAGAGTTCACTAAAAATTTAGCAAATGTTTTCGAGTTTTAAAGAAGCTATCCATGATATTGTTACTTGCTGTTCTCTTAACTCCCATTCCTCCTTCTTATGTTGTCTTTTATTTTTATCTGTCTTTATTTCCTTCAAAACAGTCCTCCTCATTTGTGACTTTTATGACTCATTTTTTCCATACTTTAACCTAGAGCATCCTCCTAACTTGAGCTCCCTTGCCTTTTGGAAGAGTTGCTTATTTGACCTTTGAATGTGAGATATCCTTCCTGAGTCTTTCATCTAGAAGTTCAGAATCTTACTCTGTACTCCATCCTGTCTACCCCACACGCTCTGCGTGCCAACCCTCAGTGCTGTTCCGCTGTCCTCCTGCACCCACAGCTTTAGCTGTAGGCTCCTCGCTCTGCCTGCCTCACATCAGCCAGCTCCCTGCTGCCTCTGAGCATCGACAGCCTCTGCTCCTGCTTCTCATTGCTGAGCAACAGTGGAAAAGGCAGCCTGGCTGGGATGGCTTCTTTGAGAGAAGTCTCCTTTTTTTTCTACTTCTGCTGTTTCCTTGATCAGGCAGCTGTGATCACTTCCACTCATCTTCTGTTCTTATCTCTATCAGCTTTAATCTTAGAGAGTTTTATATTCCATGTTAACAGGGAAACTTCTCCTTGTGCGTTAAACCCACACAAAGCCCATGTTCTGTGGTTTTGTGTACAGGTGAATATCACTCATCGTAAGCATTATACAAATAAATGGGTTTGAATAAATTAGGCATGAATACGTGCATAAATTTACTCTGTAGAATATATTATACACTCCTGGGTTAATTGTTCAAGTTAAAACAACATAGGAAAATACTAAGAGTAGTTTCAGGAATTTTTCTTTTATTTCATTTCTGCAGGAGGTAACTACTTGCTTACCAGAGTACTACAAATGGACACAATATCTCTTTCTTAAGCTTTTTGAAGCTGGGATAGTTTATCAAAAAGAGGTAGGTACAAACTTTGGCCTTCAGTATTTTGCAGGTATACTAATTTAGGTCACTCATGTCAGTGGCACTTTTCTGGACTGTCCGTTCACAGTCATAAAGTGATTGTGCTCTGTTAGTTTTAAATCACTCTAAAATAGAATTAATTATATATATAACAGAATTTTCTATTGTAACAGTTTGTGACTAACTAACTAACATGAATGGCCATTGTAGCAAGTCAAGTCAGAAGTGTTTTTTGTCAGAGATTTGCATTGAAATGCAGGATCAGAATATAGCTTTTAGTTGTTTATTTCCTGGCTTTAAAATAGATTTTTCTAGATTTTATCTTCCTTTGTGGAAATGTGTGACATTGTGGTCATTAGGAGTCTCTTCAGCAGTGAGATTATTTACCTGTATACTGATTGTTTACTGTAATACTGTCTCAGAACTGATGGTGTTGGATAGGATAACTGGAGATTAAGTGCATAACCATCCTATTACTGAACCCTGTTTGTGATCTCCAAAATATTAAAGAAGTATTAGGTATCATAAGTCTACCACAGCTGTTCATCAGTTACTGCTACATTAAGAAATTATAATATTTTGTAAATAACATGTACTAGGCTATCTGAAAAGTGAAGGTTTCAGTGTTTCTTAAACATAAGATGAAACAAAGATGTTGAATGAGCAGGCTGGAGAACTCTATAGCCAGGGCAACACAGTTCCAAAATACCTGAACAGCTGCACTTTAACAAAGCAGCAATTTAGTGAATGTTTCTAACTTTAAATGGAAACTAAGATTTCTTAAATATGCTTTGATATTTCATTTGTATTCTGTAGAAACCAGGAAACCCCATAGGATATAATTAAGGACGTACTCCAATTATTTTCTGAACCTGGAGAATGAGATTGATGGTGAAAGGTAGCATTTAGGATGGCAGGGTGTTACTGAGCTATTTCTCCTGTTTGCATTTGTATTCAGAGATCTTTAATGACAACCAGCAAAACCCCTCAAATATTTAATGTATACTAGCATGCTGGATTGGGGGTTTTTTTTCTTTTTTTTTCTTCTGTAATTATTTTTTTTCTTGTAATAAAAAAATGTAAACCCCTAGCTTTGTTATAACAAGCATATTTTTATCTGTAAATTTGTTTGCTTGACAAGTGAACCCAGGTGAATCTGAAAAGTACAAGGCTTGCTGCTTCATTCAAAGCAGGGATGATATACAAAATAAATTTCGTGTTCAGGCTCCAAGCACTGTGGGATCCTGGAGGTGTTTGGATACCAGTGATTGAATCTACTTCCAACTTCCATCTGCTTTCAAGTCAAGGATCAGTTTGAGGACTTAAATCAGCATCTGCCAACCTGTAGGGGATGTAATCTCTGGTGGATATGAACCAGTTGCTTTTTGGCAGGAAACAGATGGCAGAGAGAGCCCATAACCCTGGGTCTCTTTGAACAGTCATATATACTTAAAGCATGTATTTATCTGATGTTATCAGTGTATCTGCAGTATGTATTAAGCAGTACTTTTGCACAGCTTGAAGTCTCCTGTATTACAATTTCATTTTGGGTATAAGAGATAATTCATAGCCTTACTGTGACAATAAGAATAGGGCAAGTTGAGAGTTAGCCTAGTTAATGCTCTGTTTCAAGAGTATGCATGTCTGACCAGAAATTACCCTGGCAGGGAGAGACAGGCTCAGTATGTCCAGGAGCTGCAATTAAGGAGGATTAACAGTGTCTGTCTGCTGCAGCATCCATAGAGGGCACCTTTATTCACCATAGCAAAATCCTCTCTCTTTTTCCTGCAGTACTCACCTAGTCAATATACTGTAGAGGTTATTGACCTGGCCAGATGTGAGTGTCTCACTGAGGTTAATACCTGCCCTGACTCTGTAACTTTCATCAGATACCTGTAATCTGTAGTGGACCCAGAGGCAGCAAGCCTGCAGATAGATACTTACACTTTAGAGACCTGAAGTTAGACAAGATGAATCCTCTCTTAAAAGCATATGGACTACATTGTTGTAGTGAGGAGAGCAACATAATTGGCGTGCTCTGAATGCTTTTGCGCTGTGCTTTCTTTGTGGAGATGACTTTTAGCAGCTTCCTGGGGTCATAGTTTCAGAGGCTGTCATTGTCGAGAAGTTGCCTTTGTAAGGTACAAGTAGGAACTAAAGATTTCATTTATTAGCCAGGTTCTAGATATTAGTCAAAAGCCTGTGAGAGCTGGAAGGAACAAAATGTAACAAAAAATTCAAAGACTAGACCTTTCAGCTAACGATTTCTTAAATGCTCATTTGCTTTATGTTTTGCAGGATTTATTTAGATATATCCTCACGAGTCGTAACAGGAATATTTGTTATGCTAAATAATTATGTAAATCATTTCAGTTACCTTCTAAAATTTTCACCGTGAATTTGATACAGTATCATCAAAATAGAAGAAGTGTTTTTTCTCAACTTTGAGTCACAGCCAGTTTAATACAAGCTTATGCTAATACTGCTTTATGCAACTGGTATTTTATTATTTCTCAATATTGCCTGATTTATCTCTCTTTAGGTGTTGCTTTAACTTTATGTGGAGTTTTTTCAGAACTTTGTAAATTAAAAGATCATTACTTTACAGCCTCATTCATAATGTGTTACGTTATTACTGAAGAAGCTGTATTTTCTGAAAGTCTGGAAAATAGGTTTGTAATAGTGGAATATATTGATTTCTTTTAATTTCCAAATGAATTTTCATAAGCCTTTTATAAAATCTGGTGTGGTATTATTGGTTAGTAACCTGATGAAAGGTAGGCAAAAAGTTAGAAGTTTAAATTCTGGTCTGAATTCACACAAGCTTCATTTGAAGGTGAGTTTAAATTTATCAGTGAATGACTTTCATTCATTTAATGATAATAAATTTTTTATAAATCAGTGTAGCCAGACTTTGTGCTCACACAGTTGTGAGCAGTATTTCTAAGCAAAAGAACCCCTGCATCTTTTTTTGGCTCTCTTCATTGTAAGATTTGTAAAGTGGTTGTGGTATTTACTGTTTCTAAGAATATGTAGCATATTTAAAATGAAGCAGCATTAGCTGTTTGGAAACTGGTCCAAAGGTGATCAGTGATAGATAAAATATAAAGTGAGCAATATAAGTACAGTTACTAATTTTCAATTGAGATACAAAGTCCTCCCCACACCCAAAGAAGTAATTTGAATTTTTAAAAAAATGTTTAATGTATTAGATCTCTATAGAACTGTAGCTGCTGTTTTTTGGTCAGACTGCTTTAGCTCAAATACTAAATAACACTCAATATAATAAATTACTCTATTGCTTTGATTACATTTCTTTTCTTTCTGTTAATTTTTTCAAGTTAATGTATAGCATTTAATGCCACTTTTGGATGGGATTCTTTTGTGATCTTAGATGCTTTTTGATATGTGACCAGCTAAATTGTTCAACACTGGGGAAGGGTGAGCTTGATTTTTGCTCCTTTCCCATATATGTCTGGTATTTCAGTTGACTTGAATGCTCAAAAAGCAAGGTTTGTAGAGTTGAACACGAACATTAATTTCACTTTACATTTTCCTTAATGCATTTGTATTGATAAGGAAAGACGATTCCAAAAGTAATTCACACAGTTGACAGAAGTTACATACAGATAATATCAACTCTTTCACTTGAAATATAGTTGACCACTGTAATACTTCTTTGTGATTCTGTCCTCTTAAGTTAGACATCCTTGTTGACTCATCTCCCTCAGTCTGACTCAACACTTTTCGATTAGTAGTGAAGAACTTTTAAACATCAGACTATGTTGTTTGCAGTGTAGTCAATTGGAACACTTACTTTATATATAACAGTCAAGCAGTCAAGTGTCAGCCTGTCTGCTGGCATGATCAGTCTAGGCAAACCTTGCCAACTGCATTTTTGGGTCTTTTGAGTTCTGAGAAGATGAATATTCAAAACTTTTCCAGCTGAGTCCATGTTGCTGAATCAAATGGATGTTTTAAAAATATAGAAAACTCAGGTAAACTTTCAAGGTATGTTTCTGGATAATTCATTTGGCATCTGTAAAGTAAGATCCTGGTTTTTAGCTAGCCGCTGAAGGTATTTTTTCTTCCTGCAACTTTTTTTTAGGCCTTGGTTAACTGGGATCCAGTGGATCAGACTGTTCTAGCTAATGAACAGGTGGATGACAATGGTTGCTCATGGCGTTCAGGAGCAAAAGTGGAGCAGAAATACCTCAAACAGTGGTTTATCAAGACGACTGCTTATGCAAAGGTATGAGAAGACAGCTTTTGGAAATTATGGTAGCACTTCAAAGAGGTGACCTTTTGTCCAGAAATATTAATCAAGCTGAATGTGGTCCTTTATATGTGTTTCAATATTATATAATTGCATAATAATATGTGTGATCTATCCCTGTGTATGTGTCTATATAAAAATCATTGTTCCTGAAGTCTTTCTGTTCACCTCTTTAAGAATTGTAGGTAATTGGTGTGGGATTAAGTTTGAAGAAATCAAAAGGCACAAATTAGAGGTGAATGAATCAAGTCTGTATTCGCACATTTGCACATTTGCCATCAAATGCTTTTCTGCATATTTTGAGTGTAGAGCTGTGCAAAACTTGTTTGCCAAATCAACCTATTGGACTTGTGGGCATTTTATAAGCAATGTGACAGCCTGTCACCTAGCATTCATTTCCACCTGTGTCTGAACCATAGTTCTTTAACTGCTTTTTACTGAAGATTCATCTGGACCTTCTACTTCATACTCTACTCTATTTGATTATCTGTAACTTAAAAAATGTTTTCAAGTTATTTAAACATCCTTTTTTCTTATGAGCTCAGTTTTTGATTGTGCTGGCGCAATGTAGCTTCTAGGAATTCTTCAACAAAAATTTTGGCTTTACGCTCTCTGAGATGAAAGTATCAGCTTCCTATCATGTCTGGATAAAGTTTTTATTCCCTCTGAGTGTTCTGTGTATTGAGACTTCAAATACAGATTGAGAAAGTTATTCCCAAGAAAATATTAAAAATTCATCTTTGATCCTTTTCCCAAGTCTCAGATTCAAGAAACCAAATTTCCACCATCATCCAAGAAGAAGAAATCTGTGTCTCTCTCTAGGTCTATTCATAATAAAGAGAAAAACTTTCGATATCCTGCCTGATGCTTTGATTCTTCATACACAGAGAGGTACTTGAGATACATGTTTTTTGATTGTGCTGCCTGTTCTGGCAGTAAGGAGGGAACATTTGCAATAGCTGAAGGAAAAATGGAGCATGTCTGCACAATCATAAAATAAACGCAATGTTCTGAGCTTTTTTTTTTCAGTTCCTTTGTCATCAGATTTCATCATGACCTTTGTGATATTTTAGGGTCTGCCCTAACTCACTGTTTCCCTCAGTTTGAGGCTGGAGCTTCATTAGAGTTTCTACCTTTACTGATATGTCTTTTGTCTATTGTCTCTATACAGGTTGTAGGAAGCAATGGCTGGTATTTCTGGTCTGTATCCATGCTGGTACCCAGTTACTTATATCCTTTTAAGAGGGGTGAATCAGCCATAAATTTTTACTCATCAAGACCAAAAGACATGACTGAGGAGCTTTTCAGTAACCTTGAAAACACCCTTGGTTTATGGGATTATTACCTCTTGCTCAATATCCACTGTCCGCTAGGAAGGATTTATCTTTTGTATTTAGTCTCTTACCTAAGAAATGCTGTTACAGGAAAAGCACAGTCTCCTGGGCAGATCACGTCTCCATCATGTCATTCCCCAGTAAGCAGGCTAATCTTACGATAAGAAGGAGCTTTTGCCTCCACAACACCCCCTCATCTTCCCCGCAAAGATGGCACCCCAAGAGACTGCCATATTCCCTACCTACACGAAGGGCAAACGTGCAAGTGACCTTTTGTTCTTGAACATCTTAGTGCCATGAATAAGAGCTGCTGCTGCTTTTCATTTCAGGAAGAACATTTGTATCAACTCCTACAAAACCTTAAAGCATTGCTGCAAAGGACAGTTGAGTACTCTATGGATCTCTGTGAAGGTTTTCCAAAATTTTGTTCTGTTTGTGATTGATATTCTGTAGGGTCTGTGCTAGCTGGTACAACCAGATCGATGAATGATGCTTCCAGCTCAAGTGCTTTGGCAAGCGTTACCTTCATGTTCTCCCACTTCTTATACAGTGACAGATGCTACCAAGAATCAGCAGGTGGTTTGGATTTTCCTTTTTACTCACCCTCCACTCACTCCTATTTTTGTTGCTGTGGTTCTTTTTAAACAGTCTCACTCTGCTTCTTTTGGCAAGGCTTTTAAACATTTGGTTGTAAACGGGGAGAAATAACTTCCCCCCCTCCCCAAACCTTCAAATAAGAATAGCAGGTTACCAGGCTCTGATATATGAAGTCCAATATCTGATAGCAGATGGATTTCATGCTTGGAAGATTAAGACAAATAAAGTCCCTTCTTTGGTAATTTTTTTTCTTTCAAGTTGCAAGAGATTAGATAACACAGCATGTTGTGGTTTACTTTCTGAAGGAGACTGTTTTGGCCATGTAACTCTGAATGGCCCATGAACTGCAAGCCCCAGTTGAAGACAGTCCACTGGAGGGAGGCTGTATCTGAGCTAATAGTGGCCAAGTATTTCAGTCTCTTAGAAACTGTGCGCACACTGACATAATCAGGAAGCTTCACGCTAGCATTTTGACAGGAGCCAAATTACAGATCTGAAATGCTACAACTTTGGCTTCTCTTTCTGAATAATTTGACTAATTATCCTCAAAACATCCTTGCACACATTTCTTCATTCCTTATAGTAGTCATGCCAGTACTTCTCCAGGAGTGATAAGAGCCATGAATCCTTCCTCCTAAGTCTGTTTCTTTTGTCCCCTTTTTCTTTGGATTCAGGCTGTTTACGGTTGATCTGAATCCTGCATTGTTGAACACCCTGGTTACAGCAACCACTCTTCCTGTGCTATTCCCTAAACCTTCTTCCCCACCTCTTTTGGGGAGCTCTTGCCAGGAGACTGGGCTTTATTGAGAGGGTTCATTTACCTTTATCATTTACAGAGCCTTTCGTCTTGGAGTGGAGGGTCTGGATTTCATGGAGCTAGTCCTAATAGGTGTGGAGGATAGAGACATCTCTTTAACTTTAAGAAGCTAAAGATCTTTAATTGCTAATAGGATTTCAGGATGATAACATTAGTGGTGATACCTTCACTTTAGCAAGGGGGCTTATTTCATGTCTCCTGATTTTGAAGACACTTACTTCCATAAAGAGATTTTCCTGGCTTAGGTAACAAACCAGAACCACTACCAGTACAACTTCATTTTCCTGAAATTTTTTGCAGTTCAGAAACTTCAGATATTTGTGCTTCTAATGATAAATTAGTACAGCAGTTTGGTTCTTTTTGGATCTCACTTCCCTTTTTTGTCAGTTGTTTGATAATTCATATGCCAGACTCCTGTAAAAGCAAAATCTGAGGGGACATTATAATGGGCCTGTAATGGGCCTGGGGATTTCAAATCCGTTGTCAACTTGTTTTGCAGTAGAATACTAATAGAAATAGAAACCTGCTCTCCAAAACTTGTCTGGTCCTGCGTCCTTTGTTCTCCATTGCTGAGTCAATTGCCTGTTGAATATCTTTCTCCAATTCTGATTTTTTTAAAGGTGTCCAGAAGGTTAAGACAAGATGGTGTCAGGTTAGCATGGTCAAAAGTCACTCGGATTCAAAGATCTGTATTTTCTGTCAGTATAGAGCAGCATTTAGGTCTTTGAGCTGTACTGCCAGAATTTGTATCAGAACACACAAGGCCTCTTGTTTCCTCAGAACTTGGACAAGTTCACAGGCACAGAGCAGATTTAATCCTTCTTTGTGTGAGACATTTTTCCTAGGTTTGGAAAAAGGTAGAGAGCTAAGTGGATCAGGCTTTCAGTGAGCTGTATGACTAGATTTCTGCTATCCACTGAAGTTCCACTCCTTCTTATTTTGAAATTAAAAAATTGGAAGGCACTAAGAGACTATCTGAGAGTAACTTAATCCTTTCACCCTTCAGGGAAGACTAGTATTTTTTTTCTGACTTAGAGGATTAGAATTCTATGAGTGTCTCACTCATCTTTCTACAGTCAGGCCTTTATCTGGTTTTGGTGTATCGTGGGGAAAGCCATTTGATTCTGGTCACCTTTTTCTTGTGCCTTCAATGGTAACTAATATTTCTTCTAAGTTCTACCTTCCTTGCCCTTTTTCTGAAAAATGGCTCTCTGCAAATCTGTTTCCTGTTCCTTCCCGAAGTTATACCTGAGTTTTTTATAAATTGACATAGTGGAAAAGTGAGAAAGTTGGAAAAAAAAGGCTGTATTTCTCTTAACTTACTCCAGTCCTGTGTGGCTTAGAGGAAAATATAAGTCTTTCCATAATCTTGTTTCATAGAAAAAGTTGCATTTAAAATACATTTAGTTAATCTTCTATCCCTTAATATGCTTCAAATTACGAGCTAGCAATAATAGCTGAATATGTTTGGATACAACCTATTTTCTACTTGTAGCATCCACAAATTATTTTGTTGTAACTTTTCAGCCTATTTATAGTGTATATTGATCTATTCTAGTCATCCGTGTTCTTCTCTTTTGCCCATTTATCATTTTATGTTTTCCCTTGTATCTCATAATGTTAATGAAAATAAAAACTAATCAGAGTAATCTTCATCTGCAGTGCTTACATGACTGGTCAAAAGGCAACCAGGAGTTACAGGATCAGTAGTGGTCTGTGAAGTCGTGTGTTACAGGAGTCGGTGTTTCATTCCTACACACGCTGTTTTTTAGATTTCTGTTGTGTCCAGAGGAATCATCTCCTGTGAATTTGCTTTGATATCTTTGTTGTTACTGCACCAGCTCACATTCCTTTCTTGCAATAAAAATTGCAAACAAAGCAGTGTTGGCTCCCATGGCAGTTTACCACTGGCAATGAGTATTGTTCAAAGGGCAAAAATACTGACTGTGCTTTTAAAGCCTAGCAGAAAGCGTTTTGCTTATGTAAAATAATAAAGTAATCGTTACCATTTTTTAAGCTGTAAAGTACATATGAAATGGTCTAGCAGCTTTTATGGATTTTTAGAGAACATTTTAATTGTCATTCTTCTTTTGACGTATTCTGATAAAAGTATAATGCCTTAACTGATGGCATTATTATTCAAATTGTTGTCTGTGCATTTAAGATGTTTAAGCTAAAACATTTAGTTGCTATGGTTACCCTGCTGAATTGGTAGGCAGATTCATTGGAAAAATCTATCTGTAAATGTTAGTATTTTCTCTGTGTACCTGTAAATTGCTTTTATGGAGGTTTTTATGCATGGTCAACTGAGTCCTCAAATCAGAATTGGCAAGGTTAGTCTTTTTATAGTCCCTGTTTTTCCTAAATTAATTTTATACAGTTCTTTTTCATATTTTACTGTAGAAAAAGATCATTCAAATAGCTGGAAAATAATCTTTTCCAGAATAAAATAAAATAGAAGCAACTTCAAAACTTCAAGTTTTGCCTTAAATCATCTCCTTTTTTTTGCACAGCAGTAGGATGGTCTGTTTAATTCAAATACTGGGGAACATTACCAACAAAATTCTACTCTTGTAATTTACAATTGCCATACAGATAAGTAGTGTCCTTTCTTAGGTAGTTTTTCTTGCACAGACTTTTAGAGATAAACCATTCTCATTTTCTGTGGGTTGCAGGAACAGAGATATTGGGCATGGTGCTGACTCTGTGGAGGGAAAACAGTAAATGAGCTACAGTTCTTCTCCAGCTTTTCCCTGGCTTTGCACTGCATCTGACAGCCCTTTTGTCTCATCTGAATAGATTTGGAATTATTTCATTTGTAATTGTGTTTTGCTTGATTTTTTTCTTTTTTTGTATTTTATTTCTGAGATATTAAGCAGAATGGTAACGAAATGTAATGAAACTGAAGTACTGCATTTCAGGATGTTGAGAGTCTCGGCAGCACTTTGGATTTCAAGCAGGAGGTAATGCCTCATCACCAAGGAGAACTGAAATGCTGGCTCTTTTTCATTCTTTAAGTGTGATTTTTTTGATTCCCACACTTGGAGTCTAGCTCATAGTTGTCTTCTCCCAGAAGACGGGAACAGGCCTGATAAACCTCGCCTTGAAACTCCTCCTCTTGAGTCAGGCTGAGAGCTGTCTCCTGGACAGGGACCAAGAGCAGTGCTCCCTCATCTAGCTTAGATCTTCATTAATAAGAAATGGCACCTGTTTTGTCAGCTTGGCAAGACAGAAAATTGTTTGTGGATATCCAGATCAGGCTGGTCTTTTCACCTTAGTTTAAACGCAGCATCTCATTTGATGGTACAGCGATATAAATTTAAGTTCCTGTTGGTATAAGGTTAATCAAAACAGTGAATACTCAGTACTATTAAAAATTATAACAAATGTTTTGGAAAGCTTTTATATTTATGGAATCAATTACTCATCACAAAGATATACTTCATTATATTGGAAAGGGAGTATCTTCTCTTTGGTAATTTAAGCAGGGAACAGCTCTGAAGAACAAACCTGGAGAACAATTCTGCATTTACTTTTTGCTTTTAAGGAATCATTTATTTGCCTCAGCTCTGTGTAATCACACCAGAGGTGTTTGTTGACCATAAATTGTAGGGTAAGGAAATGGGAAAACTGCTGACAGTTCAGACATTTATGAGAAAGAATTTTAAGTATACACGGTATCAGTGTTATTGCTCCTCTTTAATGTATGCTTTCAGTATTCTTCACACATGGGAAATAAAAGTCAAGAGTGACCTACAAAGTACAGACAGAAATGACTGAAGGAGAAAAAAAATAGTAAAACAAGAAGATATTAAATACCAGCAGAAGCTGTACCACATAATCACAGTTGGAACTCTGCAACAGAGTGCAAAATAAAACAGTGGGCAGCCTAGCTTTAATTTCTTGTACTTGAATATACGTTAATATATTAAGTTGTATTAAATTATTTCATGTAATCTTTAGTTTACATTTGGTTGCTCTTTTGGGAGTTTGATCAAATAAGGTGAAAAATTTAATTTTAATCCAAACAGAGCTTGGATATTTATTTGACTCTTCCTCAGAAGCAAAGCTTTTAAATTTTATTGTAGTTTAGTAGAACGCAATTTTATTTTACTAATTAATTGAATTCTTCTGAAATGCAACCTTTTGCCGACTTTTTTATTTTAGTCTTCCTGTCACCTTGCAGATGTGTTAAACTTCATTAAAGTGTCTTCATTAAAAAAAGAGTATACATTTGACTTTATAGCTTACATTTAGATTTTTCACTTTATTTCATTTACTATCATAGAGGAGTTCAATTACACTAAGTATGAAATTAGTAGCAGGTATTGATCTACTAAAAATTTTAGTTGATGAAGTCAGAGACTGAATTTTTTAGGGGCTCAGCAGAATCCTTCTTTGAACTACAAGCAGAGGGACTTCTGGAGTTGAGATGCTCTTGGGAAATTGTAAAGCACTTATATTCCTGGATTTTCTGGATCTTTTTTGCCCTAACTGAAGTTCTATTTCTGTCATAATCTTCAGAAGACTGAACAGCTAGAAATGTGAGACCAGTTTTCCACGTACATTGTGTTACTTCTAGTTTCAGGCTTGGTCATCATTGTCTGTGATGAATTTTCAGCAAACTCATCTTGATTTTGTTACTCTCTGATCATCTGAGGTTACTGACTTTCATCTTCTGGCTGTGCCAGAATTTTCCGTATGTTCTGAAAGAGTAAAGAAGTCCTGTGAAACATTGGTTTATCCTCAATCTCCAACTTCTTCAGGTGTAAGAGCCTTTAAGTCATTCTCATCCCTGAACACAACTTTGATTTCTTTAGTTTTTTCCTGAGTCTGTCTATCTTTAGATCTGAAAGACTGCCAAAATGTATTTATACTATTCCTTGACTTGTGTTTAATTAAGATGGGAGTAATTTCTCCTGTAATTAGATGTTTGCATTTGAAGTTTTCTTGTCTCTTCTTGAGTAATGAAAAATGAAAGCAGAAAGACTCTGCTACCTCATGTTTCCAAATTTCTCACTATTAAGTCATCATCAGAAATTTGAAAATTGAGTTTATTTGATAATCTTATCACTCTCTGCTTACTGGATTGTAATGCTGCTGTTGCTCTTTGTCCCCTGTAGACCCCAGCACGGTTTTACTTCTGTTAATTTGCCTGAGTGCTGGGAGTCTTCCTGCTGATTGTCTTCTCTGTGTTGACAAATCTTGTTAACGAATTTGTGGCAGAGATAACTAGGAGTTATATACACATTTTTAAGGATCAGAATTTTTGTTTAAGGGAATGTATCGGTAATTACAGAATCATAGAATGTTAAGGGGTTGGAATGAACTTTAAAGATCATCTAGTCCCAACCCCCTTGCCATGGGCAGGGATATCTCCCACTAGATCAGGTTGCTCAAGGCCCCATCCAACCTGGCCTTGAACACTAACAAGATTGGCAAATTGAAAAAAAAAAAAATTGGAGCAGAATTCATGGGACTACTTGACTGATTCAGAAGATGTTCTACCGAACATGGCCATGATTTTTAAGAAAGAATGTGAAAGTAAAATTCAATTGAGTTAATATTTAACTTTCCAAATACTAACTTAAAATGTTCAGGAATTTCTATGCTAGCATTGGTCAAGAGTTTCGTATACCCAAACAGTCTACAGGTAGTTTTTATTTTAGTAATAATTTAACATAAATTTGTATGTTTGTATTTTGCAGGGTGTAGTGCAATTGGATTTGAAAATGAAAAGTTTTTTTAAAAGATTTTCCTTAAGCTATTTTTTAAAAGCTCCTAGTTTACATGGATGAATTTTGAATGTACAAGTGCATTCATGTGTGTAAGAATTAATGTTTCTCTACTTTCCTTCTAGTGAGTGTCCTAGGTTAATGTACCATTCAGAAACATTTCTTAACATGCTAGCAGTGTGCATACTCTATATTATTTGCCTCTGTAACACCAAGTAAATTGTTTGTGGTTTGCATGTTCTTTTTCTGCTTCACCTGCTATTCATAGTCATGACAAGAAACCAAAGGAGTGTGTTGAGTACAAAAAACTGAGAATCATAATTCCATTTTGAAAATTTTCGAAGTTTTTTTGTTTGCTTGGGCTTTTTGTGTTATATCACACTAAACTGTTTATGTGTAAATTAAGTTATAAAGGATTTGTGTTTGCAAACCCTGCTAGGCTGCATCATCATGCAGATTAAGCTTAGTTATCTTCATTCAGATGAGGTAAAGTTGGCTCTTCCTGTATTTAGTTGCATGAAGTAATTGCATTATCAAGAGAAGAACTGGGCTAAGTCAAACTGTAGCCTGTAGCTTCTAATAAGGCCAATGAATTAGAGTAAAATCATTATCACGCTGGTATTGACAATCTTGGTGTATGAATACTGCAGTGAAAAAACATCTAGGAAGCTTTGCTGGCAAGCAGTTACAGACTGTACAATTTCAGTAGAACACATGCACATTTAGCTGCTTCTGCCAGCAAAATGTAATGCAGATTAGAATGGATACCTAATGTGAACAGCCGGTTCTGCGTGTACTGACACAATTTCATTCTTTCTAAAATGCATAAAGTTCTTACAAAGAATATATCTAGGTATTGTGTGTATGTATCTCTCTATATATATCTCCAATTATTCATTGTTCTTTCATAGTTAGATAAGTACATGGATTGATCATGGTAGATAAAGCTTAGTTGTCTCTGGAACAGTACAATTAATGAGAAAACTCAGAACTTTGAATTCTCTGTGATACAGTATGCTTGCAGTTGTCAGTTAAAACTGATTAAAGATACAGTATGATAAAAACCCCTCCAAAAGCCTAACATTCTTTTATTTATAAATCATCAATAAATTGGTTTGATTCTTAAAGATGTAGAAAGCAATAATGATCCCAAGTGGTGGTGTAATATGAGTTACAAAGGACATGTCTTTTGTTGTATTTTGAATGACAGATATATAACAGAGCAGTAACTAAACAGTAAACAGTAACCTTCATGCATCTCACTTTGAAATTATTTAAGAATGTCATTGAAACAGAACTCGAAACACATTCTTTAGAAGAATTAATTGTACATTCACTAATTATCCAACTACCTACTTTTTAGTTTAAGCAGCACGTAATAGCTACTTGTCCATCCTTGGAGGTTGTTAGCAATTACTGAGATAATAAAGAGCTTGCACATTTAATTTTGGGAGTCAGAGCTAAAGGAGAAATTATTCAACATGTTGCCTTTCTCTTAGATTTTAACTGTAATTGTTCAGCATATTCACCATCTGTCCATGTGACTCATGCCTCTGGCTGTACTTTTGCCAAAGTAAAGATTTTGGACAGTCACAGTATTCATAACAAAAATGTGAAGTGTTACGAAGTGAAAAATGAGGTGAACTTTAAGTTATCTGTTTGTCTTCTCCTTTACATTGTTATAGATGCCATTTATTAAAATCATGCTGTTCAAATTGTTTAGACAAATACTAGCTTACTTGGAGTAGACTATTATGCTTCCATTCCACACATCAGAAAGCACATAAATATATAGATTTCTCTCTTGTTAAGAGTGCAAATATACATAGAACTTACAAGTTGGCTTACAAGTTGGACATTATGGCTAGTAAAGGAGGCAACACTTAATTTCTTCATTGCTGCATAATATAGAACCATTAAGGTTGGAAAAAACCTTTGAGATCCTCAAGTCCAGCCATTAAGCCAGCACTGCCAAGTCCATCAGTAAACCCTGTCCCTAAGCACCACATCTATGGGTCTTCTAAATACCTCCAGAAATGATGACTCAAGCACTTCCCTGGACAGCCTGTTCAAATGTTTGACAGCCCTTTCCATGGTGAAATTTTGTCTAGTATCCTCCACTGGTGCAACTTGAGACTGTTTCCTCTGGTCTTGTCATTTGTTACCTGAGAGAAGAGACTGACCCCCACTTCACTACAGCCTCCTTTCAGGCAGTTGTAGAGAGTGATAAGGTCCCACCTGAGCCTCCTTTTCTCCAGCCTAAACATCCCCAGATGCATCAGCCACTCCTCGTAAGACTTGCTCTAGACTCTTGACCCCCCTAGACCCAGCTTCATTGCTGGTGCTTATAATAATTATACTATTATAATATTATATATGTATATTTTGAGTTTATTATGAACCTTTGTTATTATGATTAGTGTTGTTTTTGCAGGATGATACAACCTAAAGATCCCAATTAATTTTACAGCCTGTTGTGCTGGGTAAAATATCAACATGAAATATGAAAAAATAGCTAACTAGAAACTATTATGCCGTTTTAAGCTTGAAAATTTTAGGATATGTTAACACCTTTTGTCTGACTGCCATTTCTAGGCTATTGTCTAAAACAACTAATCCAAATGTAGGCTTCATATCTGCAAGCACATCTCTTACATCTTGTTCAGCTCAGTAGGTCACCTGCACTTCCCGGAAGTTACAGCCACTGGGAATATTTTCTGTTTGTTTTCATCTAAGTTTTCTGTTCCTGTGTCTTAAGGTCTAGTCCATTCAAAAGAAAGGCCACTTTTAATAACAACAGGGTCTCTGTTGGCAGTGTTATACCTCTGGCTTGTACCGTGTTAGTTCTATTCTCAAAGAGATTAATTTGAGGCAGCAGCAGTATAAAACCACCTCTTCCAGTATTTTTACCAGCACCTTACCATTTTGCTGTTAGTTATAATTAAACCCATAGTATTAATCTGTATGCTTACAAAAGCTTACAAAAGCTGAATGTCCTAATTCTTTCTTTTATTGCTTAAGGCCATGTTTGATGCTTTATCTGATCTCCCTGAGTGGTATGGTATTAAAGAAATGCAAGCAAATTGGATAGGTGACTGCGTTGGGTGCTCTCTTGACTTCTTGCTAAAGGTAAGTCAGCAATTACAATTCCTGCTCTCTTGACTGGGCTAACTGCAACCCCTGAAATGTGTGATGGGAATGGATTTTCAGATCTTAAAAGCTTGAAGCCTCCTAAAAAAAGATTATTATTATATTCATGTGCAGACCAGCACAGATTCCTGAAGAACACCACTTGTGGGTGGAAGAGATCCTCCCTGCTATCCTCCTTAGGGAAGGGTTTGTGTGTTCAAATGGATGCAAATTGGCCGTGTATATTTATGCCAAAATACACGCCAGCTAATAAGCTTTCCTGAAAGCCAGAACATTTGTGCCAAGTGCATTATCAAGTAGCACTGCACATGTCAGCTGGGATCTAGTTGGGCTTTTGCTTTTCTCTGCATGGCACCTTCTCTGTCAGACTCAGGCTGACCTCAGGCAAGCTGCTTTGCTTGCACTTGTCCATTATTTCATTTACTATATACCATAATTAAAATAATGGAAACCACACCATTAGGTAGTGATGAAGCTACAGAGAAGTCTAGATAGAAAGAAAGGAGAGGAAGGAAAAGGAACCCTGAAAAAAATTACCATTATCTACTTAAATTACCATTATCTGAAGGACTTCAGATTTTCCCTTTTTTGTCAAGAGATGAACAAGGCTCCATGAATATGGTAGTGACAGAAGAGATCTGCAGAGACCCTGATTGAATTTCAGCCCTTGTACTTCAAAGCTTTATTGTGCTTATTTACTCTGATCTAACATTCTAAAAGTGGCTTCTTATTTTAAAGTACTGAATGTTTGGAAACTTCAAATTGAGACGAATTAAACCTTCTAAATACCTCTGATTTGGACCCTGCTAGAAGATGTATTTTTGTATTAAAGTTGTTTTTATCAATTGTTTCTGAAAATTTTTATCAATACTTATTACAGAAAAATCTCCTTCTGAGACCCCCATATACTCCAGTTAGTTGATCTAAGATATAAACCTTGTTGATAGTTCCAGGTGGTAATTCTTAAAAATTCTTTGAAGTTTACTATTTACATTTTATGTCCAGTTGTTTGTTGTGGCACTTTTTATTATTTTACTTCTGTACATAATTTGCAGCATTAACTTCATCAGAGAAGTCTGGTGTAAAGTCCTATTGTAGCTGAGAAAATCCTAAATTCTCTTTGATTTCAGAGATAACATCTCATTCCAGTTTCTTGGAAACAAGGCATGCATATTAAAAGTGAATAGAAGGATTCCAGGTTGCTTAGCCAGGGATTGAGTCTATCTCCGTAGCACAGTGCAATATTACATATGGGATCAGGATTATATTTTTGTAGATATATTTGGATAAACTAAGACAAGACTGTAAAGCAACTTTCTCAAGGCTTAAAAGTAAGTTTTTTCAAGGTTTGATTCTGGAAAATTTCTATAGTGGGAATGTGTCCAGCTTTGATATTTGGAACTGTGTATTTCTGTAGGGTGACGTAGAGCCATTAACTGTATAAAAAGGAAGGGAAATCTATAACCACCACACTTCCAGTGGGAATTTTTTTCTGCTCTTTTTCAGGTTAATGGCAAAGTAACAGAAGAGAAACTAGCAGCTTACACCTATACACCTGAAGCCATTTATGGAGCTTCCCATTTATATATCTTACAAACTCACAGACTGCTGCATGGGAATAGCAGTCTCAAAGAAGTCTTTCAGAGGGAGTTCATCCCAGGGAAAGGTGGTATTTTTCTCATACTGCATTTTGTTGTAGAAGAGCAACAATTATAGAGAATGATCTTTAGAGAATGTGTATTAAGCTGAGCAGGAGCTGTTCCTGTTGAGAGCGAGCTGGCCTTTGATTCTTGCTGTATGTCACACAGTGTCACATCAGCCTGTCCTGGCTTCAGACGTGGCAAGAGCAGCTATACTAGAATTCTTCTTTTTATAATAGTTGTAACACTTGATAGTATATAAAAGCAATGGAACAGATTCTTGTTTCCTCATGTACAAGAAATGAATAGTCCAAATTTGACTGTGTCAGCCCACTGGAAAATCTCACATCTATATGGTAATTTGTCTTTAGCACAAAGACAGCAGAATTAATTCTTGCACCAGCGATGATTTCTTCCTGTCATAAGGAATTTAAAGATCACTAATACATAGCAAAGTGGATCACTGATAGATAGTAAAATAATACTCTACTATGCAGATCCTTAGTTAATACAAGACTCTATTAATAGAGTAAATTCAGAGTATCCTTATGGCAATTCATGACTTGCATAGTCAACTGATAATTCTTTAATTGTTGTTAACTACTTTCCTGAAGGCTCCTACCACCACTTCTGCCTGTATTTAGCATCCATGGTCTAGTATATTTTTGTTGTTTGGAAAACCTAAAAATGACAAGAGTAAATATAATTTTTTTTGTTTGTACTTCAGGCTGGTGTTCAATATTTTCTTTTTGCCTTACTGGTAAAGATGAGGCTTCTTTGTCTGTATAACATCTGATGTCAGTGGCATCTTGTAGGAAATCGTGTTGATTGTACAGAACCTGCTTATTTGACTGCTTCATTTCTACCTTAAAAAAGTTTGCTTGCTAATAAAAAAAAAAAAATGGAGCCTGACTGTGTTGAGTACGTAGAGCCCTTGGCTAAGAGGGGAGCAAAACTTGGAGAATTTTGGAGAACAAATTTGCGGTTCTTGCAGATGAACCGAATCAAAGCACTAACTGCACAAACACACATCCATGCACGTGCCTGTACCTTTGTTGGATCTTGTGCTTTAAGCCAAACCACAAAAGGGCAAAATTTGCTTTTAATAAGGACAATGGTATATTTTTATATTGTTTTTAAAGTGGAAATACTTGCAAAAGCTTTTTTGTGTGTCTGTTAACAATAAGCTTAAAGCTTTTGGTTGAGTTAAATTAAGAAACTCAGTTGAAATAATGACAGCCAGAAGTCCTCAAAAAAGGGGCACAATTCCAGAATCATAACTCTGCTATTGTATACTCCTCTACTTGTGATTATACTTATAGACATTATAATGTTGAAATTAGCTGAGACTGGCATTTTACATATGAACGGCCAATGATGGCATTTAAATAAAAAGAAATTTTGGATGGCCTTGTATAGACTGTATTTTCACCTTAACCAAGACTTTTTAAAAAAATTCCTCAGTAACACTGAAATTTTAATTTAATTAAGTATAATTGTTTTCAGTGGACATAATCTTGTAATTCTCTTTCTTCACTATGTTCTCATTTAAATAATTAGGAGGGTATATTTTTATGTTTTCTAGGAGAGAAAAAAAAGCTGCCGTATAGCAGAGTAACTGAAAGTTCTAAAACCTTTAGTCTTGAAGTACAGGTCTGTATTTTAGGCTATTATTATTTAAATAGATAGAACAACCAGTTGTCAAACATTCAATTTTTTTTTGCCTAGAAAAATGTATGTTAATTTAGAATCTGGTAAGCCTAATAGTTTTGGCAGCAGGAGGTGCCTGAGATAGATTTGACTGTTACGTTGTTCATTATCTCATTATAATACTCTGCATACATTGTCTTAGATTTGTACCTGTACCATCATCTCTTTCCAGTTATGATGATAACGATGTGAGCAAATGAGCACAGGAAAGAGCACCTTCATAAACTGGGGTTATTAATTTGGGTTCCAGCATAAAATGAAAATTATTGCTGGGTGGAAGAGACAAGTTATTTTTAAAAGCAGTGTCCTACCCACTCAGCTTCCTGCTTATGACGCTTTTTGGTTAGTTGCTTTTAAAGAATGAAATTATCCCTTTTGTACTTATTTTAAACAGAGGAAAGCTGTGTGCAGTGGTTTGAACATGGAAATTTTCTTTATAATATGAATACCTCGGACATCTGAAATTTGGAAAAGTAGTAATCAGAAATAAATAAATGTACCATTTGTGTTAAGAAGCGTGATGAGATATAACAGCCCTGTTCTCAAAACTGCTGTTACTGTACTTCAAGCAGATTTTATGCATTGTAATACAAGCCTTCATAGCCTCAGCTTAGCTATGAAGAAAGGTGGAAGGAAGATCTTAGCAGCCCATGTTTTAATGATTGTAATTATCATCAACTTAAAGGCACTCAAGAGTTAGAAATAGGTCCAAATTGAGATCTGGGGTTTAAATCCTTAAAATTTGGAGTATTCAGATTTGGTTTTCTTCTTGCTGAGCCACCCAATCTGCACATTGTAAATCAATTTCAGTTTATTAGTTCTCACTCTTAATTCTCTCCTCTCCTATCTCCCCTTCCTTGTGGACACTGGGTTCCTCATCTGTAATATGAATATGAATATCCTGTTTGGAAATCAATAGGTTACTTAGGTGGTTTTAAACACGGGTTAAAAAAAAAAAGATTTCACATGCTTTGTAGTTCTTCTGTAAGAAATTAAATCATAAGGATATATGCTCCCCGGCAGTTTCATCTGATTTTTTGGTGGGATTTTGTAGCATTGTATGCTAGTACATAAATCAGGGCTTACTAAAGCCAATTCATACAACTTTGCAACAGGCTGTATTTTGATCAAAGACTCAGTTTTTTTGTTATAATCCAAATCTTACTCTTACTCTGTTTTTATTCAGGTGCGTGTTGTTTTCTAATCATGAAAATTTATCAGTCTGACTTACTGAGCATTTTAATACATCTGAGCTTTTTAGAAATGTGAATAGGTTTTTAATTTTCTTTCTTTTTTAAAGCAAATTGTTATTTAAAATTCATGTAAGTTTAAGATAAACTGCATTGTAATGGTAAGTGATATTCTTAGCATATCTTCTGTTATATTTTACTTATCATATTATTACATTTGTTTTCAGACTCACTTACTTCAGTGTCAGCTGTGAATATGCTTACCAATCAGGAGATTCCTGTAGTCATCTCAGCAAAAACCAATTTTGATAATTTTCTTGATGCTAAAATAGGTATGTGATGTTAGATATATAAGTGGAATAGTATGGTTTTCAGTTGCTGTGTTGGAGCACAAGATACTGTTGTAAATATTTGAACACACAGGCTCTCTCTCCTGCACTTGGGAATTCTGTTCTTCAGTATGGAAGAAGGAAGGGAAAAGTAGCTATGTGGAATCTATCTGGGGGAAGAGATTTACAGGATGATAATTTTAAATGGAAATATTATAAAATTAGTGCATTTAATGAGCTAAATTTGAGGATCTGCATATCTTAAGAAAATTGGTTACCTACAACATATGTGTGTTTGGCTGTCTCTCACCATCCTTAATCAAAACAGAACTGTACCATTTTTTGACAAACAACTCTAACTTTTGGCTTTTTTTGTGTCTTAAGTTTACGTGAATTATGTACGTCCTTCTAGAGAAATGCTTCAGATGGTAAATGTACAAAACTTCCAACTTTGACTTTTATCTAGTAGTATTTGGGTTGAGGCCAGTAAAGTAGTTCAGGATAGGTAATAACTGTTTTCAGGTTGTCTTGGACAGTTATCTTGGATTCTTTATCTCTCATGTAGCATTCCCATAATTTAAGGCACCTGATTTAGAGTTGAGGATCCATAAATGGAGGGGGAGGGTGTTGCTAGAGGGTGCTGAATCGCCTGCAGTGAGCTGCTGTTCTCAAAGCTGTCCTATGAAGCTGCCTGTCTGACTCCTTTCCTGGATAGGGAGCCTAGTCTCCCAAACTGGGCAGCTAAGTACATACTCTTAGATAATATGATTGTCCTAATAAGTCAAAGTAGAAATTGTACGAAGTTTTAAAAACCATATCCATTTTAATCTGCACCCACCCAGCTTTTTGTTTACTCTTGTGCTTTGCCATGGTCTCAGCTGCATTTAGAGGGCAATGTTCTATGCCAGTCCTAATGGAAAATAGTTGTCTTCTTCCTTTTTTCCAGTACATTCCTTATCCCTTAACTCCTGTTGTTGCCTCCCTGTTGGTGATACTTCTTTCCTATCCTGGGGCTGCTTCTTTCACTGCTGCCAATATTGGCTATTCTTGCACAACTGGACTGAATGAAACTAGCTGACAGTGCAAAAGTGTCTTGGATGGCCCTCACAGAGCTAATCGGAATTACCTACTTGGGCTGTTTACCTTGCTTATAACATGCCTGCATCTTGCACTTTAGAATTGAATCTGCTTTTGAGAAACAAAGTCTTTCCTCATATAGGAGAAGCCAAATAATTGAGATACCTAATCTTATTTTTCCTTAAAATCTGCTAGTTTTCTGGCAGATAACCTTGGCCTTATGTCTGTTGGCAACAGCCCAGCTCTTCGTGGGAAGCTGTGGGTGCCAGCTGTTGAGCTTTGCCAGTGTACATTAATAGCATCATCTTTTCAAAAGGAGGCAGACCAAAAAGTGGGACCCACTTTTTTCCATTTGTAGAGCATATTGTGAAGTCACCTGTTGCAGGCTGCAGGGCTCTCTGACAAATTAAGATACAAACATTGTTCTATAAGAGAGCCTTGAAATGGCAGGAGTGTACATCTGCTGGAAAGATAAAATAGCAATTTTGTGTTCTTCTAGTTAAGGAGTTACTTGTCACAGGGGAGTTTTGTTTGATTTTCTTTAGTCATCTGCTTCCAAATTTCCACATATTGGCAGAGTTAATGTATAGCAGGCATTTCACTGCCTGAACTCAGAGGATTGTTAGGCTGGTTTTGAGTGAAGTAGTTTGTTCATAATTCTAATGTGCTCAGAAAATATTTTGAGAGCTTTTTTGTGTGGTTTTCATCAACTTAATGCTGACATTGTCTGGTTGGAATAAGTTTCTTTGCCTTTTAAAGATGACAGTAATTGTGCAAGATTATTCAAATTATTAATTAAATTATCATTGAAGGGGAAAATATGCAGAAAGATGTATCTCTGTGGAAATAATAAATCTGTTAGTATCTTAATACTATTTCAGAATACATGTGATAATAAATAAAGCTAATAAATTTCTTAACTCACTGTGAAAGGTAACCCTCCAGAGCAGAATTAAAATGCATGACTATCCCAAAGAATAAAATGCAGAGGGAAAGATAGCATTGGGGGCCTTAAATACTGTGACTTCTGTAATTCATCTGAATAGCTGTAGGAAGTGTTCTCACTAGTTATAGTCTGAATAGCAAACTGATGTTACTTGAATTGTTTCCCTGAGTTTATAAACAAATCACGTCTTTCATAGTAAGTTAAAGGGATAGTAATGTTTGAGACTCTTGCTTTGTGGTACATTTTAATGAATTATGAAATCAGAGATAAATTTAATATTGAAACAGGAGGACTCTGCTCTTCATTTAGTCTTTGATTATTGTATTAGCAAATAGAATTAAAATCTGTATTGTTTAAATATATTATATTTAGATAATATGGCTGTATTGAAAATTCTGTAATTCTATCCAAATTTTACAGCTTTGTGTTTAGTTTTTTCAGAACCATCAGATTTTCAAACTTTTCTGAAGGAAGGACAGGACACTGATGAACATTTGAATTACAGAGGAACTGAGAAATGTATTTGTAATTATTGCTCTTTGAATTTCACTGCATAAAGAATACAAAAACATTTTTACTGTTCTTAAATCCATTTCTTTAACTCCTTTGGGAAAGCAGAAGTCATTATAAAGAGAGTGTCATAGAAATGAAATGCTTTTTCGTCCCATCTAGGAATTCCTAGTACTAGTGCAGAAGATGCTGCAGTAGCTAAGAATCTGGGCATTTCTTTCACTGAAGTCATTGAGACATTGCCAAATGGTTTGGAGAAGGTCATTAATTCTGCAGAGGTGGGTATTACAAGTATGCTTCTTTCCAACTTACAATAACTATGCAAACTAAATCTGTTTTCTCAAGAGTGCCAAATACTTTGTATGATTAAAGTAATTTTTTTTTTTAAATCAAACCAAGCTTATGTTACCAAATTTGTGGGAATAATTTAATGATGAAATATGTTGGCTCTGCTGTAGCAATAAAATAAGTTTTTTTCCTTTTGTATATGAGAGGAAGGTTGTACTTTCCTCTGTATTTGTCTCAGTTCTATAATGGAAACTGAGTAATTTAACCTGTGTTAAAAGTTGATCCTTATTTCATAGTCTCAATAGATTTTTAAGATGAACATGAACATACTAGTCCTTCTTCCACAAATTCACTGGAATGTGGTTTCAGCTTTGTAGTAACATATATGCCTCAAGTGACATAGAAATGTTGTCTTTAGATACAGCTCTTGAAAATACGTGTTTTAATAGCAGACACATTATGTCCCAGGTAGGGTCTAAATGGTTAAGATGTATCTAAAAGCAAGAACAGAAAAACCTGAAGTGAGCATAGGAGAAGGAAAGCTGTTTTAACATTTGCATTTCCTCAATCTCTACCTTATGTTCATGATAGAATTCTGAAAGTTTTGGCATGCAGCAGTAAAAGATAAAGATATCAGCAGTAAATGCAAGTGTCTGCTAGTAGAGGCTGGGGGGGTCTACAAGACTCTCAGCTTTGTTCTATTCAGACCATCAAGAAAATTATCCTTTAAGCAAGAAGGTTCAAATGAGCAGCTGATATGTGAATTGTCTATGGGATAGCAGGATGTTATCCAGTGGGAAGAGGGAAATTATTATTTTATTTGACTCTCAGAAAACTGAATGATTGTGTTTGTTCTTGCACCTTCACTGACAGCAAGTATAATTTTTTATTATTTTTTCTTCCACATTTCTTTTTTTTTTTTTTTTTCAATCAGATCACCGGCATGACTCGGCAGGAGGCTTTAAAAGCTATTACTCAGCAGGCCAAAAATAAAAGAATAGGGGGAGACCTAACGAGTGACAAACTGAGAGATTGGTTGATATCTCGCCAGCGGTACTGGGGAACACCCATTCCAATCATTCACTGCCAGACGTGCGGCACAGTTCCCGTGCCTTATGAAGACTTACCTGTGGTGTTGCCCAGTGTAACCACGTTCACAGGAAAGGGAGCCTCACCTTTGGAAAGTGCCCCAGAATGGGTGAACTGTTCCTGTCCGAGGTAAGTCAGTGCTGCATTTGCCGCAACCTGGGAGAGATTACTTTGCACCTGCCTGTTTCTTGTGCTCTTTCCCAAAGTGTTGGCAACTGACTGCTCTGAGACAGGATACTACTCCAGAATGATGTTTAGTTTGACCCAGCACAGGGATTTTTTCTTTTACACTCTATAAATAACCTTTTTTTGCCACACTCAATGCCAACTGCTATTTTTTCATAAACAAGCTGAAATAAAACTCACTGGTTTTAAGTTAGAGGACAGAAAAAAAGGAAAAACAGAATGATTTTCTCCCTGTATCCCATTTCTTAACAGTGTTTCTCACTTCATTTACTACAGTTATTTTAATTATCTTTCATCACCAGTGTTCATATAAAGCTTATAATGATTACTGAATTAGTCCTCTTGTTAAGGAAACTAACATTGGGTTCATTTTCTTGCAATAGTCCAACAATAAAGTGTTCCCTCAGCTATGTAAATCTTTATCATGAAGAATTACATTCACTGTACATTACAGATAGCATGTAATTCAAATTTGAAAGTAAATGCACCTTGTCATCCCTGTAATCCTTATTGTTTGTAGTCCATCTGTTTAAGAAATAAAAAAGTCTAAATTATGTAGTGGGAGATGTGTTGTGAAAATCAATTGTGTAATCATGAGGACTGCTTAGATACTCTGTACACTGAAGTTTGCGTATAGGTTCTGTGGGAGGAACCCATGTAGAACATGAGGTATCCCAGAGAAGTTTTTCATCAGCAGTGCCGTGCATTGCTCCTCCTAGCAGACTGACTAAATGTATCAGGCTGCCAGGCAGGGAAATCAGACATATAAATGGCAATAGGGCTCTCACTGATAATGCAGCAGGTTCATAACATCTAAATTTCTTTTAATATTAGCAGTTCCACCATTCTCTGGAAACATGTATTTTGAACTTTGTTGATAACATGTAATTTTTTGTAAAACAGACGTTTTACATACATGTTTCTGCATAGAAGATTTTTTCTCAGGTGCACCTATTGAAATTGCACATAGTAGTAGTGTATTTTAAAGTGTGACCTTTGCAGTGAAGCCTTACTGAATAAGATGCACAGATTTAGTAAAACCCCCAGAAATGCCTTGGTCTACAACTCCTAATTTCAATTGAAAAATTTTCCTGTTGTGACTGAAAGTCACTCTGTGCACTCTTGGCTTCCCCCATAACCTTAGTTAAAAATTATTTTGTTGTTTACCAGGCAATAAGATCCTTTTGATGTATAGCAAATCCTTATGGTTTCTGGATAGTTATTGTGGCTGCCCTGCATAAAAATTAATCAAAGGCATTTGTTTAGTCGGAAATAAAGTCACGCAGGATTAGTTTCTTAGCCTAAAATGTGGTAGCTTGCTGAAATTAACTTTTTTTTTAATTCTCATCTTTATTTGTCTTCCTGATTCTCACCTCTTTGACAGCTATCATCAATATTGCTCATTCACATCTGCTACAGTTAAAAATCATTTGAGCTATTACTTTTATGTGCAGTCATCCTTGCTTTTCTTTGCTCTGAGAAGTTACATCATCCCTTCCTTTAGTTCTTCTCTCCAGTAACAGGGTTTTGTATTAGTTCCATTTAATACCTAAATTAATAAGGAAAGCCAGATGGAAAGATACAAAAGTCTGAGTATTTGAGTGACAAACATGTTAACAATCATAAATGGGAGGAGATGCCCAAGTTATTCTTTGTTATACAAGTCCAGGTAATTGTGTTAGTCGTCTGAAGATTGTCTAATGAGATTACAGTATTGTGCCTGTAATCACAATATTAATATAAATTGTATAAACTCTGAAAGATGCCCATGCTGGCTCTGTGTTAGTGAGCCGTGTCCATTTAGAGCACAGAGGCATGAAGCAGTGTAATTATCATTCAATGACTGAAAAGTATTCTTGCTTTTGACAGAAAAGCCATTCTTTTACATTGGCCAAGTCTTTGCTTATATGTACAATTTAATAAAATGGTTATTCTACACTAAAAAGCAGTTAGAAGTAAAACTCCTTTATTACATTATTTTTGTTGGAAGAAAAACTTGCATGTAGAGGAGGACCAGGGACAGAGACATAAAGAAGGAAAATGTTAGGTGGTGATCCTCTTGTAAACTTGCCTTGACAAGCCAAGCTGAAGTATCAGACAGACAAGCAGATACATGTTGCAGCTCACTCATCAAGCCTGATCAGAGACTAAATATGCAGTTAGAAAATATAAAATAGCCAGTCCCCATTTATTATGTATATTTATTATACATGTACATACATTTAAACTTACATACAATTATAAACTGCATTCATTTCTTACATCTAATCAATGGCATTCATGTACAAGAGTGTCACAGATTGCAAAGTTTCCTTCACGTTAGAATAATCCCATTGTTTTAATAGTAAGAGTTATAAGAGGAATCATTTACAGCAAATGGAAGTTTATCAAATGTGATTATTGGCTCCTACAAACAATGAATATTCAAGGAGAAATTAACAGAAAGTAACCTGAGCTTCTAAAATCTATTTTGAAACTGTTCCTTAGGGCTGCCAATATAATTACAAGCAAAAATCAATTTGCTGTGATCACAAATTAAAATTGTGCTACAAGGACTAGAAGAGATTTGATCTCAGTGAAAGCTGAAATTAAACTAAGTTAATTTTTTCTAGAGATAATAAATGGAATCTGCAAAGACGGTTTTGTACAGACAATCAATGAGAGGCAACCACCTGACCTTTCTGCTAAATCTGCTGGTACCTAACGAGTGTAATATGTATTCAGTACCCATTAACTTCATGGCAAAGCACGCTTGTCTGTGCTTTGTACCTTTTAAAATGGCACTTCCAAAGAATTACAGGATTGAGAGGGCTGTCCAGTGCGGTGCCATCTTCTTCTGTTGCTGGATGTGATGGCTGTTCAGGCTTCTTTTTGGCTTGCTTCTGCTATGATTTGGGAGGCAAAGGGAAGAATTCAGCCTTTTTACTGTTGTTGGACTTTTTCTGAACATGTAGTTCTTCAGACTGTTCAGTTTTCAATCTAAATGTCTTTGTGGCCACTCTGTCCATGTTTGTTTGGGGTTCTTTTCCAAGCTTGTCACTTACCTAAAAAAAGCTTTTCTCCCTCTCTCTTGCTCAGGTGCAAGGCAGCAGCACGGCGAGAAGTCGATACCATGGATACATTTGTTGATTCCGCTTGGTACTACCTGAGGTACACTGACCCTCACAACACAGACAGGTGAGGGCTGCAGGCACAGGGCCATTGGGGGCAAACCTGCTGCACAGAACAGAAGGGAACAAGGAGACCACACACTCTGGTGCTTCTAGCTGCCTTTGCAGCCTACTGGCAATGTAAACCCCTGCACTGCCCTCATTATGTGCCTGCCCTCTGGACGTCGACACAGCACAGGGTAGATGTTGTGGTTTAACCCCAGCTGGCATCTAAGTACCGCGCAGCTGCTTGCTCGCTCCCCACACACATCCTGTGGGCTGGGGAGGACAATCGGGAGGAGGAAAAAAAAAGGAAAAATCATGGGTTGGATAAAAACAGTTTAATAATTGGAACAAAGTAAAATATTGTGGTAATAATAATTACAATGAAAAGGAGAGGGAGAGAGAGAGAAAACCCAAGAAAAACAAGTGATGCACAATATAATTGCTCACCATCTGCTGACCAATGCCCAGCCCATCCCTTAGCAGCGATGGGCATCTCCCAGCCAACTCCCCCAGTTTATATACTGGGCATGACAGTCTATGGTGTGGAATATCCCTTTGGCCAGTTTGGGTCAGCCTTCCTGGCTGTGCTTCGCCCCAGCTTCTCTGTGCACGTGCTTTCTGGCAGAGCATGAGAGCGCAAGAAGTCCTTGGCTTAGGGTAAGCACTGCTCAGCAATAACCAAAACATCCGTGTGTTATCAACATTATTCTCATACTGAATTCAAAGCACAGCAGTGTACCAGTTATTCAGAAGAAAAAGAGCTCTATTGCAGCCAAAACCAGGACAATATATGGAGCTGGTCTAAAACTGTTGGTATTTGATTGCTCCTATGTGAGGAGATCTAGAAGAGCAGGATGTGTAAACTCAACTGTGTAAGCACAGGAACTACAGGGCAAGGAGCAGAACTTTGCATGAGAGGGAATTACAGGGCAAGGCACAGAGAAGATGTTCAGCTGAGTTAAAGACAGTCCTTAGTCGGGAGTGCCATCAGGAATGACAGCCTGCCATGACTCTGAGACTGGTAAATTGCATGGAGTGTACCCTCCCCAGCAATGCACTGAGTAGCTCACTGTGTGGACAGGCACTGCTATTCCACTGGTAAGAAGAGGAATAGTCCAGTGTAACATCCATCTGCCAAGCATGGCACCTTCACTTCTCTCCTTTTGCATTCTGGTGACTCTTGCCATTTCCTTGTGAGTAGACCTCGAGCCAAGAGGCATCACAGCAATCTCCTGCTGTGTCACCACTTCCACTACATGCATAATTAATGAAAGGAGATTTTTCATGTGCTATGGACTAGTGTCTGCAGCATGGAGAGTGTGGGAAGACAAATGTAGTTATTTAGCTGTTTTTCTGCTTCACAGTCTGCCTATAGTAGCGCTGCTTGATAGCACTGGTTTTTTTCCAAAGAAGAATTAGTGCAAAATCCCTGCTATGTAGTCTGAGTAAGACAGGCAGTGTTGCATTTTAGAACATTGATACCACATGATGGGCTGTTTGGGCATGTATTTGTTTATTTATTGTGCAGAGCAGTGTCTGGGAATGTACTACATATACTCAGTGACATAATATTGCTGGGCCAATTATTTTATTTTGTATTGGCAGCACTAGTTTGGTTGAACTAGAGAAAAATCTGTGAACACTTTTATTTCATGTCAATTTTAATTATTTTCTAGCATGAATATATTATTACTGTTATTGAGTTAGGCAGATTGCTTCCTCTCCATGACAGTTTGAAGTATTTTTTGTGTGTGGGCAAGAGGGACTTCTCCAGAAGTTGAAGAAGAAATAGTCAGATGTAACATCCAACTGTCAAAGTAACAGCTTAGTGTAGCTTAATCTGTTTTATACTGAAATGAGAACGTTTTTATGGACTTGTGCACTAAATTGCTGCCTGCATTTGATGTATTTAGTTAGTTCTTTTAACTAAGCTACGCATATGTAAACCCTTCATTTCCATAAACCGTATTTCACTGGTCTACAGTTCAGGAGAATTACTCTGTTGATTCTGGAACCCTATGAACAAGTTAGGTTTGATTTGTTCCACCAAAGACATGAATCCCAGATCCATGATTTGCTTCCAGGCTCATCTGTGAGGAAAAAAGTGTCACTATAACAAAAATTACTGATGGAATAGTCAGACAGACTGACAAAACAAGTAGATTTGTTAGAGCAGGGGCTTGAAGCATACAATAGAGAACTTCTGTACAAATGGTGTTTTGCAGGCCCACTACAGAAGACATGGAAATATGTAATGAAGCAGTAAGAAATGCTGGGAAACCATTCGGGTGACCTCCAACGACATAGTAAATATGCTGTAAATGACAAATTTACTGTCATTTCATCGAGCATCCTTCAGTTGGAGTGCTGTGACCCATCTCATTCTACAGAGGGTTCTGCAGCCTTCAACTGCATCATTGCCCCCTAATGGTAACAATGCAAACTGCCAGTTTAAAGAATGAACTGGTTTTGAGTGGTCCTGTCTTTTGTCTTTCACTCTAATATATTTGTATATAAAGCTTGATAAATACTAAAAAATTTAAAGCCAGCTACTGGGTATTTACAAAAAAATCATTTAAAAAGCAGTCAAATGTTTTCATTGCTTTTTCGGGTAATTGCTTGCCTGGAATTTAGGAAAATAACCTTTTTGTGGATCTGCATCTCAGTAGAAATTAAATTCTTGTCTATAATAAGCATTTCGCTTCTTAAAAAATTAAAAAGATCTGATAGCAAAATGAAAGTTTTATTACCCACATAGTGCTCTCAGTAAACAGTGTGGTCCAGTCAAGGATGATGAGCTACTTTAGTTGCACTGATCTTCCTTTTCAACATTGTATTTTTTTCTATAATTGTGTGTTTTCAGGCCCTTTAATAGTGACTTAGCAGACTACTGGATGCCTGTGGATTTGTACATCGGAGGAAAGGAGCATGCAGTTATGCACTTATTCTATGCAAGGTTCTTCAGCCATTTTTGCCATGATCTAAAGATGACAAAACACAAGTAAGCCTTATATATTTCTCTTAAAATCTTTCATATTTCATTTGACTTGTATTAGTTGACATTGTTGTGATGGTGGAACATTACATTGAATAAGCCTGAATTTTCCTGCTTTGTCAGTACTTGGTTTCTCACAGTGAGTTGCACTTCCTATATGTGTTCATACAAAAATTTTTATTGCATGAGTATTAACTGGCTCAGAGCAAGTGATAAAAGGCTGCTGTAGATTTCCAGCCTGCAAAAGCATGCATAAACTAGTAACTTAAGGCATTCTGTGTAGTGCTATTATTTCAAATTAGGTAACTTCCTGCCAGTAATAGCAATAATTTCAGTGGAAACATGCATATGTAAAAAACTCAGCACTCCTATAAGTCACTGTTTTATTGGAGCTGAGCAGTACAAAACACTTCTTGATAGGCAAAAGCAGTATATTTATCTGATGTCAATTTATTTTTTATTTAATGAATTTTATATAATTACTTTTAATTACTTTTGTTGATGATGCTGCTACAGCCTAATTCACTGTGTTCTGTTTTAGTTAGAGGTAAAGTTTGATGGAAGAAGGTGAGTCATCTGTTGTTCTGTTCTTTGTCCTCTCAGATAGGTTCTGAGCTTAACATCCCCATTTCCACTGGAGTTCTGCTCTTTTGTACCCTAAAATGCCATCCTCAGCTTGGAGGGTACTAGTGGCAGAACAATGAAACACTGGCCCGTGCTCTGTCCTGTTCTCCCATCACCAGAAGTGACTGAATAGATTAAATCAAAATGAGTGGCCCCATGAGAAGAACTGCTTAGTAGTTTCTCGGCTCACAACTCCTATAAATTAATTCTTTACAAGTATCCCCTCCAAAAACTTGATGTAAAAGAGGAACCTAAATATGTATGTCACTGAGCTGACTCAAATGCTGTAGTTTTGCTACAAAACTAGAATTTAAGTAGCTGTGAGCCAGAAAAGGATGGACTAGTTACTGCAGCTAGCAGAATATTTCCCTAAGTTATTTCCTAATTTTGATGAAAATAGGCAATGTGTTTTCTTAACTCATTCTTGGCTATGCTATAGTTTGCAGTGAAAGCTGTATTTGAAATAGTGGATGTAGATGATTTGTGTACCTATGTTTCACTCTGTTGTCTGCAGCTTGTGTAGCTGCAGTAGGAAGGCTGTTTCTTCTCTCTCAGAGTGGGTCTTTCGAAGTAGACCCTTTCTCTCAGAGGTGCTATCCCTGCAAGCAGAGAATTTCAAAGTTTTCCTTTGCAAACAATTTAGGTTTATTAATTCTACAAAAGATTTTACAGTCCTAATCCATCAGCCCTCTAGTGGAGCTGTAACACACAGCAGCAAAATGTTCTTTTGCTAGTCAAATCCTTCAGCCTTCCAAAATGACATTAACTACAGTGCTGGAAGTATTGTCGATATAAAGTGAGATCACAGGGCAGGCGAGATTTTCTTGCAAAGTGAGTGGTTCACTTCAGTGTGCAGGAAAAAAAGGCATGGAAAGAGGCCAGCTGGACTGAAGAGGGACGTCCTGTGTAACCTTAAGAAGACCAAAAGAAGTGCAAGGGAAGTGGAAGTAAGGATGGCCTACCCCTAGAGGAATATAGAAGCATTTACTGGATAGGAAGTATGGATTATGGAAAGGTCATATCTTGGCAGGTATTGAAACTGGTAAAGAATGTGAAGCTAGTAAGAAGAGCTTCTGGACATACACTGAAAAGAACACTGAGGAAGACATTGGCCTGATGCAAAATCTGACAAAGAGCCTAAGTAGAAAGGAAAGTCTTTGCCTTGGCATTTGCTGTCAAGGTCTGTGCTTTAGTATGAAAGTTTGAAGGCAAGGGATAATACCCACTGTAGAGCAGAAGTGAGTTAGGGTTCACTTTAGTAAACCAGACACATACAAGTTCCAGGCATGAAAGATAAGGTGACCGGGAGTAACCACCATGGATTTCCCAAGAGGAAATTATGCCCAACTTAATCTGCTTTCCTTCTGTGGTGAGGTGATTCCATCTGTGGATGAGGAGAGAGCTGTGCATATCTTTTACCATGACTTCAACAGAACAGCTGGGGCTGTGCCATCTATGTGGGGAGGATTACAACTTAAGAGAAGGGCTGAGGGGTCCTGATGAACACCAAGTTAGAGGTAGGTCAGCAGCTGTCATGACAGTATACTCCACTAACAAATCCATGTCCAGCTTTGGTTATCTCTGCTCATCATTCACGCATGACAGGAATATTGTGTCTAGTTTTGAGTCTCTCACCCCAGTGTGAGGTACGCTGTCAAATAGAAGAGGGTCTAGTGGAGGAGCGCTAAGATAGTCAGGGGTTGGAGCATATGACGTACAAGAAGAGGCTAAGGGAGTTGGGTGTGTTCCCCATGGAGAAGAGAAGGCCAAGGAGGGAATGTAATTGCTATCTGCTGCTACCTAAAGGAGATTTATAGAGAAGATAGAACCAGACTCTTCTCAGAGATGTATGGAGAAAGGAAAGGAGTAGCAATCACGGATTGCAGCAAGGTTCAGCTGGACAGAAGGAAAATCATTTTGGCAGGGAAGATGATGAGACTGAAACCATTTGATTTGAGACATTGTGGCATCTCTGTCATCACATATTTTCAAAACTTTACACCATTCCCTGCTGAACAACCTGAAGTTAGGTCTGATAGGAGAAAAGAGTTGCACCAAATGACTTCCAAAGGTCCCTTCCAACCTGCATTATTCTAAGGGCTCTGTGATTCTGTAGCTGCGTTACTTTGGAATGTGTTTTGTTCACACTCTGGTGTGACAGAGCAGTAGCACGAAAGCTGTGTAGTGTAGCCTGGTCTAAATATGGTAAATTGCAGAAAAAAACCTCGTAACTTCAATGAAAAAAAATCCTTAAGAAATGCTGACTATGTCTAGTGACAATGGCAGAAGAAAATTGAAATTGCTTTCTGTAGAAGCAGTTTGCAAGACTGTGGAGAATTCCTTTGGCCCCATATACAATTTCAAGAACTGTTGCACATGTGAAGTTCTGTTACAGCATTGCCCCGAGGGCCGGGTGTATGAACTGCTTAGACATGTGCTCAGACTGCAAGATGACTGTAACAAATTCATCATCATGCACAAAATTGTTCACTAGGTAAAGCATTAGGTGCTTTGAAGCCATGAAATCAAGTTAGGATTTTGGTTTGATATGGAAATCATAACTCCTTTATAAATATTACCATATATTTTAAATGTTTTAGTGTTAATCAGAAGCCAATTTTGCTCAGTCTTCTGTTTGGACTGCTCAAGGGCTGAAAAGTGTGATTAGAAATAACAGGCTTATTGTTAGGAAGCTCGAAGTCATGATGTCAAAGCCCACAGCTCTGGGGGAAGACACTAAAATGTTAAAAAACACTGCCCTCTTGTGCATTTTCAATCTTTCGCTGATAGCTTAGGTCTTTTTCACCGATTAGATTAATAAAATTGTTATATCTCAGTTAATGAGACGTGCCACCGTTTAAAGTGTCATCTAGCATCCTTAAAATTTTTTATGATTCCCCTACTTATCTGTAGTAGTTTTTGATATGTTTTCTTTACGGAAATTTTCATTGTTTGGCTCCTATTCTCTGACTTTCAAATCCATTGCAGTATTTCTGGGTAGTCTTTAATTCTGTACTAATGGCTATTAATATAATAACGTGGTTGAAAGCAGAAGTTAAAATTAGTTTAGATTTTCAAAGCAATCTCTTCAAATATGATATAATGATTATTATAGAAATATTATAGGCAACATGTATGAAGTAGGCATTTACAGACACATATACTTTGATAGAAAATGCAGTATTTGTAGGCATTTAAAATTGTAAAGGTGTCAATATAGCTTAAATATCCCCTAAAGATGAGGCATGGTCTTTTATTTTATTTTTTAATGCATTGGACTGGAGGTGGTGGGAAAGAAATGCTGCTCAATTTCTCAGTAATGACAAGGCAGAATAAATGGTACCCTCTGGGTATTCATACATGTGATATCAGATTAAGCTCAAAGTGATGTCAATTTGTTCTAGCAGTCTGGTCTGTAAAATGCATTGGTTCTATAAATAATTTACAAGCCAGCAAGCCCTCCCAGCTGTGACCACTGCTGGGAGAGGGGCCAGGTAGGCAGCTGGGGCCAGAAAACTCCTCCTCTGTTCCAGCTTAATCCACCGTGGTGAGACTGTGCGGACACCTGCTCAGCTGTGCAAGTACAAGTTACACAGAATTTGATTCTTGCCTAGACTTCAGTTATCAGTTCTGTCTGATAAATAATTGGAAATGGAATCTAGCACATTCTTCCTGAAGGATTATAAAGCAATAAAAAAGTTTATTGTTGCTGTTAAGTCAGCAGATTTGACTCTGATAGAGAGCAAATCTGCTGAGTAAGAAGACACTATTTTCACATAGCTGAGTTACAGAATAAAAGAAGATACGTGTGTGATGGAAATAGCTTATTCTGTGAAGGAATGATGCTACAGCTTCTCTGCATTCATTTAGGACCTTATCACTAGTGCTGATTTTAAGCAAAAGCATTCAGCTGTTAACTGTGTGGAATCTTGAACATTCAGTATTGTTTTGTCTTTTTTTCGCCTAAAATTATCGGCTTCCGTATCCTTCAGTCACCTCCACAATGTTGCACAGCTATATCTAACATCAGGTTTCACAACCCCCTGGACTCAGCTGATAGTGACTGACCTAGTCTTGTCTTCACTCCAGGACACAGCACTCGGGCTCTCTCAGCCATTCTAAGGGTGCAGGGTGCAAATACATGCAGTGAGCTCCCTTGCTAGGGCTGTCCCTTCTTCTGAATTCACTATTTAATGACTGTGACAGGCTCCACAGAGTTCTTACAGCCAGGTCATTTGTAATAGTATTGAAAGTCCTGCTGCTTACCCTGCACAGAGCAAAGCAAAGAACATGAGGACACAGCACTGAATTCCTGGTCTGTCAGTAACGCTTGCCCTACCGTTCATTGCGTGGTCCTATGCAGAGAGATCAGTCTGTCATAGAGATGAATTTGTATATGAAACTTAAAGAAAGGAAAAGATGGATTACACACTTCATGGCTAGCACAGCTGATCCTTCTCAGAGGTGTCAGGCACACTTTGCAGGCGGGACACAGCATGATCAAAAGCTGTAATATGGCCAAAGTCTCAGTGCAGATACTGCAACATGAGCACAAACAAACTTCACAGGCAGGTGAAGGCCTATCCCATTCCAGCATACCTACAATGTGAAATGTGACCAAGCATTCAAAGGAACTCCAGACACCTCTTCTGTGCCAGAAATGTCAGTGTGTGTGAAAATGGCTTAATTTCATTATTCTCGGTGTTTTGGATCAGAAGGTATTTATGATGCCATGACTGGGTGCTGCAGTGTTTAGATCAGATTTGCATCACTCCTTCTGTGCTGCAGCCCCTTGGCAGTTCCCTTACACAGCCAAGAAATGCAGCCCTACCTTTGAAGGGGAATGTTTGAGGTGTGCAGTTTTATTGAGGTGAATTCAAGTGTAACTCTGCATGTGAACGTGAGATGGAGCCACCACAACACTGCCAAAATCACTGTGCATTCAATGCTGGGCTCAATTTGGTTTAGAGCCCTGTATTTAGTAGATGGGCTCTGGCTGTCTCATTTTGGGCATGTCTCCATACTCCTGCGGTCTCCCGCTAGGAGCACATGGTTGGGGTTTTTTTCCCCATACTTGGTAATGTATTTTGTATTGCGTTTTTGTAGCCTCTGTCAGCATAAACAAAAACAAGAAATGCTTGTTCCTGCGTTCAGCTTTTAGTAACTTGGCATATGATCTGAACTAACTCTTTGTCATTAAAAATAAGTGTTCCTTGAAAAATCACTTCCAGTGGAGAGCCCTATCTGATTTGGATGATCTGGCTACCTCATTAGCTTCATTTTAGATAGCAGGAAGTGTAGCTATTTTAATAACTGTTTGAGATCTTAAACAGACTGAAGTACTGAATGATAGGGAGGGAAATGATTTTTTTTTCTGCGGTGTAATGTCTCTAGTTTGTGGAAGAAATGTATCCTAAACTGTTATATCCTGAAGCATTTTCCCACCATTGTTGTTGATAGGGTTACAAAGTTTTTGTTCCAAATTTTTACCTTCTAATTCTCTTTGATAATTTATAATTTTTTTTAATATTTTAGATTATTTTTACATCCTATTTTAAAATAGTTTTTCTTGAGTTTACTGTCTAAATTTGACTTCAGTTCTCATTCCCTTAAGTTCCTTTACTTCTAAACAACACGATTTTTCAGTCAGCCTCTGAAATATTGTCTGGAGAATACTTACAGAGATGCTTGAATTGCTGCTCTTACTTAAAATTGTTGATAAAACCAGGTGGCATGGCAGAGACTCGTACTGCTTTTTGACTGAGTGATACATCAATATGTGCCAGTACTTGCACAATATTTATAAGTATACAAAATATCCAAGGAAGGAAACTCATGTTCAAACTTGAACATGTTGAAGATAAAATATGAAGTATTTTATAAAATATGAAAATATTTCTCTCCCAGTTTAAAGTTTTGTTTTCAAATATCTCCTTACTTCAGAGTCATCCAAAGTGTTTAAGGACTCGTACTTGGAAGAGATCTGCTTTAATGTGGTAGAAACATGCCTAATTGTTATATAATTTAATAATACTTTAATTGTATTATTAAATTACTTTGTTTTAAATCGTAAGATAAATTGTCATGTAATTTATATTTCTTAATAATGTAAAATACTATATTAACTCCGTAACAATGAGTTGTGTTTTGGGTTATGACTTTTTTGTACCTGTGAAATAAAATGTGGAAGTCTGGTTTTACTATTTCTTTTTTAGGTGGGTATACTCTGGCTTTTTAAAAAAAAAAAAGTTAATAGGAGTAATGCATCCTTTTTACATCAGTTGTCTTGTACACATTTGAGGCTTCGTTAGGTAAAATTGTAGAGAATTCAGATTGTTTGATGTTGAGCACACATGTCAGCATTAGGAGGTGCAGGTCAGTATTAACCAGGGCTGATGATCATGTCCTCCAGAATGACGGTCACTGGTGTCTCTGTGTTGGAGGATCCAGGGAGAAGGCTTCCAGACTGTGTATGGTTTCAGGGACTGGCTCCATGCCTCCTTCCCTGGCCCCTGCTGTTCTTGAGGCTGTGTTAGAACTGCCTCACTTTCCTGTCTTACTGAGTGGGAACCAAAAGCTTTAGAGATTAATTTTGTTGCCTTTTTTTCAGTGGAAACAGTGACAGACGTGTGACTCAATGCATTAGAAATGCAAGATCATTAAAGGAGGGGGCCGCAATAGTGTATCAACCAGAGCGGTGTTTACTTAGAGTTTATTTCGTGCTGAGTGCACCACTGCCCTTCAAGACTCTTTTTTAGCCCTATTGTATACTCATTTCATGAGAGTTTACTCTCCCGGATGTAAATTTTGCTAGAAAAGTAAGGTGCTAAAAAGTTGATGCACTGAGATATGAACTTTCCAGTATTGCCCTTTTTCTAGTGTACTTTTTCATCGGCCTTCCTGGCTAGTTCTGCAAAGGGACAAGGAATGTGGGTGCTTGTGTTAGAGAAACTGTCTTATCTGTATATAGAAAGAAATGTGCAACAACATTTTGATTTGTTCAAAATCCTGTGCTCCTCAGAGAGAAGCTAGAACTAAATATTTGTAAGACAGTGAGGCCAGGTACTTGAATGCTTTTACACAAGGGATTTAGCTTGAAGTTGGGGAAATTGTACTGTTGGCCAAGAAACTTCTGTGTATTTTCCATATGCTAATTTGAAAAGTGATGTTAGAATAACTTAGTACTAAATCAGGGTACAGGAATGTGAGCAGAATGCAAATAAATACTTAATGCTTGCCAACCAACCACCGTGAATAAATGCACTAAGTACTCTTTCTAAGGTGACAACTATTTATGTATAGTCAACTTGAAATTCTTGTTTCATTAAAAAATTGTGCCTGATTGGCTCAACACCTGATGCTTATCCTAAAGTATGCTTTTGAAAGCTCTTTTCAACAGAGAAGTTTCTTTTTCCTTCCATCCTTAGGGAGCCTTTCCATAAGCTCTTGGTTCAAGGTCTTATCAAGAATCAGACATTCAGACTAACAACAACAGGCCAATGTTTGAAGAGAGAGGAGGTTGATCTCACTGGTAAGAGAAACTGCATGGGAAAATCAGCATAGGTGCGTCCCTAAAGCCAGGGATTGCTTCAGTGTACGAGTCCCAGTGCTGAGAAATTTTGGAAGAGGAAGTGAATCCTTCTAATATTTAAACTGGAGAGCAGCTTCTGTGAGTTTTGGATTCATTCGCACTGCTGAGTGCACAGAGATCCTACTAATCCAGCAGCTTTTAATTGCATCCAAACACAGAAACAGTACTGTGGTATATTTTAGCTCCAGTGTAGTCCAAAAGATCAAAAGTCAGTTTTGTTAAGACAGTGCTCAGCAGCCTGCTGAATGGAGCCAGTCCCAGCAAAGAGACAACCTACAAAAACATCATGGCAAAACTAATACGGGTGCAGGTGTATTCAGTAGATATTAGGAATGTAAAACTTGTAGGAAACAGTGCTGTTTCTCAAGCTCTTTCTGGAGCCTTCACTGCATAGGCTGGACCAGCAAGTCATTGCTACGGCACACGTAGCAACAAAAATGGATTGGTCATATTTGCCTCCCTTAAGCATTCCTCTCATACATCCTTGTTTTCACTGGATACAAACCCTGTAAGTCAGTTAAAAATCAACCAACCAACCCACCCTCTTAAGTTTTGCTGCTCTCTGCTATCCTATCTTCTTCTAGAAAAGATTGGCGCCTTTTTCAGTGTAAATGCCCCATTCTGTCTCTAAATTCATGCAAGAGAAAGCACACTCTTTTCAGGATAACTTACTGCAGTTGAAACCTATAAATCTGGTATTTGTAAAAGCTAAGTACAGGTCAGAATTGTATCCAATCAGTACACCTATCTAGGAAGTTATAAATGTCATGGTTATAACAAAGCTTAAATATCAGGAGCTGTCAAGGCAGCACTTAGGATGCATGCCTGGTACAGCTTCCAAATGGTAGGAGACTTTTTGTCATGATGTGATGGAAGCATTAGGGTATTACTGGTGTTAAAACATTAACATAGGAAAAATTTGGGAAGGAAAAGAGTGTTTGGAATGGGTGGTATTCCTCTTTAAGCTGTTTTGGAGAAAAAACCCAAAACACTAGCAATAGTTGTTTCTTCTCTTGGTTAGGGAACAAAATCAATTGTTACAAGTGAGCAAAATTTGTTTCAGTATTTTTTGTATGTCTTTAATATTTAGGAACTGAACCAGTTCACCTAAAAACTGGTGAGAAGCTCCAAGTTGCTTGGGAAAAAATGAGCAAATCTAAGTACAATGGAATAGACCCTGAGGAAATAGTGAAACAGTACGGCATTGACACCCTACGCCTTTACATTCTGTTTGCTGCTCCTCCAGAACAAGACATTTTGTGGGATGCTAAAAGTAAGTTGGATTGTTTCTGTTGTTCATTTTGTTGTGGGTTTGTTTCTTTTCTATCAAGTGTTACATTTTAAACACAGAATTAACACAGTTCTTGATGCCCAAGTTTTGGAAAAAATGAATCAAAAAAGTATCATAAGTATCATCAGGTTTTATGATAAACAGTTTTGCTTGTTTCTTTTAAAAGAGAGAGGGTCACAAAGTTGTCACTGAGAGGCAAACTTGCGAGATTATTGCAAGCAGCTTACCTCTTATAAGCTAAAAACACATAAAAGTACTTAAGTTGTCTTTTCGTCTGAAAACTTGGACCTCATTATCTTTTAATTATCAATGATTGATTAACTGAAAATTATTTTTCTTTATAATGCTGTTTTTTCTAATCATATCAGGTCACAGATACAACTTTAGAATATTTTGTTACTTCCATTTGTTAACACACATGCAATGGCTTTTGTAAGCTGGACTATGAAATACTTCTCAGAAGAATCTCATTAGAAGATAATCAGAGTTCCTAGTAATTAATATTTCTAGATATGACATTTTTATGAGCTTACTTCTTGAATAAGTTAAGAATTACCCTCCTGTGCACTTATTTACTCCTATCATGCAATTCCTCATACTGACAGGTCTTAATTTCTTTTATCTACTGTGGTTCATACATTTTAACGTAGTCTTATACATTCATTTACATTTCACCTTGTTGCATAAGGCTTTAATAAAACACTTCATGCCTGGTTTCAAAAAGTGTAGTTCTTCATTCTTTCGCATGTTAAGTTCTTGCTACTTAGTTCAGCCTGAACTAAACTTTATTTCAGTTGTGACTGCCACCCTTCATATTCATGTGTGTTCCTTTCTATATTATTGCTCTACTGTATGTACTGGAGGAGTGGGCTTTATGAGTTCTCAGTTGGCTTTCTGTCACCACCTAATCACAACAGTAGAGAGCTAGGCACTTGAAAAGGTCTCTTAAAAAATGAATCACTTAGAATCAAGCCTTAACAGCTGCATCCCAAACACTACACAGGTACACAGTTCCCTCTGAGGCAGTTAATTTGGTGATGCACAATCTTTTTGATGTATTTTTTGATCTTGAAAATAGAATAATTAAATTACTGTGGGGATAGCGTGTACCAAATCTTAGTTGCAAAGTATACGAGAGCTTGGTGATTAAATATTTTGTAAGAAAGCTAAGCACATGCAGTTATTATGTTGGCAAAAATGCTGTTTACCACTTGAGAAATACAAAGAAACATTTCGGAGTAATTTCCTGTTAAATGTATTGGAAAATGTGAACAAAAGGAGATTTTAGCAGCCTAAAGATATTTCCATGGGAGAAGAAAATAGAAAGTTAGGTGAAAAGCATCTCTTAAATCTTTACGCTTTGGTGTGAATTTCTTAATGATAACAAAATTATGAATGTTTAAGTTAAAGAAATCAAATAGGTTTTGTTGGGTTTGACCTTGGACTTGATGTCAGGTGCCCAGCACAAGCTATCACCTCTATCACTCCTTGCTTTTCAATTGGACAGGGGGAGAAAAGTACAACAAAAAGCCCGTGGGTTGAGATAAGGACAAGGAGATCACTCACCATTTGCCATCATGGACAAAACAGACTCAACTGAGAAATTAATTTAATATATTACCAATTAAAATTAGAGTAATGAGAAGTAAAACCAAATTTACACCATTCCCTGACCTTTCCCTTTTTCCTGGGCTCAACTGGCTCTGTCAGACATGAGGGAAGCTCCTAGAAGCTTCCCAGAGAAGCCATCCTTGTAGCCCCTCACTACCAAAACTTTGCCACACAAAGCCATTACAGGAAATTCTCTCATTCAGAGAATATTAAATATTGGTTTGCCACTGTGGTGCTTGGCTGGCGGTAAAGCTGTAGCTTTTCCCTAAGAATTCCTGGCTCAGGAACTCCTGGCGGTGCTCAGCACCTCGCATACAGCTTCTCTCTCACCGTGCGATGGAGGCACGTGGCCAAGCCCACACAGAGCTGCTGGCTCTGGCGGTATCAGAAGTAAAGAGCCCAGAGATGGCCCTGCTAGGTATCCGATGTTTATTTCTGACCTGCTCCCAAGCCAGGCCAGGTAGCAAGAGGGCGGGCCCTGCCCACCAAGTTCCTTATCAAGGGACACAGACAGGGGAGGGACAACAGCTGAGGGCCAATGTGGTGTGACCCAAGGTTAGAGTGACTGTCTGGCTGCTGACCAACCAGGGGGACCCTCCTCACACAGGTCACAAGACCAGGTGAGGGGATTTGGCTATCTGACTGTGGGGGGTGTCAGTTTTCTGAATTCACCCACCACCGAGCTCCTGGGCTCCCTGGTTCCCCAGCCATCCCAGCTGGTGGCTCAGGGACTACAACACTGGTTCTCAGTTGTCATGATCTGTCTCTTCACTAGATTTGTTTTGATAGCCTTTTGATGATTGTCCTTCAGATTCCTTGATTCCTAGATTCCTTGTCCTTTCAGTGGTGGACATCAAGACAGGGCCTCATATCATTCTTTCCTGTGGTGTGAGCAGTCATGGAGTAGGACTGATGCCTTCAGGGTCAAGGTGAACACAGCTTCACAGTCTCCCCATCCCAAACTAAACTGTGTCAAAAGAGGGTACCAAGGATCAGAGCCTATACTCTTTAGCACAATAGCATCTCCGTAGCAGCAAAAGTATACACACAAATTTGATTTCTAAAATCAAATTTGAAAAGAAACGTTTCAGTTTGAAAAGAATGTGTGTGCATACTTGTATATATATACATATATGTATGTATGTATGTATGTATGTATGTATGTATGTATGTTTGTATTCTGCCATGAGTTCAAAAAATGAGAGCTTGTACAACTCCTTTCTGGAGTCATTAAAACACAAGATGAGCATTCTAGCATTGACGTAACGTTGGATTACTTTACAGATTGTAGCAAATATTGTATGCTGTATTCTTGCTATATATGTGCTTCAAAGTATTGCAGAAAAATAATTTTATCTTACTTATTTTTTTCCATTAGAGCAACTCAGCATTACTCAGCAACTCATGCATTTTTAATTGCATTGATATCTTTTATTTCAAATAGAGAGGTTTTTTTCTAAAATTTTTAACTCCAGTGTTCTGTTCCTGCTTTTCTTTAAAGTTTTGGATTCTTTACTTGCAACTGACATTTGTTTCTGAAAATCTTTCATTAATCTCAGCTGATGCCATGCCAGGTGTTCAGAGATGGCAGACACGCCTCTGGGCACTTGTAACCAAACTTATTGAAGCAAGGACTTCAGGAACCATGCCCAACCCTGAGCTTCTGAATAAAAAAGAGAAGGCTGAAGCCAGAAAGATCTGGGAGCAGAAGAATCTGGTGATTTCTGAGGTTAAAAGAAACACTTACATAGTTTCTAAATTACTAAATAAGTTGTTTCTTACGATAAAACCATATGTTTGACTTACAGAGCCAAAAGCTTTTTCCCCAGATGAGTAGCTAATCTTTTTAAAGTGAATTATTCTCTATATAAATAATTTTATCTACCTACAAATTTTGTGTGGCAGAACTTATTTAAAGGATGTATGCCTCATTTAAGGGATGAAATGTTACGACTATAAAGTTTTATCAATCTGGGATTCGAGTAACTCCATTTCAAGTAACAAAAGTGTAGGTGAGTTCTGTAGGTTACCCTAACAAAAGCTTTTGATCTGTTTGCTTCATTCCTCATTATCACACCTTCTGTTTAATATAGAATGAAAAAAGCCACTGGTGAAAATATATTAGCATAGCCTTGAAAAAAAATACTGAAATGGTTGTTCATCTCTTGTTATGTGTTGTCTCCTGATGTGATCAGTATCAATTCAATTATCCAAGACTCAGAAGGAGACATAAATACCTGCAAAATTAACTTCAAGTATTTTCTGTGGATAAAAATTTTCGACATTTTAAACCCTGCTGTGAGAGATATTCCAGATAATTTAACAGACTTTCTAATTCTAATCTTGTAATCTATGAACAAGCTTTCACCAGTGGAATTTAATAAATGGATTTACAAGAGAGAAGGCCTCTTGTAGGGGCAATGGGAAGATATTTTATTAAAAGAAATAAAGGATGACTAATGCACATTTTTCATAACATGGATTGAGGCATTTTAAATCTTGAAACAGAAGAGAAGCAAATCAGTTTAATTTTTATATGGTTGTTATTTTCCCATACACACATGGTTGCATATATGATGTGTTTGCATACCAAAATGATTTTCACGTAGGAGGTAAGATGCCCATGTTTCACAAATTGAAATTGATTATCAGTAATGTTTTTCATTTAAAAACCCAGTATTCCAAGTTTGAGAATTTTAAGTAATTAATGACAGACCTTTTTTTCTAATACAAGGTAACCGAGTACTTCACAAAGGATCATTTGTTCAATGCAGCTATTTCCCGGTTGATGAGCCTCACAAATGTACTCCATGTGAGTATGTGATATTAATGAAGGTATTTTTTCTCTCAGTGTTCCTGTCAGTCTTTATACAAAGCAGTAGCTGCCTGAACTATAGCTCCAACTTTCTGTAAGTCATTAACTTCATAAACAGTGTTACTAAGTCAAGAGCCTTGTTGAGTTACTCAGTTCAAATGCAGCATGTTCTAGCATCACTGTAACCCTGAAATGTAAACAGTTTTGCAGGAGGAGCTTGATGGTATTAGATCCACTAGATTCTGATGTTTATGTCTGCATCCTGTAATTTCAAGAGGATACATTTTGTTTAGTTCTGTTCTTTGTTCTCTTGATTGTAGCCAAGGTGCATAGGTAGCTAGGTATAGTAGTACATTCTGATTTTAAAAGGGTTATTCTTTGCAAGGAAAATCATGCATAGTCAGTCCTCAAAGACAGCTTACACTGCTGAACTTAAGTTTTAAGATTTTTAATTTAGAATATGTTGTTTGTTAGCCAGTGGTGATAGATGAAATATAATAAACTATTATCCTGATTTTTGTTACTGTTCTTAGATCTGGTTGAGCAATCCTTCAGGCAAATAATGGTAACCTGATATAGATCAGAAATTAAATATAATTTTGAAAGTTTCAACTTCCTTATTGAAATACCATTTTATACCTTATGGATTCCAAGGAGCTTACTGGCAAAATCAAGGAACTTAACAAAAACTTAAGTAGGTTGTGCATGGGTGCTGTACTGATACAACTTAAGTCTGGGATCCTGTATGATGCTGGGAAGGTAACACACAGTTCTTTATCTCCAACTCAATGACTCATAGCCATTTGGGGCTAATGGATGGTAGAATGAATGTTAAAAAAAAATAAAACTCAGTGTCCTACAGACAGCCAGATACTTGAACACTGACTTATTTCTTGAGCAAAGAAGTCAGTGCAGTATCTTTGAAGAACAAGTTTCCACATAGCATGCTGACACTTCTTCTTTTGCTCCCAGTTAAAAGGAGGAAATGGAAAGATGGGCAAGGGTTAAACATTAAAAGCAGGTAGTAGTTATTAAAACTTACTCAAATATAGTTTGCTTATCACTATAAGTGATAAGAATACTCAAATATAGTTTGCTTATCACTGTAAGTGATAAGAAGATGCCCTCTGACAACATTTGCGGTCAAGCAAATCACTGGTTTTGGACAATTTTCTAGTTGATGACAATTGGTGTTCATCACATCAAGTAATTCTCACAAGCTGACATGTATTGACATTTTTGTGCTTTTTCATTAGAGGGATGGTTTACAAAATAAATGCAGCAGCTGAATTTACTGTGGGGTGTAATCTCTTACACAGGCAAAGAAAGAAAAAGTTCATCTGATTACTTTTAGTTCTGTATCTTTTCTTTTAAGTTTCTTTTAAGTTTTCTGTAAGTTAAGGTAAATGGAGAAATGAAGTTCTAATTTTGTTAGTCAAGTACCTTTTGCCAGAAATGGAACATTTTCTATACTAAAGAAGCCAGACACTTTACTAAAATAATGAGAACATCAAACTGTAAAAGACTTCGCTGTGCTTTTCATTCCCAAAGCTTCCTTCAGTTCTAAAACCTCACTTTGTCACTAAATTCAGCTTTACTTAAGCCACTCCATGATCCTGTACAATTGAACCTTGTCCCAATAAAACCTATGTTGCATTCAGCACAGTTTGACTGTCACATACAAGTCTTTCACCTCTTCTCAGATAGCTCTGGTTTTGCCTAAGATTGCACTTCTAGAAAAGACAGCACTCAAAATTATTTTGAGGGCCACTCTTGTCCACATGAGTGTGTGTTCAGAGTTCTACGCTAGAGCAGATCCGGAAGGGTCTTCATCAGCCACCTTAGCTTCTAAGTGTTAGAGAGCACTCTGTGACCAAGAGTTGTGATTTTAATTCTCCATTTTCATAAGTTTCCAGTTTATTGTGAAATTACACTCTCCTTGGCATAGACATTGATTTTAGGTTTTATTACTACATTTTCTTCTTAATTAAACTACTTTCCCCCTACCTCAGAATGTTAATAGTTTGTTTCTTTGTCTTTTTGCTCAGCAAGCTCCTCGGCCTCTTGTTCTCCACAGCACAGAATTTGAAGATACTTTGGCTTCACTCTGCATTATGGTTGCACCTATGGCTCCCCACATTGCATCAGAGATGTGGAAAGGTATTTATAAACTTTATATAGATGTTCCAGGAAAAAGGACAAGAAATTTGCAAAAATGTCTCTAACTCAGTACATGTGTCACTTATCTCTGAATTCATCTAGCTTGTCGCCTTCTGTCATAATTGTTAAACAAACTTGAACCTTGTGGCATTCCCACATCTCTCTTTTCTCCCTTTGGTTTCTTTTTCCTTGAATACAGACATGGATTTCTTGAAACTAGGCAGAGAAAGGGAGAAAGAAGAAAAATTCAAGACAGGACTTGCATGAGGAATTCATATGTCAGCTGCTAACTGCTCCTGAATATGGATGGCATTATTAAGAGCTGAACACCAGGACCGAAACAGCCCTTTTTCAAATAACTGTTTCAGAGCCTTTGGACTACAGATATTTTCTTTCAGGAATTCAGGCAAAGAGAACCATATCAGAGGGCTGGATATGAAGGAGTGTTCAATAAAAATCCTACTCTTTTAGAATGCTCCAGAGACTGAGGGACACTATGCTGTAAACTAACCTGTGATGGCAAATGGGAATGGTAGAGGATATCTCTTTTAAGACCTGTCACAGTTGTACAGGTCTGAATACCAAATGGGCTAAGTTGCATGGTGCTGATACAGTTAAACCTGTGAAATAAGGGATGTGCATGCCAGAGTTCAGCAGCTGATTTAAAGGTTTATTGGAAAAAGTCCCAAGATGCATGTGGGAAGATAGGAATACATTCTGCATTGTGGCTGGCCACAAACTGCTGTGTGGTTTTGGACCTAACGTTAGCTTTTGGATGCTGTTTTAATGGTTTTATTTTCAACAGTCATCCCGAAAAGCATTGCACATTCAAATGTTTGCAGAGCAGTGCTACTCAACTGATTGTATTTCAGTGTTGTGCACGGCCCTGTAATGTTAATTGCCAAGGAAAGACTGCTCTTGATCAAAGCAGTAACAAAGAGGCGGAGCCTATGGAAACAAGAAGATATAGTAGGGAGAGTGGGTTGGGGTTTTTTGCGTGTGTTTTCATTTCCAGTGATTTTACAATGTCTTAGTAGAAGCTTAACTGTCTAGAATAAAGAGTGGCATCAGACATGAATCATCTGGTCTTATATTATGACATGCCATGTAATTTAAATAATACTAAATAAAAGCAATTATCATGACTGTCTTCCACATTGGTGGCAGATGGAGGCAGAAGAGATCCTGGATAATTACTTATACATACAGTGCCTTCTGAGCTTTGAATTCTAATACATGTTAGGAAATACAGAATTATCAACTATGGTTGATAAAATGACAAAGAGCACTAGGGTATCTTAATTAACAACTTGTCAAACATAAAGCTTAATCCTGTAGCATCAATAAGGAAGTCTTTTCTTGCTACTAAAATCACTGGAGCATGAAAGCGATAGACATTTTCAGGATCTGCCTGTGATGTAAGAATGAAAAGTAAGCATATAAAAATTGGAACTGCATTGTCCTCAGCCTCTGTCTGCATTTAAAGATAAAATTTTACTTGTGTGGTCCAAAGACATGTGCATTGTAATTCAGTGCAGCAATCATGAAAAATCATTGTGTGTTGATTATTGCCTGAAGAATTTCATTACTAAATTTGAAAATGGCAGTATCTTTTAGCATGGTGATCATTGTATTATACTGAAGTTATTAAACAATCTTATCAGGAGAATGTACATACATTTAACTGCTGCATTGTGGTAAAAAGACTGTATTATTTTGAAATAGCCAGCATCTAGCAGTTCTGTCCTGGGACTGGGATTTCATATTAAAGATTCTCTGAGTTTTGAATTGCACTCTGGTTCCACCAAGTCCTGTTGCTCTGCTGGTGTAACCAATTTCTTAAACTTCGTATAGGTGATAATGCTTTATTATTTTAAATAATTTCAATATGAAAACTAAGGTTTCTAAATACTCTCTTTAGTTTTCTCTGTGCTTTAGTTCTCCATACACAGAGAGGATAAGTCTCTCCTTTTGTACCTTGGCTTTGCAGCTAAATGTCGGGATAATGCTGCTTCCTCTTTCGTAAATTAATCAGGAAAAGGAGTTTGTATATTGTTAGTTCTATAAATTGCACCTATAGCAATTCCACTCTTTGATGGAAGCTGCTTGAATGCTGTTCTGTAAGTGCCTCACCTTTCAGCAGCTGAACAATAGCAACCCATGATACTTTGTGTGTGAAGAAGTTCTTCTCCCTCCTTAGAGGAGGAACAGTTTTTGGTATTTTGGTGTGTGAGCCTAACGGTGTTAATTGTGCAGGGAATGGTTTATCACTCAATAACATAAAAAGCAACCATAGCCCCTCAGTGTGGGAAGAGTTCATCCGGCTGATATCTTGGCAGTTTGTGAACACTAACAGGATGAGGAAATCAGTTTCCTTCCTGAAACCTTGTATCTGAGGAATATACAGACACCATTTGAGACTTTTTTTTAGTTTGTTTGTAGTAGTACAGTATTTTGCTGTTCAGACAAGGATATGAAAGTGCTTATTGTGACTTGTTAAATTTTTATTAGAGATGGCACATGAAAGATATGTACGCCTTTGATAAACACGTCTTCGGAAATACCGAAATCAAACATAATTTTTGGAATTTTTAATGGTATCATTGTCTTAGCAATATTTTAACTGTCACTACAATAGCTCTTTTGCAAGAATTTGTCTGAATTCAGCCCTTGCTCAAGAAGGCTTCTGTAAAGATTGGGAGTTGAGTAAAAGCTAATTGATGTTGCAGATTTTAATTGAAAATCTGAATGTAGAAATCCCCCTTCACAAATCCAAGAAGAGACATGATTTGGAATTTTAAAAAATTTTTTTTTTCCTCCAAGAGTAATAACGCAAAAGGAAGAAGAGCAAGTCTTTCAAATGGAGGGAGGCAGATTGTTTTAAGAAGGTTAAAAGGATTTGTGTGGAGTTTGTTGGGTTGCAAGCACATCCTAGAGTTAGTTTACAGTAACCCGGGCTTTTCACAACTTAGTTCTGTATTCCTATACCAGTGGTATAATACAGCTTTTCTCAGAGCTGTCTGGGAACAGCTGTTACCATTTCTGTGAGACTGCAGACTGTTTCACTTATGACTGACAGACATATTCTTCCTGAGCTGCAGAAAGGTATTTCGGATATGTAACTTGCCTGAATCTGTCAAATAGGGAGATGCATTAAATAGTAAAAAGCATATCAAGAACAAAGTAACATGGTAACACTGCCAGAAGGAGGCTGCACAGGCAAGTAGATACTCACCCAAAATGTCTCTCCACTTGCCCTTGCACACTCCTTATCTGAGTTTTTTTTGAAGTTTTTCTGCTTTGTCTGCTAGTGTGGTGGATTTTACCTAACACAGATTTCTATTGTTTCAATTTAGCTAAATCAAAAAATTAGCAGTATTTGGATATTCACCCTCACAGTCATCTTGTACTTCACCCTCTGATCTTCTTACATTTTTTGTTAGAAAGTCTCTAGTCCTAAACTCTGATACTGCCATTGTTTCAAATGCTTTCATTAGCTTCCTTTTATCACCCACTAAGACTTCCATCTTCCTTCCCTTTTCTGCTTTAACCTTGCTATTCCAGGGCTTGTCCCAAGCCAGCTCTTTCTCAATTTACTTCATAACCACAACTTTTCCTCTGGTCTACATAATTTTGTGTCCAAGTAGCTGCACAATTACTGGAATTTTACAGATCATTTTCTCCAGTGCTTTTTTTCTGTAGGACTAAAGTCACTTTGCTGTCCTAACACCTTGCTGATACACAACTGCTCCCACGTCTTCCTTCTTAAATCTCTTTAAAATGAGAATCTACTCTTCCCTGTCAAATAGCACCTTAGGGGAAGTAGTATGCTTATGAAATACTCCTGTAATGCTAGTAAAACATTGCCCTGAAGTTGTTAGCTGAAAAGTTGTTAGACTTGTCCTGTCCCCTCTTTCTCTCAACTTGCTAATTTACAGTAATATAGTAGTCGTTTAAGTTAGTGTTTTAAATTGGGTTCCAATGCTGTGAGTTACTGGTTAGGGAAACCTTGCTCTAGTATTAGCCTGCTAGTCAGTAGAAGTCAATTAAGCAGATCCAATAGCAAGATCAGGGCTCCAGACTGAGCAGAAGAATTGTCTTTGATCTGTCCTGTACACATGGACATATAAGTAAACAGCTTACAGCAAGTAAAAATGCACTCAGTTGGCTTTCTGTCCTGCATCTGTAAGAGAATCTATAGCCATAAAAGGAAAATACATCAAAAAATATGATGCAAAATGCACACCACTTCATAAAATGCGTTTCACTAGGCACTTTCGAGTACAGTAAGACAATGAAATAGGTTTTTCATATTTTCAAAATCAAAGTTTCAGAAACGGTCCATTTTTAATGTCTCAAACAGTGCTTTTTTCTGGTGTCTCAGAATCAAATGGGAAGGCTGGAGATGGGTTCTGTCTAGGTCCTCACAAGTGTACCATCACCATTGTGGATGAAGTTTTTGGTTTAGTGTGTTGAATTTTGAAAATACAAACCAAATCATTATGTTTTCTGTGTTCTACAGCTTACAATATGTGAATTAAGGCAGGAAGCCAAACAGGCAACATAACTAAAACCTTCATTTTGGTTTCCTGTCAAACTGTTTTCTCAAACTGGTTCTGTTGACTTTTCTACTTCTCTTTTTCTATGGATGAGCTCATAGCTCATTTTGTAGCAAGAAAATGAACCAAAAGATTGACATTGGGCTTACTCACACTTTGCTTCAGAATACATTTTAATTTTTTTTTTATTAGTAGGTTTATTAGGACAGACAGCCTCCCACAGGAATTAAAAGTGACCCTGGCTTTGCTTTTGTACATAGAACCTCTAATATCAGAAAGTCAGTTTTAAATAGTTCGAAGAATTCTCTTCAACAGGAAAATAAGGAGTGGCCAGCATGCATGCTTCTGCCACAAGGCATGTGATCAGTTGGAAAGAAATGAGCTCATGTGGATGTTCAAAAGCCAAAAAGGAAAGAATCTAACAGCTGTTGTCTTTGCAGTCAGTGTGATAATGAATCATCAATATGAAGATTTTTTTCTGCTTGAGTTCGTGTCTTTTGCTCTACTGCTGCAAAAGAAAAAAAAATATACAAAATCAGAGCCACTGAAGTGTTTTAATAAATCATTTACCTAATAAATAGTTGCTGTCATTAGGAAATGTGCATGTTCTTGCTTGCCATTAGAAATAGCTCCCATCGGTCCTCCCCACTGCCCCTTTCTGAGTCATTCAGCAAATAGCACGGCTGTGTGTCATTTTACCAAAGCACTTTGTCTGCAAAAGCACTGACAAAAATGTGGTGGATTTTTCTGGAGGAAGTTGCATGCTCTTTATGTCCCTGTTTGCTGTTACTCACCGTATGAGTCTAAACAATCCAGCGAGCTGAACTGATGTATGCACTGTGCGTGGGTTGGGTTTGCGCCTATGGCTGCTGTCGTGCTGTGTTTTGAACAGCTTCAGTGCCTCAGTCTCACCAGTGAATCTTGTGTTGATGGGTTTTCTTTATGCTTTCGCTGGAATTTCCCTAAACCAGATGAGATTTCACATACATTTTACAGTTCTGAATGAAGCATGTGCTTGTAAAAAGTTTTCGTCTATGTTCATATTCATACACAGAGAATGCTTTTAGTTTAAAAACCCCCTGGCTTTGTGAGAATTGCAAGAGCAATCATCATCAATATTGATCATATTTGACAGCATCTTGTTAAATGAAATCTTTGTATTTTGTCATACAGCTGCAGTAAACAGCAACATAAATCCCACTCAGGAGCTTTTTATTCAGTGACAGAATGCAGCTTCAGAATGACTTGCATCCTATTCTCCTATTACTTAAATCAGGAATTAATTATCTTGGGAAGACCGTAGCTGGTTTAATAAAAGGAGATCATTTATACCCATCTTAGGAATTTTTAAAAATAAAAGGATAAAATGTTTCAGAATATAAAAATTGTAAGAAGGAGAGCAAGCTGTGCAAGGCATTCCTTTGTATCACTTGTATCACCTTTAATTTGTGAGAAAATACAATTCACAAAACAGAGAAAATCTTGCAGGTAGCTTGACTTGCAAATTTAGAAACTACTCAGCATATTACAGGTGGTAAAATAATAAGCCATAATTGTTTATCATTCTCAGTTGTTAGTAAAATTTTAATCAAACTGGTGGCATTACTGAAAATAAATGCAGTAATATGATTGACTTCTAGGAGCAGAGGTCAGCTTGTGTTACAGTATTACAATTTAAAATAATAAGCAGTGGTCTTCTGTGCTCTTGGCAAAGTTATAGAGTGTTAATTTAAATCTACAGTGTGCCCACATTGTTAATATCCTTACACATGGTATAAAACAAACGCTTCAAAGATGTGTATCTTTCTGTTTATAATGTGTTGTATGCTAATCTAAACAATGTTATTTCCTCCTATGGCACTTGCTTTTAAAGTCAACTTTATCCTGATCTAATTTGTCAAACAAATTCCAAAGACCAAATGTTCCGGTTGCAGTACAGATGAATTTTTTACTGTTTTCATTTTCCAGGTTTGGCACATGTGCAGAATAAACTTTGTATTCATCATCACTGGGATGTTGATGTTCTGCATCAGTCCTGGCCCAAAGTAGACCCAGAGTACCTTCAGCCATCAGATGTTGTGGAGATGTCTGTACTGGTAAGAGCATTTTGATTTATTTTCAGTAGTGGCCAAGTAATTTGTTATGAGCCCAGAGGATGATGGAATTTCTGCTCTTGTGGAAGCCAGTTCCCTTAGTAGATGGCTCAGTGAAAGTTCAACATAGAAGCTGCAATTACAGTTGTGCTGAGTAATTGAAATGGTTTCCTAAACAAAAAAATATAGCAAGTCTGGAAGAGAGATGCCCTAAATATAAACGTTTCGGAGTGACTGCATATTAGTACCTGTGGAGATCTGACCAACGAACAGCTATGGGCAAGGATGATACAGTCAAAACTATGATCAAAATACGGGCCTAGATTTTTTTGCCTGATAATGCATTTATTAACTCAGCCCTGTACAAAAATGTATAATTAGATGATATTTCTTTGGTACCGGTAGTGCTATGGCTCCCTAACAGAACCAGTCATAAGCTGGGATAAGTAGCGATTTTTGCCAAATGATGTTTCCCATCTGCCTTGGACTGATTTTCTGGCACGTGTCAGGAGAGAGTATTTGCAGGAATGGGGTTGAGAAAACCAGCTATCTTTGGAAATGTTATAACTTCCAGTTTCTCTTTGAGCCCTAAGGCCTTTGTGATCTAGGGAAAGAGCTGGCTGTTCAGTGGAAGACTGGACATGTAACTACGTTTAGCTAACCTGCAATTTTCCAACGTGTGAATGTGCATGGTGTAGTTTACTGCCTGCTTTCCTATGGCTCTGGTTAACTAGCATGTGTTCAGGAGGCTCCCAGGCATCATCAAGCTTGGTCATTAGATAGGGCACAGCAGCAGCGAGTGCCGCTGCAGGGCACAGAGGGAATGAATGCCTGGAGCCAAATGCGTGGGATCCCTGAGCAGTGTTTCAGCTCTTCCACTGACTGACTCTGGTCCACCTCAAGTTCTTCATGCTCAGGCACTGGGACAGTCTGTAATTAACGTAGTTGCATACTACTAGATCTGCAGGACTCCTGTCTTTTTCACTGTTCCCCAAAGGACAATCTTCAATGCAAACATTCCAAACTTTAATGTTCTAAATTAAATTAAACGCTTCAACTTAAACACTTACTGTGTTTCTGGACATTGAATAAATGGAGCCTATAGAAGAAATGTCATTTGGTCATGTAAAACTACATGTTCTGTGTGTGTAAAAGAAACAGAAGCAATGCATTTTGGTTGTATTTTTTTCTGCTCACCCCTTTGGGAGAGGGAGCAAAGCAGTTGGGTTGTTTTTGTTGAGCTGAATTTTTGAGGAGGGGAGAGATTGGTTGAATTTAGGGGAAGCCATGTTGCTATAGATTTTCTTAATCAAAGTATCTTTGCAAATAATTTCATATGTTGTCAGATCTCTCAGTCAATTTATTTGAACAGAATGAGAAATACTATTAAAACAGTAATTTTCCCAACATTAAACATACACCCTTAACAGAGAACAAGGAGTATGTCTTTTTGAAGGAAATTTTCAATTGTCATCTTTTCCCAAACCAAGGAGAAGGACTCAGTTGCCAGCTGGGGTTAATAGAAGACTTTGCCTAGTAGTCACTGTGGATGAATTGCTTTTTTCCTCTTTCTTACCCTCTCTTTCTTTCTTTAAGTGACAAGCATTTAGTTATAACAGTGAAAATCTTGACTGAGGTATGATCAGTTCTCTCAAGCTCAAAATAAGCCTTCATGTCCAAGCACAGCTAGCAAACATCTTGAATTCCAGTGTTCCGTTTGTAAGGAAGTCATGAATGAGAAATTGTATAATTATAGAAACATCTTTGCAGTTGTGGTTAAAGCAAACATGTTATTAAATATATCTTTGAAATAACAACTTCAGCAACACAGGGAAGACTCTGGACACAATGTTTTTAAGACTACACAACCAAACATGAAAATGTGTAAACATTTCACTGATGTTTTTCTGCTGACATGAAATATTCCTTCTCAAAAAACAAGAAACAAGAAAAAAATTAATTCTGCTTTCTATAGCCATTATGAAAATTATTTTTGTTTCTTTTCCTGGTTGACTTTGTCAAAGCCATAGCCTTGTGTAACAGTCTTGTTGTAGTAAGAGAAAAAACAACCCCTGGGTTCTCAATCATATATTCATGGAAGAATATGATGTATGTAAACACCTTACTTCTGAGAAAGCAAGTGACTGGAAGACCAGAGAGACAAGTTGCTTTTTTTGAACTGGGAATAATTCTTAGTAATAGTGCCTACAAAGTGTGCTTGGCTTTCTACTGTAAGAGTAAGGCAAAAGGGAAATATGGGGGAGCAGGGAATGTGAATGTGCAGGGAATGTGGGAAGTCTTATGGACACTGTAGGTTTTTGTATGGCTGCAAAAATAAATTGCCCTCATTAAACCAAGAAATACTCACCACACAGAGGAACTGGTTAGTTGCAAAGAGTCAGTGTCTCTTCACAAGGCTGTACAGTCAAACCGAGTCTTTGGGCCACAACTCTATTCTTCTCAAGCCATCAAACTGCCTCAGGCTGCCAGGGATTTGTCTGCTGAGACATTCTGGGTTTATTTCTCTTCACACAAAATACTTCATTATTTCCTGTCTGTGCTGGAGTTACGTCTTTCCATATTTAACCCAAAGCAACAAAAGCAACCAACTCACTGTATCCTTGGCTGAAACAATATAGATTGCCTGCAAGAAAGACATTTAAATTCACTGGATATGCACAGTATCTCTTACTCTAAATGTTATTGCAAAGTTAGGTATTTTTAATAATACTGTATATTATTAATGCTCTGAAAAATCTGACCTGAATGTAGTGTGCCTTTCATCCTATGAACATAATTTCTGACTAGCATTCCTCACATTTTCTAGGCGGTGCAGAACTATTAGCAGATGTGGTCTTATAACTGATGTTTTTATAAATAAAAAAAAGTTGGTGTCATTTTTCTTGCCTTGGCGTATGAGGGAGGCCTAACAGGGCACAGATATTTATTTTCTTTCTAACTTCTCAGGAGGATTATGCATCAATGGTAAAAAAATATTTGAGTTGAATTAAAAATTCCTCTCTGCAGCCTCAAGGTGCTTATTTTTCAGTCTTTTGTGATTTCATTTCAACTTTTATAACCTCTGTAGTTACCATTAGCTCCCTGTAGATCTGGAATAGTGTAGAATGTCAAACCAAAAAAAAAAAATAGAAAGAAAGAAATGAGGGAAAAAAGAAAAGAGCAAAGCAATTGCTTCCTCCCTTGGAGGAGAAAGGACCCAAGACTTGTGTATTTCTCCTCTTGCAGTTTGCCATGGTTTTTCAGAGAAACAAGGCTGCCAGCACCCAGTTTTCTTGTGCTGGCACTTTTGCCTGGAAATGCCAAGGGTTATGCTGGCCAGTGAGATACAGAGAGAGAGATGGAGGTGTAGCAGAAGGCATTTGTCCTGCTGAGGACCTAAGCCCTGGACTAAAAGACTATGTGAATAGGATGCTTGTTTACACACAGCATGTGATTAAATCTGCAGCTGCCTGTTTTAAGAATAGTGTTAAAATGCTTCATGATATAATATAATGAAAGCCAATGCTCAAACGCGTGAAACCATAACCAGTCTGCTGTTTGATGGGGGTTTTGGTCCCAGCTCAGAGCATAGTGTGGGAAGATCAGGAGACATGCTGTGGGAAGGTGGAGATGTGCTATGGGAAGGTACACGGTGCCAGGTCGCCCGGGCTTCTTGACCTTTCTAGGAAAACACAACCGCCAGCAGTCATTTATTTACCAAGTTGATTTAGACCGCTTGGCTTTTCTGTTGAGAACAGCACCAAACAGGCTAGTTGTGGAAAACTTCCCCCTGCCAACATCCATCCACTGGGACATATTAATTTGCATGATGGAGGACAGTGAATGACATTTTAACTAGGCAGGCATAGCTTTGAACTGCAGGCTGCGTGTCCTAGCAGCAAGCTGAGAAGCTTGCTTTATATTCCCACTAAAACTGTATCTGTTTGGATTTTACTGTTTTCTTTTACCTGTGGAATGCATTTCTTCTCTGAAGTGTCCTGTCAAAAAGAACTGCTTGTATTTATTTTTCACAAAAGCTTTAAAAATTAACTCCTATGTGTTTTTCAATGACTTTACTTTACACCAGATGCTAAAGGCAAAGTTTAACACAGACAGCCTTTTATGATGCCACATTGTGGATGCATGTAGGAGTAGTTAAAAACCTAGTAGTTAAAAACCTACTGACATTATCACTGCAAATTATTGTCAAGACTAGTCAAAAAACAGAAGTGGCTCATCCTTGCTGCATTTGAAACTTCATCTTGTTCCTTAAAAATCTGTCCCGACTTCCTCTCTCAAAGAATTGTACAAATTATTTTATTTTCAATAAAATAAAACACAAATAAAATACAAACTAGTTAAGTGAACTAGGTCTTTCTCATTTGTCATATGTTGCATACAGATATCATGGATAAAATCCAGGTGAAAACCAAGTCATGTACATTTTTGTGTCCAAACTGCATGAAGCAATGTGTGTTTCTTTTAGAAGATTGAAATCTCTTTGAAATGATGCCTAGGGGTCAGAGATCTGCAGTACCTACACCCAATTATTATGCAAATGATGCGATTAACTGCATTTAAAAATTCAAATTATTTCATTTTCTAAAATGTGTGATTGACATTCTTCTCATTAAGCCACTGAAAATAGTCCATATAAATCTGAAAGCTTTTGTAATAATTAATTTTATGCCGGCTCCAGAAAGGTACTCAGTCAGGCTCTGTAGTCTGTGTCCATTATCTATTCTTATTGGATCACAGAAAGGATCTATAAAACCATTTTATAAATTGATTCCCACCAAAGGACTTACTCAGTTTTACTTACATGATTCTGCCCCACTGAAGCAAAACCAGCGTGGAAGCTGCTCTGAAAACCAGCCACACACAGGGAAATGTTACTTAGTGAGTAGTTGACGTCTTTGTGGTCAGTGTTGGATTAATGAGCCATGGGTTGAGTGCAACATATAACAATGAGCGCAATATACACTAAGTTAAAGCCTATTTTTCTAAAAATAATAGATCTTCCATTTGAATCTCTGCAGGACATTGCTTAGCTGTAAAGAGTCCAAATTGCTGCCCAGAAGTATGTACAAACCGAGATTCCCACTAGACAAACCATTTTAAGCAGCTTGTGTGACTGTCACGTTTTTAAACTTAAAAGATCACTGCATTGCACAGTCACGTGCTGCTTGCTGTCTTCAAAACAGACTTCCTGTGGCCACTTCTTCAAATTTTTTTTGAGTATCAGGAGTCAGAGTTTTATCTTATGGTAGACGGACAGGAGATGGGAAGAATTTTATCCTCTACTTAGAAAGTGTGGGTTTGGAGAAAGGAGATTTTATTCCACTTTCCCCCTTTGCTTTTGTAACAAGATGGATTGGATAGAGAAAATTAAACGGTCTAGTAACTTCTGTTTTTTTCTTGTTTTCATGTCTCTTTTTCAGATCAATAACAAAGCTTGTGGCAAAGTTTTTGTGCCTCAGCAAGCAGCCCGCAATTTTGAAGAAGTCCACGAGCTAGTTCTTCAAAGTGAACTTGGAGTCAAGCATCTCCAGGGACGAGCCATTAAAAAGGCCTTTCTGTCTCCGAGAACTGCCCTTATCAACTTCTTAGTGCAAGAATAGTAAAGGTTCTGCTGGGCTGTAAGAGGGAACTGGAATCTTTTGTGGTGGAAACCAGTGCAAAAACACCAGTTATGGTTATTTCACAGTCATGTAAAGGTGGGAAAGAAACCTTATTAAAATCAGGTTGCTGCTAAATCTTCCTTTCAATGCGGAGAAAAGTGCAGAATTAAAGTTTCTTACTGAGTCGTGGTAAGATGCTGCTTGTCCATGTTCTTTGGGAGAATGGGAAGGAAACGCAGAAGAGCAAAACAATTGTAACAGAATGTAACTGATAGAAGGTGCATGGGGCTTAGTGTCAGCCTCAGGAATGTATCCTGTTGGAAAGTTGGCTTGGCTAAATGGAGGTACATAAATGCGAGTCCAGGACTAAATGACTGCCCTGAGTATCTGCTACCCCAAATGTTAGGTGTGCTTTGCTCCCTGTATCTCATGTTTGGGTGCCCTACCATTAACTAACAGCTAAAGTTATAAGGAAACACTACAAAACACTACAGCGTGTTAATTTTAAAAATAATTTCTTTATTTACCAATGGCCTTGGGCACAGCAGGTGGCCAGAATGGGGTGGTTTGATACATTTCACATAAATTTCAGAGCCAAGTTAAGAAAAAGATCAGATTATTTAGCCAAGCCCTGCCTTAGCCAGGGTTCTCCTTCCTAGCTGATGTATTTGTGTTGGCACATGCATGAGTGGTGCAACTTCAGCAAAGTGTTGATGGTTGTTTCTGCATGGAACAGGATGGAAGTTACTTCCTACGCATGAGCCATCTCAGAAAATTTCAGGGCATTCCAGAGAGGGATCAGTCAGCTGCTAGAAAAGCAGCAGTGGGGAAGGCAGACAGGGTGCTTTTTGCCTCTATTGGATCTTGTGCCTAGATTGTAAAACTTGCATTGATTTTTTTTTTTATTGAGGTGTTAAGTGAAAACAGCCATCATGTTTCTAAAAATCAATCAGACATTCTTAAAACATAAAGCCATTCTCATGCCTGATTCCAACCAGGTTATTTGTACACTCCATTGCTGATAGATCCACATGGAAATATTTATTGTATTCAGCAAATGCTTGAAAAAGAGTTTCCAAGGAAACAATTGCAGGGTTCATTGTGGAAGAATGTTTTTTCTTTAACAGTCTTTCAACTAACTAGTCCAATAAGCCAGGCATTTGTGAGCCATTCTGACAGTTAAGAAATCAGCAGTAACAACCAGCGAGGCAAATACAGAGGTCTGCAGTAACTCTCCAGCCCAGCAGGCATCCAGACTCTGTACTGGATTGAAAGGAAACAAAGAAAAATACCCCATGTAACAGTAAATAAGTCTCATAGATTCTCAGTAACTAGGCCCAAGACAGATCCCATTGCCATGTGGGCACTAACTAAGCAATGCCAATATTCATTTTGGGTTTATGCGTTTTTGGTACCAAATATCCAGATGTAAAACAGAGATGCCAGGCTTAGCAAGCATGTTTGGCTCTACACATCCCTACCTCTGCAACAAAACTCTTCTGATTTCTGCTTCCTCCTGGACCACACTTGTGCAGATTTTCTCTCCAGCAGTCCTTTGACACCAGAATGACTAAGAAATGGAATATTTGTAATGAAGATATGGTCTTTGCAGTTTTAAGACTCCAGAAATCTGAGCCACAAAGGAATGCATTCAGACATTCAAACACAGGCCTTTAGTTAGAGTTAAAATAATTTGAATTCCAGTGTCTGCCTGACATATATGTTGTTATAAATTCATAAAACTCCTGTTCAGAAGCCCCTAAAAGGACTGTGAAAGAGATCCTTTAAAGTAAAATCTGTGGCACAGCACAGTCCTGCTTTTTTTTTTTTTTAAATTTATATAAAAGGTTTAACACACCCTGTGGAACCATTTTAACAGAGTTTTTCTTTGGGGGAAAGGTGACATGCTTGATGCAAATAAAAACTTCTTAAATTTACAAGGATGAAGAAAGATGTTGTAAGCCCAGCAACCCTGTGGTGCCTTTAAACAAAAGCTGCAGTCACTGCAGGGCCGGGCAGCAGCCCACAGTGTTTATTGCTGTTAGCACTTGAGGGTATTTGCTCTTGCCTGAGGAAGTGAGTTGTAGATGTCACTTGGTGATTCAGGCAAAAATCAAAATAAGGAATGGATTTCTACAGGTTAAAAAAGGAAAGGTAGTGAACAGCAGACTCACAAAAAGTGTAAGGTCAGAAGTCCTGCCAGTGTGTTTACAGTAAGTTGTAATTCAGTGTGGTCTAGAGGATACAAAAAAGGTGGTGAAAGAGTGAGTGAGAGAGATGATGCAGACAGTATGACAGAGCCTAATCCCCTGGTAAGTGTATGTTTGAAGGGTGTCAGAGGTGCCAGCTGCGGAGCTCTGCTGTTGTCCTGGCAGCCGCTGACATCTCTTACAAGGTTGACCTGCTCTGAAGCACAATTACCATTTGTCTTACAGTAATTGTGACTCACAGGTTCAGCCTGTGCCTAGATGGGACTGATAATGATATACAGGCTGTAGCCTGTTACTAAGCCTTTGTAAACTAACTCATCACAGAAGTCTCATTTATTTGGCAGGTGTTAGTTGTGTCACACTAGAGAGGCATCTTTATGCTGAAGGTGGTACAGATAGATTGTGTCCCCTTGGAGAGCTCAGTGGGTAGATAGTGCTGGAGTTTTAAATCTGGGAGGGGGTCACTTGAGAAGTGATAAGGAAGGGTGCTGGTGGGTGATCAGTCAAATTGCACTGCGTTCACACACATTAAAAAGGATGCGGTGCCGCTGTCCTTATTGCATGAAGTGACAATCCAAAGGTGATGTGGGAGATTTGCTAAACCCGGTGGGATAGACCCAGGACAAGCTGCTCCAAGAAATGGCTCCGTGACACGGAAGGGGCATTTTCAGCATCCTGTCCCTCTAGGGGATAGAAGATTGGTCGTTGCACTGATCCAATCTGTATTGAATTTCTGGTTTAAGTAATGTCAATTTTAAAAAATAATTATTGCCACACTTCCTACCCCAAAATTGTTCATGTGACTAAACTTTAAAAAAATCCAGCCCTCAAATATTGATTCTGGGAAAATAAAAACTGACAAAGTCCTGAAAGGTCACTAAGTACTTTTCCAATGCCATTGATTTCATGAGAAAGGATCTCAGATGCTGGGGTGGTGGGGGCACTGAAATGTGCTGGAAGACACCACTGTGTAGAAAAATACGTTATTTGGCATGGGTGATAACTGAGGTGACATGGAGACACCCGTGCTGCTTTGCAGCAAGGCAGGAGGGCTTTTTGTATCACATTAAAGGACACTGTTACAGGTTAGGTCACTAGCTAAGATAGATCTCTAGCCAGCTTGTCCCACCTATGCTTCGGAAAAAACCCTGTACAGGGGTATTGTAGGACAAGCATGTGTAGTTCCATGACCTTTATCAGAACCAAAACATGGAGATTTGGTGCAAAATAAAATCTGTGTGCTCTCTTACCAGACTAAGGTAATGCCCCAGAACTGACACTGGGTTAACGATGGCCCTTTCTGAACTTTGTAAAGCCTGCATGTTTCTTTTGGAGGGAGAATTTCCACAGATAAGGCAGGTCATACAGCCTCTTCTCTTTGTCTCTCCTTCTTCTGTGTAAAGCCTCACAGAAAGCTATTCCTATTCTCCAAACCTTTCACAATCAACATGCACTAGAAAGAATGTTAACTAGTGCATTGCTGGTTGTTCCTTCCTAGGGAGGTTTGCAGTATGTGAGATTTTTCTAAAAGCTTGCTATAAATGAAGAAAGAATTGGGGTTGGTTGGTTGATTGGTTGGTTGGTGGTTTTTTTGTAGTTTTGCAATACTTACTGCAGTTTCCAGAGATGAGATTGGCTTTATTAATGTGTATTTACCCACTTGGAAGAGTACATACACTGGCTTTGCTGGATGCTTTTTCTGCTTCCATGTTTCCTCAGTCCTCTCCTTCTATGATTTCTGCTGATTTTTTATCAAAAGACTGAGCTGAACAAGTGTTCAATATTAAACCAGGTCTATCACCACAGAACCTGAGCGGTGAATACACATACTATCAGTCCAGGAAATGTCTGCTTTTGACCTTAAAAAGTGTTGCTGAAACTACACCGTGGTTAGTTTTGGGGTTTTTTTCATGGAAATGGGGTTTATGTCTCAAAGAAGAAAGATGAAGCTGATCACAGTAGATCAGAGGGAGTTTTTAGCATGTCGCAGCCCTTGCAGGAGGAGAACTGAACTGAAGCATTATCTCTGCGCAGCAGCGGAGAGGATCAGAGCTCTCATCTGCAGCCCAGATGATAAAAGAGATCTTGCCTGACATGTGGAGGAAAGGTGGGAATTTTTTTCCCTTTCCTGAATAATGTGACTTTCCAGTATCACAAAGCAGTCTTCAGTGCACTAGCCCTGTCTGTCCCAGGGGGCCCCGAGTAACACAAAGCCTTTGTGACTCGTGGCACTTCTCCCGCTCAGGTAAGCCTTGGGTTGGAAAAGTTCAGGTCTGGTTTTAAGCCCTGGGGAGTTGCCATCCAGCACCGTCTTCCATACGAAGTTAGCTCTACTGTTCTGTGTATTCAGAGAGTTTGAACAGGTTTTCCTGAGTTTATAAGTTGTTAGTGCCTCTGAATGGGAGTATTTTTGCCTGGATGTAGTGACTTTGCAGAGAGAAGTCCTCATGGCTTTTGTTCCATCTGCCAGCCTTTTTTTGCATTGGCCCTGAAACAATGGAAACTCAGTCAAAATCAAATGGATACTTGAATTTGTTGTCAGGTGAACATGGCCCAAAGCTGTGATTTTGGTCCCATGAATCTCATAAAAGCACTCTCCAATATTTAACATCCGGGACATTTCCTTGCATGCTCATCTGCCTGGGCCACGCCAATTTGCTCTCTCTTCTGAGCTGCTGAGTTGCTCACTAAGCAAAGGAATGTGTAAATGGGACAGGCTTAAGTACAATAAGTTGAGTATTCACACTCTGCTTGCACTAGTGGTGCTCAGCCTGGTCATAAGAAATTCTTTTATTTGAGGAGCCTGGTCTTCTTCAGTATGACTCTAAACAGAACATGTGCATTTACGTGAGCAGAAATGTGTGCTTTGTGCTTGCTCTCTGGGCTGGCCCACTCTCACATATAAGGCTCTGAACTTCCTTAGCTGCCAGTAGTTTTTTACATGTGCCAAAACCAGGCATGAAAGGTCCAGGGTTGTCCCTACACCCACGTCCCCCTGCCAGAAGAGACACACAAGCTGCTGAGCAAAGGGAGTTGCTTTTCAATAACTCTGCTTGGTGCCAGCAACACATGAAGCAAAATACATACAAGAGCTGTAGGTGATCCAATCCATTGATCAGGAATAATAAACACAGGACACATAACTGGGGCAGAAAAGAGAGTGATTTAGTAAAGGAACGTGACACATTACTGGCAGTGGCAGCCTGGGTTTGTTTCTGATGAAGATTAAGAGAATTGGCATAACAGGAAATTGTTTTCTGCTATAAAGGGAAATCAATTGTCTTTAAGCACATAGCAGTGTAATTAGCAAATCTTACTAATTGCCGCAAAACAGAAATACAAGTGTGCATTGCTGGGCTGGCTAAGCCAAGAAAGTATTGTGAAAAGAATCTGTAGAAGCTTTTAGAAGTGAATATTTTTCTTAAGTACGTCTCCATCCCTGGAGAGCCACGTGGCTGGATGAAATAGCAAGGGTGCAATAAAAACATGTAATTCCCAATTTTCCCATGTGAAAGAGCATTTAAAAACATCTGTTAGTCAGAGAGCTTCTCCTAGGACACGCACGGAAGAACAGAGTGGATGCACTGACTGCATCTGGCAAATCCACTCGAAGTCCACCAAGCCACGTGAGGCCGATGACTGATGGCAGGATGTCGTCTGACCTGTGGAGTGCTTCCAGCCCAGCATTACTGGAGGCCACGTATGTTGGTTAAAAGGGTCATGGTGCTGTTTGTGTTAATGCACTGATAAAGAGGCAGGGAAACAGAGCTGGAAAATTCTCCAGGCGAGCTCTTGTTCTGATAAAAGGCTCTTTTCAGTAGAAAATGGAGAAAACAAACTATTCCACATTCTTTTGAGCAGGAGTAGGAAAACCAACAGAGCTGTCTGCAGTAGTCTGGTGTAAATCTGCAGCCACTGAAAGGAAGCGTTCCGGCCCACGGAGTGACGGCAAAGGGAGACCAGTGACTCCAACACCGCTGATGGCACCTGGAGAAACTGAAGAGAGGAAGGTAAAGGTTCTTGTCTGCCCAGGAGCAGCAGCTGAGTGCCTGGCACCCAGCTCTGACCTTCCTCACAGAGACTGAGCTGCTTGGGGATCTGCAGCTTCTCTCTCTGCTGCTTCCTGGGTTCCTATTTGGGATCTTGGTGATTCCCCATGGCTCCTCTAACCTTCCCAAGGTGTGGCCTGTTAAGTAACCCTCCCTGCCTCAGTTTACCCACCTGTAGTCAGGACCCACAGCATTCCCACTGAACTGATGCTGCAGGTGCAGCTATGTGAGAAGGAACATGATTCTGAAACCCCTTCTATGAAGCATCTGTAGCCTGAAAAGCAGTGTGGAAAGCTGTCTCTGTACTGCCCTGGCCTTTCTCTGCCATTAGTGTTAATTAAATTAGCGTTAATTAATACTCTTAGCATAATTCCCTACAGAGATAATGCCCTGTGGAAGACACTTGTACTACAGCAGGAGCAAAGCATCCAAGACTGGATCCATTTCTGCCGGGATCCCAAGGGCATGGGATGCACCAAGGCAGGCTACATGGTGGGTACCTGGGCTGCCCCCAGTACCCAGGCTGCCCCTGCAGCTTGAGGGCTCAATGTGTAGGCAGCAGGCAAGGCAGGCTGCAGCTTGAGGACTGGCAGAGCAGGCAGCAGGCAGGACAGGCCTCCTGGAGGAATGCAGGGGCCCCTGGGGCAGCCATGAGGAGGAACAACATCTCCCAGCCCTGCCCTGCTGCCTTCCTGAAAACCTTTTGGAAGGCAGAGGCTGAGGTTTGGCTTCCCCACCTTCACAGCGTCCCATCCAGCAGCCTGGCCCCCGGCTTGAGCCCAGCCTCCCACCTTCAGCAGCCTCCAGGCTCACCTCTGCAGTCACCTTGCTTCATCCCTCCCTCCTCCTCCTCCACCCTCTTATTTGCCCTACAGTCCTGTGCATCATCCTCCTAGTATAAAGCATCTGGCTGGTGCAGATAAATAGCACATCTAATGAAAATCTCTATTAGAAACTGGAAGGAAAGTCCACCATTTCCCTCTGCTATTCAGTCGAGAGTTCAGAGATGCTGTGGCACTGCTTTGCAAGAAGTTGAGAAACGCATTTGCTCCTGCAAGAACCAAGCCAGGCTCTATCCTGGAAATATTTCTGCCTTATAAATTGCTCACTTTGTTTATACTCTAGCACTAAAGCCTTTATTACTTTCTCGCTAAAACACACCAGAGCATGTATCTCAGCCACTCCAGAGTGGTGTGCATAGTCCTGCAGGAAACGACCTGCCTGGGACAGCTACAGCCCTGAGGAGACACAGGTACCGGGGATCAGCCCCGCACGTGTCCACAAACAAACCGGTGTGCCGCCAGCCGCTGGTTCCTCACACTCGTTCGGTTGCAAATAGGCAGTGTGAGTATGCAGTAGTTGCTCTTGGAGAGAGATTTGGCTGTAAATTGGCACCCAGACTCCTCCTAATCGTGTTTTTCCATAAATCATACAGCCGCAGGCTGTTGTCATGATTTAAAATATGAAGGCGTTTTCTCCCAGATAGGAAAATGACCGGGGGGAGGGGGAGGGGGATGGAAATGGTGGTGGAGAATTTCTTCACATTTTCTCCATCTCTCTGCAATGTGAGCCCAGAGACCAACGTGGCAGCAAGAAATAAAGACAGATGATCCCCTTCCTGCTCTCATTCGCGACTTCCCTGTTTATCCGGGCAGGCGGAGCTTTGCCCCAGCCTGCCGGCCCTGCAGGGCCGTGATGCCCCAGCACAAGGCTGCGGTGATGGGCCCAGCACTCCCACTGAGGTGGAGCTGAAATACGGGAACACCGCACTGGGACTGCTTCTCCCCAGCTGCCTCCCTCCACCCCACAGGCAGCTGAGATTGCCACGTGGAGTGGGGCTGAGTTACAAGCTGTCAGCATTATTTTGTATGAGTAAACGCAGTGTGTAAGCCTTGCCCACAGGAACAAAAACATATTAAATGAGCAATGCCTTTTTTTTTTTTTTCTCTTCAAGGGGTAGGGTTTAGAATAAGTTAATTCAAACTGGCACATAGATTTTGGTCCTGTGCTACAACAGCAATCATGGACCCCTTAATTTCTTAATAGGCATGGGCTGTAAAAGTCACAGGAACTATAAACATGAGGGATCATATCTAATCGCAGCAGAAGGGTCTGCAAGTCAGTGTAGTATTACGTCTCCAGTCTAGTAGAAAGTTCAAGGTAATCATCTGCTCACTTGGGAATACCCCTAGCCCAAATCTCGCAGAAAGAATAAATCCGAGCACAAAACTTCAAAGGTATTTTGCTGCCTAACGTTCACTGAAAGCGTTGCAAATTCAACTCCAAAATGCCTTTGAATCGCTTGGCTGTGATCCCCCCTCGAAGGCGCTTGCCATCAAAGTGTCTGCTCATGCATGCAGAGCTTGGAAGGAGGCCAAGCCCAGTGCGAGGGGTTCCCTATGCAAAGGGCTTCAGCAGCCTTTTCCACATCGTCCGCGTAAGCATTGTTCTGCAGACAGCTGATTTGATCCTTTGGCATAGGAAGGAAATGTACTTTACATAGCTGGTGAAGGTCAGCAGCATCCAGAGCGGCCATTTGGCAAGAAGACTGCTTCCCCCCACTCCTTCCCGCCCCAAAGTGGTGAGCTCCTGCAGGTCAGACTGTAAAAAGACTTACAGATGTTAGATAAAAAGTAACGGCAGAAAATGTATACATGACACTTAAAAAAAGAAAGAAAAAAAAATGCATGATCTGAGGGAAGTTAGATTCTTCCTTGGTTTGTGTGTCAAAAGCTGAAAATAGAGACACCTATTCCCAAATCCTTCTGCTCCACCAAAGGGTTTGTTTCTTAGAGGGGTGGAAGAGCCTCATCTCTGTGTTGGAAGCAAAAAACTCGAACAGACACAGGTCTGAGCCTCTGACATGCTAGATGGGAGCATGGCTTCCCCTGATTAACTTTACATCCTTTGGAGAGAAGGAGGCAAGAAGGTGCACGATGTGTAATTTCCTTTCCAACTGCTCTTTGTCCACGTATTCCTGCAGCGAGTACAGCAGTGCTGGGGCTCACGCTCCCATCCTTATCTACCTGCTGCTCTGTTTCCTTTCTGTCATTCTGCATACAAATATGGGTTTAATCCATAGTTCAGTACCAACTTTGTTGTTACTTACTGTTTTAACATTGGAGCTTGCCCATTTTAGATAAAAGTGGTCATGCTGAAAGCTAAGCATCTCAGCTAAGCCCATCTCCAAAAGCATTCTGAAGCCAGCAATGAGGCGGAGGCATCCCATGCCTCAGTCACTTGCTGTGGTTCTCCTCATCAGCCCAGGATGTTGCCAAAAACAGACTTCCATGAGCCCTTTCTGAGGATGCTCTTTAGACACTGAAACTTTTGGTTTTCATTGCCCCAGCTGAGCTGTACCTCAAACCTGACAGTTTTGGTTAAGTCCCACAAAAGAGGTAGTCACTCTCGCTCTTGGTAACTGGTGGCCTGAGCCTACACCCACCTGTGGCATGAAGCAGCTGATGGGGGCCACCGTGGCCTCTCCCACCCACAAAAATGAGAGGCAAACCCTTTTCACTGCAGCCAAAAGGGCCCTGGCACAGGCAGGGGTTTGTTGTGCTTTGCACAGTGGACATCTGAATGGAGGCTAAACTAACTGTTGGGGCTTGTGCAAACCAGGGTTTAGCCCCCAGGCACCCCAAAGAGAAACTTATGGGGATCAGCCTGAGGGAGCTGTGATACCCCTCCTTCCCTCATCCCCACAGCAGAGGAAGGCTTGGAAAGGTTTGATGGATGGGATTGCTTGATATTTAGGATGTTTTCCTGTTATTGTGAAAAGCCCCAGCATTATCAATCTCTTAAAAAAAGTGGCAGGCCATGGTTAGTAGCAATATGTGCTGAGGTCCCCCTCCTCCAGGTCCTGAGGACTGGGGGAGCTCCACTGCTATGCTTCTCCCTGTGCTGGGATTCCCATCCACCTGTCTTCCCTGGAAACCATAAACCCCCTTATCTAAAGCTGTGCTATGTCTGGGCTAACTTTTGTGAGTCCAAAGTCCATCAGTTTATCAGCTCAAGCTCCAGTCTAAGGCTGTTGCTGCAGGGAAGAGCCTCCGGCCTCTCGGTCCTGCTTGGAGCCTCTGTGGAGATGCCACGGCCCTTCTAAGGCTGCCTTGAAAGAAGCCCCTTTTCCAGGGGCTCACAGTGCCATCATTTTTAAGCACATTGGGCCAAGTCTCACAGGAAGAGGCAGGATACTTCAGGTCTGGCCTCAGCTGCTCAGGAGTGTTTTTGTAAGGGAATGGGTCAAAGAGGGGAGGGGACTTTTTTTTTTATTTCTGACATGTTTTGGTCACAGCCCAATTCACCATTATTAAAGGCAGCAAACTTCCACATTCCTTAACATTTGGCCCTACCTCCTGGAGCCTGGGGGAGAATTACAATAACAAGTTATGGGAATGCAGGACACGTGCCTGGGCCCGTAGGATCAACTGCACCAGTCAGTTTACTTAGAGGTACACAGCTCCCTACAAACCAGCCTCTCCCACAAGCCCAGCAGAGTTCCCACTGCAGCCCCCCAGCCTCTGGGCATCCCCAGCTGAGTTTTGCCATGGAAATGTTGCAGCTGGCCCAGGCTGACAGAGGAGGGAGGCTGGGATATAAAGTGTAGGTTCACATGGGTAAGCCTTTAATCGTGGGCATGAAGTGTCCTGACCACATTGGGGCACCCTGAATGCAGTTTTACGCACACTTCCTATACCTTTCAAGCATTTGCAAACAACATGATCTGCCCAATCCCTATGTATCACACATATGCCACTGAATTCCAAAGCAACAATAATTTTATGACATCATGATCCATCTGCTTCTTTCCTGATCTAAATGTCGCTGGAGCTAGTCTTGCTGCAGTTACAGGTATGATGCTGGATAAAGGGTTGGGGGGTTCCCAAAGGTGTTGGGAAGGCTGGGATGCGGATGTTACCTTGCACGTCCAGAGGTATCCTTTATTCTTCAGGCTGGGGGTCATCCTGCAATGATCCAGGGCCCTTTAGTCATGCTCACTTAAGCATGACTATCCAGCATAGAATGTCTATCTACACTAAGAAAATTCATACGATTTCCTACTATGCAGACTAATTGCTCCAGTAGTTACGGAATGAGGTTTTCCTCGCAGTTCTTCATGGGGGAGTGGGGTTGGTTTTTTTTCCCGACGGGCGTCTGTGACTTCTCACGAGGCTTCTTCAGGAAGGTTTCCGGGCTGCAGGGTGAAAAAGACGAATATTATCCAGCGGGGAAACGAGGCAAAAACACCTTCCTCGCATCACCCGGGTGACTTTAACCACCGTGCGCACCCCTTCCCAAGTCCCGTTCCCAGCTGTGCTGCCTGACCCGAGCCCTTCCCAAGCCTGATCGGACACCGAGTGGCGTTATTTGGAACCGCACGGGACGTTCTCGGACGGACCGCACGCGCGCCCACCTCCGCGCGGGGACGAGCAGCGCGCGCTGGGCGGTGGGCGTGGCCGGGGGCGCGGTCAGCGCCGGGGCCGNGTCTTCCCGCTGAGCCGGGCAGGATGGACAAGTACGACGATCTGGGCCTGGAAGCCAGCAAGTTCATCGAGGACCTCAACATGTACGAGGCCTCCAAGGACGGTCTCTTTCGGGTGGACAAAGCTGCCGGCAACAACCCCGAGTTCGAGGAGACCAGGCGGGTGTTCGCTACCAAGATGGCCAAGATCCACCTCCAGCAGCAGCAGCAGCAGCAGCAGGAGGAGATGCTGATGGCCGCGATGAACGGAGGGGGGGCTGTCTTCCACGCGCCCCGTCCCAGCCCGCCGGTGGCGCGGGGTTCGAAGCCGCCCCCCGCCGCCGAGGGGCCGCGAGCGAGGCCCTCCGAGACAGGGGAGCGGGGCTTCGGAGACAGCGGCGCACGTGCCGAGGCCCCAGGGAGCCAGGCCGGGCGCCGGGGCTGGGAAGCGGAGCCCGACAGGATCCCCAGAGTGGGGGGCTCACAGCCTGGCCCGGGGCGCGGGGAGCAACAGGCTGGGAGCCCCTGCGAGCCCCAGCCCTGCCGCGGCGGGCAGGAGAACGGCGGCGAGGGCAGGCGAGGTGTCGGGGGCCGTGACCCGATGCCAGCCGGACAGAGGTCCTTCTCCTTCTCAAACGCCGGGATCCCCCCGGCACCCTCGGTGGGGCCAGAGGAGCCCCCTCCACAGCAAAGGTCCTCATCCTTCTCGGCACCCTCAGCGCAGCCCACACGAGGGTTTTCAAGCTCCGCTGAGCCCTGCGGTCCCAAAGCCGGAGGAGATGGCAGCCAGCTGTGGTACCAGGGTGTCTCGCTGTCCTTCCCGCCAGGCTCCGCACCCGCTGCTCCCAGTGTGGAATACCAGCATGCCGCTGCCTACCCCAGCCCAGGCGGTCACTTCGTGGCCCACGGTCAGAACCACAGGCCCGCCAGCAGCAGTGGGAATGCTGAGCCGGGCTCCTCGCGCCTGGCCTCGCGAGGGATGGTGGCTCCCAATGCGCCGCAGATGCTTTTCCCGGAGGGCGTGAGCGGGCCACGGTCAGACTCTGGGCACCTGGATGGCTCCAGCACAGCAAAGGTGAAGCTGCCCTGCCAGACCCTCCTTCCGCAGCCAGAGCAAGGGCCATCGGCGGCCGAGCTGAAGCTGGAGGCACTGACCCAGCGCCTGGAGCAGGAGATGGATGCTCGGCCAAAGGCTGACTACTTTGGTAAGGAGGCAGTCCGGCTGTCGGCACGAGGAGGGCTCACTGTAGTGTCACGGCAGGGTTCGGACCTGCAGGATTGCATTTGCCTGTACATCTGCTTGGTCGTGCTCCCTCAGTTGCCCAGAGCAGGTTTTTTTTATTTAACTTTTCTTTATCACAGGGATTGAAAGCTCTTCCTCCTGCGACACCTTTTTCTTTAATCCTACCCCTCTAATTTTAAAGCAAAGGTAGTTTAGCAGCTTTGGGGAGGGCAGTGCTGGGAAGAAGCTGGAACAGAATACTTTGAAGTGCCCTTCACTGCCAGCAGGGAGGCACTTAACTTTTCTTGACAGTACTACGGGTTCACTGTGTCTTACAAGGATGCGTCCCGACCACGTGTGGGCGGGAAGGCAGCCATCCAGCCTGCGGAGGAGTCGTGCCTGCTTAGGCTGCAGTCATGGAGAAGGGCACGGAGCTCAGGGAAGAGAGAAGTAGCTTGGGGATGTGGAGGGCGGTGGTTTCCCAAAGTTGCCAGGATTTCCCTCTGCCCCCAGGTGCCAGTTCCCATTAGCAGTGAAAGGATTGGTGCATCCTGAAGATGGCAGAAAAACAGGCAGTAGGTACATTCTTGCCTAAATCATGGGTCTGTGAGGAGTCCAGACCACCACCAGAGGTTATCGCTGGCACTTGGCAGTGAAAAGGAACTACTTTTATGCAAGGATCTCCCAATGAGAATATTAAATGTCCTTCTGGATTAAATTGATTTGCTACCCCAGGATGGCAGGAGGTCAGGGGCCAATTGAGTGTTTCCTTTCCCTGCTGTGCCACTTCACAATTTAACAGCAGATAAGATAGCTTATCTCCTTAACTTTTGGGAGAGGGAAACCCAGAGTTGCTGAGAAGGCTGGAAACTCCACGGTTAACTTAAGAAACAATGGGAGCAGGCCAGGTGTATGGATTTTCCTCCTGACTTTAGACCTGCAGTCGCAGAGATAGAGCAGGGCCAGATTAAACTCTGCAGCCTGGTGCTGAGGAAGAGTTTGCATCTCAGCCTGCGCGGGTGCTGTTGCACAGGGTCCTCTCTGGTGGGGTCGGTGGGTGGCTCGGTAGCGGTCTGAGCCACACAAGAGCTTCACACCGAGCTTTGGGGATGTAGCTGGAGGGACCACCGAGCGCTCAGCTGCAGATTGCATAACAAAATGTCTTTCTTGGCAGCGGGTGGGCAGACTTGCCCGCAGAGGGCTGTGCTGGGGTTATTTATCTTGGTATCCGAGACTGGATTAAGCCCTGTGGCAGGGCAGGGGCATTTTTTATCCTGTCGCAGAAAAGTGATGTGTTGAGCTGCTCTGCTCACTGTGTTTTGGCCCCAAAACAAGTTTTGGCACTTTCCATCCGGTGCAGGAAGCACGCGGTTTGAATAAGCTCAAGGAGCCTCATTGGTGGGGGGCCGAATGCCGTGACAAGGAGCTGATAACGGAGATGGGTTTGGGACAGCAGGCTCGTGGGAGGTGGTGCTCAAAAATGGGAATGTTTTCCTGGAGGTGACATTCAGCTCCACTGGAGAGGTGTCAGGGGTCTCTCCGACAGACCCTGCTGTGTCTTCTCCTCATGGTGCATGTAAACCGGCTGGGTCATACCTCATCCAAAATGTGCCTGGGGATGGGCTGAGGAGGCAGAGGAACCCAGCTGATGGTTAGATTACTCTTACATTTTTGTCACAAAATAAAGATGCGAGGCAGGAGGAGTCTTTTGTCCTGTGAGAGATTTATAGTGAAGCAGGAGTATTTCTGGCAGCACGGAGAGCCCGGCTGGTTAGGTGGCTGAGTTAGCAGTGAGCCCCGGGGAGGGAGGAGACCTGGAGGCTGCCTGATCCCCAGTGAGGTGTTTTGACATCCTCCTGGCAGGAGATTTTGCACCAGGGTGTAATGTCTGAGAAATTTGGGAAGGAGGAGAGGGAGAGGAAAAAAAGAAATGATGCAGTCATGGTGGAGGAAAAAGTAAAGTTTTGTGGAGCCTCAGCTCAGCAGGGGAAGGTTCAACAGATCTGCCCTGCTGAGGACCAAGGAACAGGAAGGAGCAAGTATCGAAATATTTTAATTCTGGGCCTCCTCCTCCCCTGCTCTTTCTCACTTCTGTTTTTATTTTTTGCAGTTACCTTACTTCCTTTGAAGGAATAAAGAGCACAGCTGGTCTTCTCAATTATTTTTTGCTATGCCCTACCCTCAAGCTACCAAACTTTAGGATGTAAAATAAACACTTCTTTGCAGTAGCAATAAAAAGGATCAATAGTTTGTTTTGCTGCAGACTTTTCCTCCAGTGAAGGGAATTCTATTGCAGCAGCTTTGAAGTTCATCAGAGCCAGGAAATGAAACCAGGACTAAGATACGAATGACCAAAGTATTTTATAAAAAATGTTTTCAGTTCTTCTAATTTTGTGTAATTGTTCTCCTAATTTTGTGTAATTGTGTAATTCAGTTCTCCTAATTTTTGTAATAAGGGGATATTTTTGAAGATGGATCTGTCTGTCAAGTTAACATATTGTCCTTCAGTCTCAGTCAGGACCAGATGTTTATAATGGACAATTAAATTGATCACAGTAAGGGAGCTGCTTTCTCCTTCACCACGTGAAAACATGTGCTTGTATGAAAGCCTAGGAAAGGATAAGCCAGGGACTAGGCAAAATACAGGTAGGATTCTGTGCTGAGGAATAGCAGTCTTATCTATCAGCAGCAACTTGCTGTGCAAAATGCTTTTGTCTGCTCAGAGTAGGTGTAATAAGTGAAAGGAAAGAAGCAAACAAAGCCAAGAGTTCTCTCTGGTTTTTTTTCCTTTTTTTTTTTTAAATAGTGACGTACATGTGAGCTTCATGGGCTGCACATGTCTCTGGAGGAATTTTGGTTCTCCAAGAGGGCTTTTGAAGTGCTGACTTGATTTATGTGGGCTGTCAAGGAGGACATAGGAGTCTCAGGTATCACCCAGGTCTTTTGCTTGGGGAAGGAAAAGCTGAAGTTGCTCCCTGGAGAGGCTGGTTCCCATGCAGCAGAGAAGGGACCCTGTGTCCCTGGAAGGTGTCACTGGAAGCCAGCTTAGGATGTATTTAGGTTTTGGTGTATTATTTCCAGGGAACATTCAGGAGTGAGGTGCCCAAATCCCACTGATTTTTCCATGGTGATATTTTTGTGCATCAGCCTTCATCTCCCCTTGGCGACACAGATGATTAAATAGGAGTGATCAGGGGAGTTGCAAATCCTTTGCTAGCACCACCCAAATGTTTAGGCTAGGTGAAGCAGCACCATCCCAAGGTGCCTGATGAATTTTCAGGTGGGAGTCAGACAGATGCACAACCAAACTGAGCATCTGCCTGCACTGCCTGGAAGTGACTTGGTAGAGGAGGGGCCTGGCTGAGGTGTGCTGGGGTCTGCAGGGAGGTTTGATTTCTTGTTTTAGCACGCAGTGCCTCAGCCTGCAGGCACAGATGGGTGCTTTTAGAGGTGTAATGTGTAGCATCACATTTTTAACAGTGCTTTTTTCATACAGCTAGGTGGAAATCTCCACCTGATAAGGATTATCTATACACTTATCAAGAGCTTTTTGTAAAACCGTATTTATGAATGGTTTTCGTGTTATAAATATTTGTTAGGTGTTGTATTCTGGCTTACAGCAGAGCTGATAAGCTGCGGTGTTTTAGGAGGGCCCTGGGCATCTTGTTTTGCAGTGAAAAGCTGGGATGCTTCCCAGCAGTCAGGCAGAGTCTGACTGCAAAGCCTGCAGATTTTTTTTCCCCTTGGCAGAAGCAGAGCAGTAGCTGAATGGCTGAGCCCTGTGGAGACCTGGAATCCCAGCACCTCTGAATGGGTGTGAGCAGCTCAAAGGCCAGCAGTGCTCTTTGGAAGCGTAGTGCACAGTGAAGTTAGTGTTTCACCACTGCTGAAACCTCAACTCGTTTAACTTTGGGGCTGTACACACCCTGGAACTTCACTGAACCCTGCTGATGGTGGGGCACCAGGACACTTCGTGTGCAGCAAATGTAGTCTCAGGGCTGACAAGTGGAGAATTTCTGATTAAAATGAAAGTTCCTCCGAGTCTTTTTTGTCTGTGGGTGATGATGATGATGCCGTTTCCACTGGGAATGAGCAGAGGCATCCTTTGCTACCTTCTCCTGGGAGAGTACCAAAGCTGAAAGGAGACACCTGCCTGCAGCGGAGAGGAGGGGGAGGCAGGGAGAGACAGGTCCTGGTAGAACAAGGAAAGCTGGAAGAATCACGGCACTTGGACTAGTGGGTGTGTACAGATTGCAAAGCTTATCTCACTGCAAGGAACCAAGCAAATAAGTATTGGCCTGGAATATGGCTCTTCAAGATTACAGCAGTACGTGCTTCTCCTCCCTTCCTCTTGGGAACTCAGCTGGGTTTGCAAGCTAAGGAAAAATCTACCAAAAGGAAAGAAAAAGCAAGGAGTTGAGGCAGAGGAGCAATCAGTCCTTCAGCCAGGATACAGTAGGAGTGGGAACTGAAAGGAATAAGGAGCTTCATTCATGTGGCACTGGAGTTATCATAATCACTGACGTCACTGTAAGGTACTTAAAATGTCACTGACGTGAGTTTGATGGCATTTTTGTCCTTCCCTGGCCGTGTGTACATGAAGGTCTGCAGCAAGGTCCGGGGTCAAGAACACGGCATGAAAAAGGGTACAGAAAACTTGTGTTTACCATCTCTGTGGTTCTTTGGGCAGGGAGTACCTGTCCATCTTTGTATAGACAATCCAGTCACTCAGTGATTAATGGAACCAATCTGCCAGGTTTTCCAGGCACTCAGTCTCACCCGGGCCTCCAGATCTCCTTGAAATCACCTCCCCAGCAAGAGTTATTGCTCAGTATAGGATAAGCAGCGTAGCAAGGCATGCAATGTGTGTAATTTAGAGTCTGATGTAGGAATTACTTGGTTAAGGTGAGCCATGGGAAGGTGGGTTCAAGTTCCAGAGAAATTCTAAAGTAAAATCAAGAGAACTGAGCATCACATTGTGTATGACAAGGTGAAGGCTTTTCTCAGTAGATAGTCTTTGAAACACGTGTGCAAGTGGAGGGCTTGGTTCTCCTGGGATAAAGAGGTGGGTTGGAAACACAGCAGCTGTACCTGCACAGGGTCCATTCCGTCAGAGTGTCAAGCAGAATTCTAATGGGGAGGACCCTTGTGAAGGTACAACTTCTGCCAAGAGGCTTTAGGGTCTACTTCTGGATTAGCTGTGTGCATGTATGGACAGATGAGGATGGTGACACCAGAGGTGCAAAGACTCGGGGCGGGGGTTCTTCTAAGTTCAGCTGGTGGTTCTTCAGCATACATCCAGCCTCCTGTAAGGAGGGGGCAAAAACCAGTTACATCTGATGGAGAAGAGTCAATCTCATTGTGGCAATGTGGCTTGCACAGTGTATGTGGAGGGGGTAGGACAGACTTGCTGTTTCTGGATTAGCCACATATGCAGACCCACACCACCAGAATCGTCCTGCCACTGCATTCCTCTTACCTGGGATCAAATTGGCATGGCGGTGAAATCTCACCACTGAAGTACTGTCACATTTGGCCGTTCAAAATGAAGTGACAGTATTAGTAAACCCAGCCAGGAGCACGTGTAGGAAAGCTTGGCTGTGCTGTGTGTTGCTGAGAAGGAAGGTGCTGCTGAAAAGAAGAGGGGTGCTGCTGGAAGAACTGTGGTCTTGGTCTGTGGATCGATGTTGTCTGAAATGTGGAAATAAATCATACCAACCAGTCCCAGAAAATGCTGCTGTTCGGCACGGCTTGTGTTGAATTTTTAGTGAGTGGGATACAGTAAGTAACTAAACTCCTTCTGGTGAGTGTAAAATAGCAACACTTGGAGGAAAAAGTGTCTCCAGGGGCTTTGAGTCTGGTGGTAAATGGAAATGCACTTGTTGAATTTTGAGGGTGGGACTGACATTTCAGACTGAGCACCGGGTTCGCTTTCATTTCTGACAGCCCTAGAGGTCTGCATCCAACCTGTTGCATCACGTGAGCCAAGGCTGTTCCTGGTGACAGCCCTCCTGGTCTGCAGCGCTGAGATGGAGTGTGGCAAGTGCCGGGAAGTGGCTTACAGGGCATGTTTTCAGTCCCAGCTCTGTTCCAAAGGTCCCTTTGTTCAGACTCTCAGCTGCAGTGCGGGTGGTTGCTTGCTGCATGATGCGAAAGGGAACAGAGATTTCTTTGTTGTCCAGGGCCGGCAGAAACTGAACCGAAATCAGCAATTTCCATCCCTTTCCCTTCCCAAATCTGGCTACCATTCTGCCTGTGCACTCAGGCGTGAATTTAGTGGTGCTGTGCGTGTGGTGGTTTGGGTTTGTCATCCTGGTGGTAAAAGAGAAACTTGTCATTTCTTCTTAATAATGTTGTCTAAGGTTAAAACCCATAATTTCAGAGGGGATATCTGCTGGGATTGGTGCTTGCATAAGCACTTGTTACGAGGGGCAAAGTTACCAAGTGCAGGAGTCGGGGATCTTGCTGAACTGTGGCTACTCAGGATCCCTCTGCTTCACACTGAGGACAGAAGTTTTTGCTAAAAGCCACTCCATGCCAAGAAAACGACCCGGAACTGCTGACTAGTGTCAGTGGCATGTGGGGCTGGAGTGATGCTGCTGACACTTTAACACTAGCAGCAAGCACAGTCAGCACTGTTTCGGGAAATAGCCGTCGGAGCTGGCGTGGAGCAGGGCGCAGAGCCCGTTTTGCAGTGGGATGGGGTTGGAGGTGGCCCGGGTTGCACTGGCTTCCATCAGCTGGCTCTGCACACGTGCTGCCGACCTCAGTGACTGGCTGCTGTCAGCAACAGGTTTTTCCTTGCTTTTTCCTTGCATAGCCTAAGCCAAAAGATCAGGATCATTGTGACAGGAGGGAGTGAACAGGAAAAAAAGAGAAGTAGAAAGGAAAAATCAATAAAAATCACCTTTTTTTTCCCCTCTTTCAGGCCAGGTGTGCTAAGAGTCAGAGATGAAGGCTCAAGTATGTTAGTTAAAATACTTCAGAATATTATATGTGGAAAAAGCAAAGACTTATTTAGAGAGTAATTTCACTTGCTACTGAGATTTAATAGGCTTTCAAGTAAGATTTAGCAGATACATGTATGAACATAAACTAGATTCAGATGTGCCATAATGCCATTTTTCAATTGTCAACCTTGGCACAGGATATGTATGAATATTTATAGCATGTCTGGTTATTACGTAGTTGAGTAATTTAGCACATTACCGTTTTTACAGAAAACATTGTCAATTTATTTTAAAAGCCCTTTCATTCCATGACGTTATTTTCCATGTTTTAGGGGCCTAAATATTGAAAGAAGTGGGTAAAAGGGTTAATCAGGGGGTGAAATGGGGCATGGACTAAAAGGAAGGTGGAAGGGTGGTTGGGGTGGTCAAGGGGTGGGAGGTGGAGGAAGGTTTTGGTACAGATGTGGGAGCCTTGATAGCTTGTGCAGGATCAGTCGTGTTGGGGAACCCAGAGGGGCAATGCCTATGCTCTGAAGCATAATGGGACAGACAGGAGACAGCAGAGGCAATTTCTGCCCTCCGTGGGGTTTGCCTTAATAGTGGCTTATGCCTGCCAGCATCTTTACTGGGCGCTGTGCCTGCAGTCAGCTGCTGTGCCTTCTGCCTCCTGCTTCTTCTTGCTGCTCATCCACAGTCAGCGTCACCTGGCTGCTTTGTGGAAAGGAGGAAATCGGAGCATGCTGGTGAAATTTTCTGGAGCAGCCGCTCATTGGCACGGAGAAGGGGAAAATGCAGCACTTGCAGTGCAATAAATACGTTGGCTCTGTGGAAAGCCTGGTGGGTGTCGTGGAAAATTGGCAGGTTTTCTGCTCTCGAAACTTTCTGCTTAGCATTGCTGTAGTCAAGAGGGAATTTTGAGTCGTTAGCTCTTGTGTCAGATCATTGCACAGAAACTCAGGCTGCCGCTGAATGTGCGCATTCCTGGGAGAGCACATCCATTTGAAAAGCCAAATTTTTCTTATCTTTGCCTTGACCTTTTTTTTTTTTTTTAATCTTTTTTCTAATGCCTGTACGATTTATCTTTCTTAAAATGTTTCTTTCAATAAATGAGATAAACTTGCTCAGTTCAAAAAGAACCAGAAAATTTTGCTCGCTTGGTGCCAGCCTGAGTGCTGGGGTGGGCCCACAGCCAAGCAAGCATTTCAGTTCGAGTAGGATTTGGACAAAACAAAGTAACTAATTATTCTTTGCAGCCCTCTTTCCAGGTTTGTGTCAGTTTGGACTCTGGCTCTGAGTGCAGCGGGGCTTGGCGCAGCGCTGGGACGGCTTTCAGTGTCCTGCTTGAATGCACACAGGCAGCTGCAGCACGGAGAGCCAGGTCTGCTCTGCGAAAACCTGGGAAAACCAAGTGTCTGCTTTTCAGCAGCCATGTGTATGTTACTGCAAAGGACTCCCAAGTGGTTTTATCCCTGGAGTGTAAAAACTGACAGCCATGGCTATTGGCTGCAGGAAGGAATTTTTACCCACCCTGGCAGCGCAAGCCAGGTGCTGCCAGAGTTGAGTTACCTTTCAACTCTGTTGTAAGCACAATGGACTTCTTCCTAACTTTCTCCAGACTTTTCCAATTACTCTGGAGCTTGCAGTGCCCCAAAAGAAGTGAAGTTTTGTTTACTAACCTTAGCATAACTATGGATCTCCACCAAGATGATGCTGTCCCTCCTCTTGGGCCAGTAGGAGTGAGGTGTGACTGACAGTCCTTGACCAGGGATTTTAAGAGCCAGAATGAATGGGACTGGGTAGTGGTGCAAGGAGAGACCTGGAAGGGAAGTCACATCAGAGTCACTACAGACCAGAAACGGAAATAACATCATCTGCTTTCCCTTCACACTGCCCCTTATTTATTTGCTTAAACAGAGATTCAGGTTTCTCAGAGGTAGTTAAAGGGTGATGCTCTTTAAAAACAGCCTGTCACAATCACAGGGTAATGCCTGAAGTAACTAAAGTCACTTGATGTGCCATTTTCCTTGGTAAGAGAGGTAGGTGTCAGGTAGTCTAGCTCTGTTTTGTTGGGAAATCATTAGGGCCTTCAGCAGGCACAACAGGGGTCTGAAAAGGATGATTTAAAGGAGTTAAGTGAAGAGCTGTGTTTTCCTCACATCAATTGCAACCAACAAGCTTATTTTACACAATAAGTGGCAGAAACTACTGGTCTGAGCACCACTTACTAATAGTCACTGCTTTTGTGAGGGTCCTTAAGCAGGTTTAGATGTGTATAAAGGTTGTCAGGAAGGATGGGAGAAGGAAGATATCACTGTACCCGGACAGGACTGTTCTTGTGCAGTTTATTTTTTTGCAGAAGTCTTTCACCCTTGAGGTTTGATGACTGTCATGACCACTGTTAATAGCATCTCTCAGGGCAGGTGATGGTGATGTCACCTACATCTTGTGGCTTCAGTGAACCACATGGTCCTAAGCTGTTCAGCCACCATGATGAGCTACATGTGTTGTCACCCAGCCAGTGTCCCCAGCCACTCCCTTGGGTCCCACTTGTGACCTCTATCTCCCTCTTCTCTCTTCCAGGTACCTGTGTGAAGTGCAGCAAGGGTGTGTATGGAGCAAACCAGGCTTGCCAGGCCATGGGCAACCTCTACCATGACAGCTGCTTCACCTGTGGAGCCTGCAGTGAGTATCCCTGACCTGGTCTGATGCTGGTGCCAGGCCCTGAAGCAAACTCTTTGGGCTTAACATTTTTCTGGTCTAAAGGGGGGGAAAAAAGAAAGCGGTTGTTAAACTATCTGCCAGCTGGAGTCTGCTGCAGCTGTATGACTTGGTGGCAGTGGTGGTGCTTGCTGTTTGTTTTTGAATGTGTTGTTGCAAGGCATGTAGAAAAGATATTTTGGATTGTGCCAGGCTTCTGCCTTCTGGTATGGGGGATGGTTGTTTTCATTCCTCTGCCTCTCAGTTATAGCCACATTTTCTTACGAGAGTATTTTTTCAAAGTGGCAGTGAATATGCCTTAGCTGGCATGTTTTTTGTCTCAGCAGGCTTTACTTTTCAGATGGAGCTGCTGCACGGTAAATCCAGTGACAGTGTTTTCGCTGCAAGCGTTATCTTTTACTTGCTAAAATCATTTTGTCCCTCTGAAAGACCTCCAGTCAAAGCACCTAAGTGCATGAGTGACCCAGGTTACACATCTTGCTCGCTCTTTCTCCAGAGAAATGCAGCCATGCCCCGAGATGAGGGCATGTCTCTGCCAGCTTGGTTTATGGTTTTCGCAGGGAGGGAACTGGTTACTGTGCAGAGGCTGGGAGCAGCGATGATGAGCCCTGTGAAATCTACCCAGGAAGCAGAGTAAATAGTTCAGCTGGCCCTTCTGAGCTCCCTGTGGGTCACTTCTCAGACTAGAGCTTGCTGGGGTGTACAGCAATGTATGGATCCTCCTAAGCAGCTTTTTGAGGAGGTCTGTGATGGAGCTGGAGTGAGGAACAGGCCACTTGATTTTAAATCGTGGCTGTATTTGTAAGACAGTGGTTTTTCTATTTTGTTATGTTTAACTCCAGTGCTAGTAGTGTATTTTTAGAAGTGTAGCTGTATATGTGGTGGCAGAAAAAATAACAATCTTCTGCTGCTTTAGTATATATGACTTTGGTTTTCCCAGATGAGGCTTAGGGTTGTTCCTCCTGAGTTGTATTTAGAGTTGTAAACTCATCAGGACTGCATGTGTTTTATTTGGAGTTGTAAAGTCTGAATAAATATAGAAAGATGTGTATGCTTTTTAATAATAGCTGAGCCTTGAGCTGTGCCCATTTCCCAGCTGTCCTACACCAGCTGCCCTGCCTCACCTATGTTTTTAGTAGAGCATTTCACCATCATCTGACTAAAAATGGGAAAACTGAAAAGAGAAAGTGGTTTTTGCATATAGTGGCAGTTTCCTAGAGGCTCAGAAGTCAGCAGCTTACTCTTCTGTCCTGTCTTACAAATTAATGTGAAATTAATTAATCTTCTCCCATGTAGAGATTCCTGGCTGCAACCAGGGCTTTGCTTCAGTTACCTCTCACCCTCTAGGGCCAGCCAGTCTCTGAACTGCCCTTGCACCCAAAGCTCCTGTTAAAAATAATCCAGCAGCAGGTTTGAGCTGTCTTAAATTTCTAAAATTACTATCGTGCAACTGGTGCTTTAGAAAGAAACACTTTTGATCCTCCTTTTAAAATGAATTTCACAATCTTTATTTGGAGACCAACGTTAGAATGGTACTTGTGGTTGTAGAGGTATCCGTGGTTACGTCTGTTTGTTTGTCTGTGTTTGGTTAAAAATTAGCTTAATCCCATTTCTAATGAAGTGGGTCTGTGAGGGTTGAAAGAATAGCTATTTGCTGCTTATTCTAAAAGTCAACCCTTTCCAAATGTTTCCAGTGCAAGATGAAAAGGTGAGACTTAGAAAGGTGGAAAGAAGCCAAGTTTAGCAAAGTGAAGCCCATTTTCTCTCTTACCCAGGCTGTAACTGAGAAATGTGCTGAGTAGATGTGCTGGGGCAAAAGGTTTCAAACTTAAAGTAAAATTAAAAAATAAGGATGGTGAAAATGATGGGGGAGGGGGAAAAGAAAGGGGTGTGGGAGCAATAAGGATATTTCTCTCAGTAGAAAATACTATATTCCAATACAAGATAATAAAGGGAAATGCATGTAAGTGAGAGCCTAATTCAGCTTGTTACATTTAGGAGAATAGTCATGAAGGCTCAAGTCCTTCCTGTTGTGGCAGTGGCCATGCTAAAATGGAAACTGGAGGCAGTGGCAGCTGGCAGGATGGCATGGATGGATGGAGGGGAAGGTGTGTGGTGGCATAGGTTTCCCAGCACTCCAAAAAGAGTGGTGCCAGAGGGAAGCCCCCACAATAGTGGTGTTTTCCCTCATGTGCACAGACCTCTATGAGCAGCAAGGTTTGCAAGAAACCTTTCAGTGCAGGGGTGGTTTCCTGTACTGCCCCTGCGGTCGCTTGTTCCGGGGCTTTGCAGCCTGGCCTGTGCTGGGCTGACTCTCTGATTTATCAAACCTCTGCACTGCAGCTGCCTGCCTGATGCTGCCTGGGGAGGTACATGCCCTCCTGCCCTGCACTCAGGGAGGAAACCTACTCAGGGGAATCCCCCCTCTCGCAGCCCAAAGTCATTTCCCAGCCCCACAGAACATCAGCTGCTATGGGGATAAAGGGCACGCACTCTGTCGTTCACCCAGAGAGGACATGTGCCCCTCTGCAGGCTTTCTGTCACCTGTGTCACTGCAGTAAATGTGATGAGACCATTTTATCTGCCAGAAAAATAAATATTTGTTTGGATGGTGTTGTCTGTCCAGTTGCAAAGCACATCTTGAGCAGCCTATGTGGAAACTCTGGTTTCTAGTTGAAAAGTAAGTAGTGCTTTTAAGGTCAAGTGGAGTTCATCTTGGACACCATCCAGTACAAACTTGACTTTGGAAAAGTCAAGGTTGCTCATGATTTCAATCCTAAAATTTCTGCTCTGGTGGAACACTGAATATCCCCCACTCCAATAAATAAAATATACAAAATTACCTATTAAGGTAAAGCATATTGTTCCTCCGGATATTTATAACCACTGTCCTGCTGTTTTCATTTTAGCAAGGATTTCTAATTTTGCTCCTAGCGGGATTTGTGTCCAAATGTGCACTGGTTTCCCCGACAGAGAGAATCAAGAGGGTCTAAGAAGCAAGGGGTTATGTGGGGGGTGATACCTCATAGTGCCAGCTTTCCTTCACCCTCTGCTTCCCAATACATGTATGCTCAGAGATAAATGATAGAGCAGTTTGTTGAACAGGGCTGTGCTACGGGGTTCAGCTGCCAGGGTTCAGCTGGCAAAATCACTTTGTACTGTCTTATCTGAGCCAGTGGCATGTAATGCAGAAAATTTGGCTTAGAGGTCAAAACAACAGATTTAGAATTATTACTTTGGCATAAATGTCTCATTTATCTTCTTGTTTGTTACAGGGCAGAGGCACAAACAAGGCAGCCTTTTGCAGAGAGGGAAAGGAAAAAAACTTCAGGCTCTTTCTGCAGGATTAGTAATAAATGATATTTGCTTTACAGGAGGGCCATGAAAGTAGGTTAAAAAAAAAAAGGCCTCCAAACGCCTTGAGCTATTTCCTGCACGCTCAAGGTGTCTGTTTCCGCCTTGGGGTTTGGGGCGTTTTTTGCAGCTTGTTGGACAAACAGTTGTAGCTATCAAATGGTTTGTTACACATTAACCGTTTAAATTAAATTACTACTTTATACCTCCTCAGAACACGAAAGATACATGTGTCTCCAGATGTTGATATTTACTATTTAGGTAGTAAGGACACGTTCTAAATGATATACATTTAGCTAGAGAGTATTGCTCCAACCTGCTGTGTTAGTTGTAGTGTTTCAGTGTTTTCTCCAGGATTCAGCCAGGCTTATATCCAAATGCCACAGGTTGCCTGGAAAACAGACTTTTTTAGCTCTGCTAGCAGTGTAATTTAGAGCATAAGGGTCTTGCACTTGAGCCACTTGGTCCTCAGAGGAAATCTGAAAGCTAAAGGAGTGCAAGGGAAGTGTTAGAGATGGCTGTGAAGGAAATCAGTAGGCAAAGAAGGAAGTCAAAAAGAAAGAACTGATTGCAAGGGGATTTGAAGGAGGATTTGATGTTGAATTACAACATGAGGGCCAAAGTGAGGACCAGATTTTGGTTCCTTACTGCAAAGAGTTGGAAACCTTGCATGTTTGCTAGATTACAGAATTCAATCTTTGACATGTTGACATCACTGCATTACTTTATTTTTCTTTTCTATTTTTGCAAGCTCAGATTAATATTGGTATCACTGTAGGGGTTAACAGGCTGCTGTTCCAGTGACTTTGAAATCACATGAGCTGGCTGCTTCTTGCCACCCTCTGGGTACATATATTTTTTATTTAATATTTCACAACATAGTTGTGTTTAGAGGTATCAAGGGTCATTTACTAAACTAGGTAGCTAAGCTATCAAAGCAGTATCTTCTGCAAGCACAGCTCTCTGCTTGGGCTGATTAGTCTTGCTGCAGTGATTATAAAGCATGGCTACTTAGAGCAATGCAGCCCTTGGTGTCTTTTGGGCTCATTAGGTTGAATAAACATATCCTGTATTGGTATGTAACTCCTAGAACAAGAATGCCATGGTTTTTATTGGCACCATTAAATAACTTTACAAGCAGAAAGCCACCTTTTTCTGCACATGTGACTTAATCTCAGACAGCAGGATAGCCAGCCTTGCCAAGTGAATTTCCCTGCGGCCACATAATATGTGTATGGTTATCTTCAGATGCAGAAACTGCCATCTCTTGTAGTGGAGGCAGAACTTACTGCCTATAATTGGATAAAAACCCACCACACCAATCAATTTGCTTGAGAAATGTGCAGATCTTCAGAGTGGAGAGTGCAAAGCATTGCCAGTAATCCATCCTCAGCATCCCTTCAGTAAAATTATCATGCCATAGTCTGCATAGTAAACAATATAATTTTTTTTGGCAAAAGTCATGTCAGAAAAGATTCAGGTTGCCTGGATTTTCAGTTTAGGGGACAGGCTATTCATCAGTACATTTTTCTGCTTCAGTCTAAATTGCTGTTATGTTCTTGCTGACTTTTTGTCTTCAGTCTCAGCTCACTGGTGAAAAATCCTGTTGTTTGTCAGAAGAAGTGCTTGCTGTAGATGAGAAAAGCCAGGGCAGCTTCTACAGTAAGGTGGCAGTACTTATTCCTCTCTTGGCCAGATTTCTGGGCAGGAGTGATATGAGGCCTGAGCTGAAGGGGCTTTGGCGTGGATCAGGTGTCCTCAGTAGATATTCTTGATGGAAAGGTGCAGATGTTCAGCTCACACAAGGGAACACAGTCAGGGATTTATCGATGTAATAGTGGTTTCAGTCAATTGCATGTATTTTAGTGCTGGCTGAAAGTCTGAAATCATTAGGACAACGTGAGGAGAAAAAAAAATGAAATCTTTAATGGAATAAATTTCTAGTATTTCTGGTCTTTTTATTTTATAATGTCATCTTCAAAGTACTGTTTCCTCTTAAGAACAGGCATAGGATTAATTTGTGCTGTAAAGATTTTAGTGGGTTTCTTACAATGTTTAATGATACCTGTGAGTACTTTTCTGAGTAGTGTCTCAGTAAGCACTGAGGCCTCTTTCATAACAAGAGAAATGTAAAAATTACTCTCTCATGTCCTTTCAATGCACAGTTACATTCACTGAGGTCACAGAGATTGCCTCCCCCTCCTTCCTCCACCGAGGCTTTGTGTGTTTCAATGAGTCACTGGTTGACAGGGTGGGAGGCCAACTTTTGACAGCCACCTGGTTTTGGTGCATTTTGGGGAACAGGGCAGCAGTTCCCAGAGTGATGCAGAGTGGCTGAGCACTGGGATGAAAACCAGTTACTGAGCAGGGACTATCTGGATCAAAAGCACTGCTTTGTCCCAGGGTGACTGTATTTTACCTCTGAATTTTGATGCTTCTAGGGGTTTTCCCTAAGAAGAAGAACTCTTGAATATTTTCTTGCAGTGGTTTGCCTTCAGCAAAGGAGAGGTGTTGCTCAGTTGTGTGATGTGCTGTTGTTTTGCAGTGTTTCCCTCTGGGGATCCATTTCTGTCCTCACCTGTGGTGCTCTTAGAGGCAGCTGACCTTTCTTGCTGACCTTTCTTCTGTGTGCCAGAGCATGTTTTTGGCTTTCAGGCAGCAGATAGTTTTCTCAGAGTTTTGAGGTTTTTTTGCTTGGGTTTGTTTGGTTTTTTTCCTACTGCCTCAAATATATGGTGAGAGCACAGAGGGTATGTTTTGCAACCTTACCATACAGCTGGTGGAGTTGAGAGAGACTGAACATCTTACATGGTAATGGAGTTACTGTGTCCTAGCACAGTTTCTTCTCAGAAATATCGTATCCTCCTGACCATGGTTTCAGCAAGACTTTGGTCTGTCCTGGGATGTGTGCCATTTACCTGATTTGGAGGATGTACAGGCATTGAAGTGACCCTTTCATGCAGGCCCAGTTCTAGAGCAGATTGGAAATATTGACGCTTCTGTGTCAACCTCAGTGCTGCATCCAGCTTTAATGGCCAAGAGAAATGGGAAAGATGGCAGAAATTAAGGAGAACTCTCTGATGCCTGACCTAGTCTGCTGCACATGGTAGGATACCATACTGCCACGAAGGGCAGAGCGTCCACGGAGGGCTCCCAAAACACACGTGGTGGCTGGGGATGGGGGGGCTCATGTGCTGTGGGCAACAGGGACTTTTGAATGGTTGGGAGGAGCCAAGGTCCTTAGGCTCTGCCTGCACTCATTTTACTGCCTGAAGGGTGTGCATGGATCAGGGTAGGTTCTTTAATCCAAATCTCCTCGCAGATTTCCATGGGGAGAATGGAAAATGGGGGAAGGACTGCAGCTTGAGCCAGAGCCACCCAGGACTGAGTAGAGCTTCCTTTGACCCTTAGCAGCCAGGCTGATGGTGTTTCCAACCTGCTGTCCTGCTTGTCAGAAGGTTACATGCAATGAACCCAGAAAATAAAATCCTTTTGAATTTAACTTGCCAGCAGTAATCACATATCCAAATTTATTTTACAGCTGTGGTACTTGAAAAAGCACTGATTTTTGTAATGACAGAGGCCCAGGGCTGTCAGCGTGGAAGGGACCCAGGAGTAGCTGCCAGTCAGCAGTGATTTTTGCCCATCTGCTGTGCAGACACTACAGGGAGTTCCATGGTGCTTAGAGAAGTGATAAGTGAAGTCCACACACTGCCTCTCCAGCAATTCAGCAGTCCTGGTCGTGCATCCCCATAGAGCCCTGGGATCCAGACATGGCCCTGTTCCATTGTATGCATCACTTGCTATCTCTTGTCTTTGAATGGGGGTTTGTGAGCCCCACTGTCCTTTTAATAAATAATGGAAAAGCAACTTCAAAAGAGAAAGTTAAGTCCAGCTCCCCAGCAAGCAAATGATGCATCTCTCAGGATCCTCCTTGCCAGGGACATTGCACGTCCCTCGTAAAACTCTCTCTGCATGAACTTCAAAAGAAGAGAGAATTTATTTGAGAAAATAGTGGACAAAAGCACCGGCATCCTGGGAGTGCAGCCTGATGGTATGCCTATTATCAGCTGCTAAGCAAAGTGTGTTTATTTCAGCACAAAGTCACTAGTGACTAAGCTTGAAATATTTTGAAATTGGTGCTGAAATGACCTTGAGGTCATCCTGAAGGTCCCACAGCTAAACAGATTAGACAGACGTGTGGGGGATGAGCAGTACACAAAAGCTCAGGGCTCAAACTTCCTGTCAGAGAGATGAACAAGGTACCTTGTAACAACAAGTGAAGACAGTAAGGTTGAAATGCCAAAGAATTTTAATTGTCTGAATCTTTTCAGCTGTGAGATTAGCTAAATTCAGAGTGAAGTGAAAGTGGAATACAGTCAGGAGCCAGTAGCATAAGACTAGTAGAATACTTGATCCTGAAAGCAGCAAGCCACACATTAAATATTCCTGGGTTTATCAAAGGATATTTCATCATGATGCATATTGAAAGTAGGCAGTTATCAACATGAGATTCCTTATATGCCTTTTAACTTCTCAATCCTTCCTTTCGGTGAAAATAAACAGCATCTTCATGCTCAGTGAAACTTGTGCCAGCCTCTGCAGGCACAGTCAGAAGTATCGCTTTTGAGAGAGACTGGTTTAGTTCAAGGCACTATCCCAAGGCAGGGGGCTCAGTGCAGGGACAGAAACCACCTGCTCTGCACTGTGGGGCAGTCCCAGTGCTGTTTCTTTCACTGGTGTGGCTGCAGCAAGAACGTGCATTTCCCAGCTCTACTGGGACAGTCCCCAGCGCAGCCTGGGGAAGTGAGCTTTTCCTGCATGTTGCCTTCCCAATTGTATGATGAGAAAGTGCTTCCTCATCTCAAAGAGACACTGGGAGAAGTCCATCCCAGAAGTGGGCAGGGAGAAGCTGAGAGCAGCAGAGGAAGAAATGGGCTGTGTTTGCGTGAACCGCTCCCATGGTGGCTGCAGGAGCACCCGGTTACTCGTGGTTTTTGCTAATTTCCTTTTACATTTCTGCCAGGAGCTTAAAGAGAGTCATGGGGAACTAAACATAGTTAAAATGCTCACCTCTTCCCTAACAAAAGTAATTAAATCATCCCTGTCCTGCCTCAAAGTGCTCTTGGTGTCAGCAGCTCTCACGTAATGCCAACAGCCAAATTATAAATCCTTTATAAAGGGGTTTATCCCTCTGCTGAATGAGCTTGCAGCAGAAGCCCAGACATAGCACGCTGGCTGTGGCACCTTCACTGAAGGTCTGTTGCCATCAATCTGAACCTGCTAATGTCACGGTGTTAAAAATACACTGGGTGCAGAATGGCCGGTAAATGCTTTATTTGTCACCATGGAAGAATGACATCGTGGCAGCGATCCAAACCTCATCCCTTCTGTCAGAATGGCTGCTGCTCATGCACCAGGCCAGGGCCTTCATCCAAAGAAGCATTTCCTTGTTGCATGATCCCATGTGTATGTTTTTCCTCACCACTGTCAGCTTGTCTTTAAGGAGACACATTGCATGCAGGTGGAAAGTCACTTGGGCACCTTCCCATTGCACCGAACTGGAGCCCTCGCTACCACGTAACTTAAAACCAAAGTTAAATGGTTTTGTTTGCTTTTCATTTTTAGGAGTGCCAAATCCCAGTGTTGTATTTCAATCAGTGGGAGATTTTCAAGAGTACTTCTTGCTGCATTAGGCTTGCTGTTAACTTGCTTAGGACCACCCTTGACAAAGGTGCTACAAATCTCAGGTATTCCCATGCTTCTCCTGTCCCTCCTCAGAAACTGTGACTCTAGAGCTGCTGGTGATCATGCCAGGCTTACCTGCGGACAGGCAGGCACACAGGTGGGGTAATCACGTAAATACACACCCTGCAAAGAGGTAAGCTGCAAAGATTACATGTCCCAGATTAGATACTTTCTATTTTGAACTCTGCGTCCTGTTTTGGTTTCAGCAAAATCAGAAAAGTCAGAGTGGGATGCTTTCAGGTTTGTTGGGTTTTCTTCCATGCTATCCAATGTCTGCATTGGTGCAAGGATGGGCTGGTGCCCTGGGTCGCCTCTGACCTCCAGGGTATGTGGTTTTCCCTAGCAGGGATTAGAAGAGAATGGGGGACAGTGAGTGCCATGGGGCCGTGTGCTTTTGGCTCCTGCACTGGTCCAGTAAACACAGAGCTGAGCAATGCCCACAGTTTAACCACAAAGCTCCTGCACATGCAAACTGGGGCTTGTTCCTTGAGAAAGCACACTGCCCTGTCCTCCACCTGCCTTGCTGCCTGAGACCTGGGCAGGGCACTAAGGGCTGCTGGTGAAATGCTTGTCTGGCTCAGTTCACTGGCAAAACTTTGGAGCTTCCTTGGAGCATCTCCATTTCGGAAGGTGCTCCACTGGGACAGTTCCCAGTGCAGCCTGGGGAAGTGATCTTTTCCTACATCTTGCCTTCCTAATTGTATGATGAGAAAGTGCTTCCTCATCTCAAAGAGACACTGGGAGAAGTCCATCCCAGAAGTGGGCAGGGAGAAGCTGAGAGCAGCAGAGGAAGAAATGGGCAGCAGGAGTTGTTTCCTGGCCTGAGGGTGCCCTCTGGCGTATGCAGAAGGCTGTACAGATTGTAGTTTCTTCATGTGGGTTTACTTGGCTTCCTCCTTTTCCTAAAGCCTTGCAGCCAGTGTGGTTCTTCGCTGAAGGCTGCCGGGTAGGTACATACCATAAAGTGACCCCCAAACCAATCCCGTGTGTTCACATTTATACACCCAGCAGCTGACAATCACTTTTTTAATGATACTGGCCACATTCAGCACGTCAAGCAGGGGGCTTCTGAGTCCCAGTGTCTCAAACCCAATTTCCTTCCAGCAGTGCCTGGTAGGTGTCCAAAACCAGCCTGCAGCAGGTCCTGCTCCAGGTGTGCCCAGGCAGTGCTGCTCCCCCTGCCCTGGCCACTGTCTCCTGACACATGCTTGGGGCACCAGTGCAGAACCATTCCAGAGCCAGGCTTGCATTTCGTACCCTGGGCTCAGTAAGCAAACCAGGCTGCAAAGAGGTAGGAGCAGCTTTTTATAAACGAACAAAACCTAGCCTTTTTTTCTTGGGGGAAGGCAGGGCGTTTAGGAGTGGTGGCAGCGTGAGCAAACATTGCCATGATTACATGGAACTGAAAACAGACGGTGAATGAGAGGCATAAACACAAAAGCTGCAGTAAATACAAATCTTCTCCATATGTAGAGTCCTTTCTTGGAAAAACTTTGTCATCTTGTCTCGATTACAACATTCGGATTTTATAAAAATTTTTTTCAATACTTTCAAAGCTTTTTGTTGGCAGCTGCAGTAACAAATGTGCTGGTAGGTAGCAGAGAAGCCTGTTGAGTGCTCTGCTGGGGCAGAGTGGGTGCTCAGGTATTGCAGTGCCTTGTCTGGCAGCTGCTGCTCATAGCAAAACAGCAAGGTTGTGACATTCTGAGGAATTAAGTCAAGTGTGGGTCACTCTGTATGCCCTTTCTTCTTTCCTCCTTGCTCCTTTCCTGGGGTGTTTTCCAGAATGAGTCAGTGTATCCTCACTCACTCATCCTAGAGTTACAACATGCGTGGTAATATGCCCCGAGGCGGTCCAGGCTTGCAAAGCTACCACCTCCTACCCAGAGATGAGACTTTGTCCAGATCCACCAACTGGCATTCATCAGCAACCACCAGTGGAAGAGGGTTTGGCGGGCTGGAGTCTGGGAAGACCTGTGCTGGGTTTGGGTGCTCTTTTCCAGCTGTGTGACAGCTGTCCTTAGATGTCTTCATTGTTGTTCGCTTCTCAGCAGCCAAGTTTTGCTCACATTTTCTCCCTGCTCTCTGCTGATCTTTTCCTTATCTCTGTGTTGTTTTCCCTTAGGTCGAAAGCTGAGAGGAAAAGCCTTTTATTTTGTCAATGGAAAGGTGTTCTGTGAAGAAGACTTCCTGGTAAGCACCCAGTCAACTCTTGTAATGAGACATCTCAGGGTTGCCAGGAGACACACAGCCTTTCTGCCTGTCAGCTTTGCCTGTGTTTCACACACTTCTGGTCCAGCATCCTGCCTGGCCCTTCTGCTCCAGCATTTACCCAGGGCCAGCCCCAGCCATGGTGGCTGCCCACATGTGGTTCTGGAAGTAGTTGAGTGAGAGGCCATGGTTTTGTGGCACAGAGCCCCTAGCTGAAGCCATAATCTGTTGTGATGTCTCCTTCAAAACATTGTCTCCGTGCCCATACTGTGGAGGCAGGAGTGAGATGAACGGCTACAGAAGAATGAATGGGTGAATTTCCCTTTTCACATAATGGACATCTTAATGGATATCTTTCTGTTGCCCTCAATGGATTTTGTGTGAGTGTACCTAAGCATGAAGCAACCCCACAGCCCTCTCCTTGGCTGGTGCAGATAAAAAGCCATATACCCTCCTTCCCCTGAGTCCCAGTAGATTAAGCCTTCCTTGAGACTTGAAAAGGTCATTATTGCCTACTTATTGGTGATGCCTAGTGATTCCTGTCAGAGAGAGGCAAGTTCATCTTCTTTGTTCTCGTCAGTATGTTCTACACAGGCTGAAAATAAAAAGACTGATTAAATGCACCTAAAATATTTCATTTTCCAAGTTTGCATTTCCACCATGCAGACAGATGAGGTGCTGTGCACAAGGTGCATGTCATGGACATGACAGACAGTTCCTTACCAATAGATCTCAGCAAAACCAGAAAAAAAGTTGCTCTGGGCCAGACTTGATTGCTATCCTAACAAGGAACTGGGACAATACCACTGACCTCAGAGAAGCTTCAACGCAATTATAACCATGTAACCAAAGAAAAATTTGGCTTTCCAGGCCTATATATACAGATATTGTGACATGAATATGTGATAAACACAAGTAGGTTCCTGCCTTGTAGATTCATGTGGTCAAATAAGCATGTACTAAGTTTTATTAGTAACTGCCTTATTTGCATGTGCATTTATGGTATTTTTTATACTTTAAATTAAAGCTAAATTCTGGACTTGGAAGTTACAGAAACTTGTACTCTTTCTGAAACTGGGCAGCCTGGTGTCTTTATTTATATCCTCTGGAAACCCATCCACATCATATAATGAAAAAAACATTGCGAAGTTTAGCTTTTCTGTGTAAGGAGCACAGAAAAAGGACCAACAACAAATATGCAAATAACACTCCACAGTACACTGTTGTTTATGCTTGAGTGGCCTTGTGAAATTTTAAGTGAATTCTTTTTTGTCCTTGCAGTATTCTGGTTTCCAGCAGTCAGCTGACAGGTGTTTCATTTGTGGTCATTTGATAATGGACATGGTAAGTGATAATTGCTTAAGGAGAAAAAACTCCCACAACTTTTTAGAAGAGTGCATCAAAAGCAAAATATATTCATATCCAATACTGTCTGTTGTCATCTGGTAGTTTGCCTAGTGTGAGACTGGTATCAGAAAGAAAATCCATTGAGCCTTTTGTTGATTTTTTCAAGGAAGTGAAGCTGGCATGCTACTGTACATGGTGCAGACACTGCTCTGCCTGTTTTCAGTGGGTGTTGAAAAGCAGAGCCTCCAGCTCTTTCATCCCTTTTTGGGCTTCCCTGGACAGTGTATTTGTAATCCTGTTGATGCCTCCTGCTCAGCAGTGCCGTGGCTCTGCAGTGCTCCCTTGCTGTGAGGCATCAGTGCAGCTTTCTCAGCCTCTCTTTCCTGCACTCAAGCTGTGGCTTCCCATGTGTCTTCTGGATAAAGTCACTTCCTTGTCATTTTCTGTGGGTACTGATACTCTGGGGAGCAGGTTTGACTCAGAGTGTGTGATCCAGACCTCAGTTCAGATCTGTGGAGCAGGATTAGCCTACAGCAGGTACCATCCATTCCAGATGTGCATGGGGTGGGCGATACTCAGGGGGTCAGCATTCAGTTATAGGACGTTCAGAGGGAGACCAGCATAGCTGGTGGTGTAAGACTACAGCTGAGGCAAAGAAATTAGGAATTTCTGGTTCACAGCACACCTCCCAACATTTTCTAATGCTTATCATTAATAATCTTTGCCTGCTTACACTGGAAAGCATTACAATTGGAAAAGCTGTTTCCTACGCAGAAGTCTGATCCTTCTACTGACAGACCATGGTATTCCAGGTAGTGAATTGCAGCTGTTGAGTTCAACACAGTTTCCATAGTCTGTGCTAATTAGAAAGCCAGGCTAGCGAGTACGAAGCCCTTCAATATCTAAGGAATTATGAAAACCTAGCAATAATATTACTTTCAACTTCTCATGGAGAATATAAAAGTGTATTTCCTTTGTTCGGCTGGTACATCTTGCCTTGTGATCTTGATAAGTACTCTCTAACTGTTGACTTCAGAAATTATTTTCTCTCCTTTAAATTCTGTCACTTCTATCCTTTGTCATGCTAAATACCTTGACTGAGTCTCTAAATTGTTTTCTTACCCATGCTAATAATTAATATCTCTGGAACCAGGTGCTATATATTGATTCCAGCTGCCCTTTCCATCCTTGTTAACTGATTTCTCGGATGAGATGGGGGGAAAAAAGACACAACCCTGCTGATGAATATGCAGCATTATCTGGTGTAAAGCCGTGTGTTTACTATTTTCACCTTTATTGGCTCTTCATGTGCATTTTTCCTCTTTCTTGCTCTGTTGCAGATCCTGCAGGCTCTAGGGAAATCCTATCATCCGGGCTGCTTCCGATGCGTCATCTGCAACGAGTGTCTGGACGGTGTGCCATTCACTGTAGACTCTGAAAACAAAATCTACTGTGTCAGAGATTACCACAAGTAAGGGCAAAATAAACAGCAGAGATGTTCCAAGCAACAAGCCTCTAATTTAACTTTTCAGCTAGTTAGGAGTGCAGATTAGTAAAATAAAAGTAAAAATAGCGACAGGGTTAGAAGTTTGAGGGTGGGGTTAGACCCTAGAAATTCCTCCTCTCTCCTCTTATCCAGCTGTTGACTCCTGTAAAACTGATGAAGTCACGTAACCTCTGGGCTTCAGCTGCCCCTTCTGCAAAGCAGAGAGAGTGAGAAATAGTGCTCCTGAAGTGTTCAGTGATGTACAAAATTAAGGTAACCCTGTGAATGCCTGTGGAAATCAATGTGATTTACTTTTTGAGTAGCTGAAGAGCTGAATTGGACTTTTAAAGAATCGCCACTGAACCTGCAAAGCAAAACTTTTACCCAGTTCTAAATTAAACAACCGATAAATCCACTTTAAAAATCACTCCTTATTTAGACAGTAAAATAAAATGGCTGTGCTTTTAGCTGGTAGTTATGATATTAGAGCTGCACACACTTTGTGTGTTCTTCTGGCTTGCTTTGGTCCTTGCTCCATTTTCTGAGCAGGGAGAGTATTAAGTGTTGCTCAGGCAGCCCTTGGAACTCTTCTCTGTTGTGCCAGGATTAGAGTTGTTACAATCCTGTTGCCAAGATTAGTGTTCTTGTATGCCATCATTATTCTGAAATAATGCATATTTCCTTGCAATTTAATTTATTATTGTGTTATAAGGCCTTAAGAAGCGGTACAGTCATGTGGTATTTTCTCAGAAGTTTCCTGCCCTGAGACTGTCACTTCTTTCAATGTATTTTTCTGGGGACAGTCCTGCTCAGTTCCTCCTCATTTTCTTTTCCAAATCTCTCAGTAGCAGCCAAGGATTTTATAGGGAATTTTGTATTTTTTTCACTAAGTGAAAAATATAAGGCACTAAGTGTAAAATATAAGGTCTCTTTTTGTCTGATTGAACAATGTGTGCTAAGCATTACTTAAAATCAATGCTAAAATGAATTTATGATCTCGGGAAGCAAAGCTTTCCCATGGGTAAGTTATTTACAGCTGCAGCATTTCATGTTATCACTGAGAACTTACAGGCCTCTTTTTATGTTGATCCATAACTTGCCTTCAATTTCTCGTTGCTCTTCCAGAGTTTTAGCTCCAAAGTGTGCAGCGTGTGGACTTCCCATTCTGCCCTCCGAGGTGAGAGCCTTTTATTCCATATCCCCTCGGGGGAGGAGTGTCAGGCCTTGCTCTCTTTCACACCTGATCCTGTGTCAAGACGAATGTGCTTGTGGATGGGGAGAGATGGTCGCTTCCTCTGGAGTGCAACCCTTCGGTCTAAGCTCATGCACTGTTCCTGAGATGTGACCCTTCTTTTGTTCAATAATGAAGCTTCTTCTTCCTTGGCCAGACTGGTTTTTTCACCTCCTGCAGGATTATGCTGCTGCTAGTTTTATGTTCACGAGAATTTTCCTTTTTGTCAATAGATGCTGGTGGTACTCATGAATGTAACTCATTCTAACACTTGGAGGAGATGAATCTTGGGCAAAACTAATTTAAAATGCTGAAAAATGTGATCTGTTGAAATTACCGAGTCATTAATTTGTGATTTCTGATGGATGTTACTTTTAAACAGAGAACATTTTTACATTTCTGGTGTTACATTTTAAAGGATATCTGCAGTCAGTCGATGATAAAGCTTTACTGTAAAAATAACTGCAGGTGGCAGGATTTATTTGTGGTCTCCAACCAGCTGCCCAAATGCATTTCCTCAACATTCATTCTGTTGCAGGAAGCAATCTACAGAGTGCATGTGTCTGATCCTGCTGTAATCCTTTGTAATTTCTGCTTTGCTCAAATGCGCACAGGGGTCTGATGAGACCATTCGGGTTGTGTCCATGGACAAGGATTACCATGTGGAATGTTATCACTGCGAGGTAGGTCAGCAGCTTTCTCAGGGATTGGGTGCTTAATAGTCATAATTGCTATTATTTTTAAGACAGAAATAAATCTCCTGCCTTCCAGCAGCAGTAGATGAGCAATTCAAACCTTGCCGTGTGAGACCCTTTCTGTCAGTGACTGAGAAATTTCCAGATTGAGGACAAAAGTTTTTGCAGCAACGTGTTTCAGCTGTAATTTCATTTGCTATCCATAAAGTTGTGGGCATCAAGTTAATTATTGCTTTTCAAACTTGGCAGTTTATTCGTTAATGAAGGAAGCATGGTGACATAGTAAGATCTATTGCTGCCTTTCGGAAGCCTCAAGCTCCAGATCACATTAGTGTATCTGATTTCCAAGTCAGATTGTTGAAAAATGCTAAGGTGGTGACTGATCCTGTGGGGTGTAAGTTACCTTCACTCTCATGGGAAATGAATGTGTCATTGGGGCTGGAGAAAGGATATGGCTGCACAAGAAAAAATTCCATGAGATGCCAGCTCTTAAAAACCATTTGGTCTCCATGCAGGGCTTCTCAGAAAGCCTCCACACTTCTGCATTGTGAATTAAATAGTTGTCTTTTCTCGCTGTGCTTATAATGCAGTGAAAAGAGGCCCTGACTCCACAAGCTGATTTCACAACAGTACAACTGTAATGTGAAGAGGTGAATCCTACCTGACAGTGCAAGGAGACACGAGCATGTTTAAAATACAGAGGGCTGCACCTTACCACAAGATAAAGCTTATTCAATAAAACCGCTTCAAACAAATTTGTATGAGGCTGCCCACCAAAATGCCTATGTCCGATGTCTTTCTTCTTGTGGTACATGCTGGACCTATTAGGAAGGAGCTGTTGGCTAGGTGTCTTCTGTCCTTGTCACAAAATCACTTTCCTGGAAGCATCTTAGCAGTTGACGCTGGAGGATGAACACAAGCTCTAATACTTTGCACGGCCTCTCTTTGCAGGACTGTGGGATGGAACTGAACGATGAAGATGGGCATCGCTGCTACCCACTGGATGAACATTTGCTTTGTCACTCCTGTCACCTGAAACACATAGAGAATGGCACAACCCCAGCAGCTGCCTACCAGCACCACTACTAGTCAGCGTGGCCAGCGTTGGAAAGCCGGGACAGAAGACCTGTTACATGATCTCCCTCTCCCCACCTTCAGCTGATTTCCTGTGCATTTTTTACACCAGTTGGCAACGTTCCTGTAAGAGGATATGAGAGATTTTTGCTGGATTCACAAAGTTTGTATGCTTGTGGGTTTCAGCTGCATCAAACCATGTCTACTTGACCAAGAATGTGGCATGTTACCTAAACCGATCAGTTTACTTTTACGTGCCTTTTTCTGCTGCCTGGAGATTCCTCTGGGCTCATTTTGGAAGATTCTTCAGTGAAAGCACGATTTGCTCTCGTGCCTATGAACTCAGATCGTGCCATGCACAATTAAAAAGCCAGAGGCTGGCTTGCCTGCCTGCCTGCCTGCCGGGGACATCCCGTCAGTCTACTGTTTCCTGAAAGCACATTTCATCAGGTTGCCTGAAGGACACCAACTTATTAGTACCAGTTTTTTAGACACTCTCTCTTTTTATTAATTCTTTAGGAAAAGAAAAGAAAGGGATCTGTGCAAAATGACACACTCAAACCTTTCAGTTAATTCCCTGAACTCCAGTATCAAGTCTGGCTGTAAAAGCACCAACTCTCCAAGCACAAACCAGGCAATGCTGTCTGGCAACTGGAGGCCAACATCCCATTTCAAACAGAACAAAAAACTGGAACAAGCTAGGCTAAGCTACTGCAGTGACTTGGGGCCCAGGCTTGTGTGTCAGCATGACACACAGGGGCCAGTCTGCTGTGTCAGAGTCTGCATAGTGGATCATATTTGGAAAGGAAAAGTCGGGATGCTGAAAGTGTGGACATGGGGGAAATCCATCCTCATTCTTGCTTGCAGAGCTCGCTTTGGAAAAAAGCTCTCCATACACACACAGTTGCCTGAGTTTTCCAGTTTCTCCTCACAGCTCAGCCCTCAGCCTGGCTATTCCTTTTCATGGTGTTTACCCAGCACAAATCTATTTCATAGTGGTGCTCATTTAGAGCTCGGGGAGCAAACTCGAGATTGTTATGTTATGAGGCTTTGTTACACAGGGATTTAGAGCCCAGCTCCACAACCTGAACTCATATGAGTATGTTGGCATAAACAGATTTGCTCCCATGAATAATAACAGCTTATCTGAGCAAGGGGTTAGACAGTTTGGCCCTTACTTTCCGTTCTGCTGAGAAAGCAGGAAGGCAGATTGTTTCTTTTCTTGACCCCTCCCGCCCCGCTTTATAGTCAAAGAAATCTGTTCCCCCCACATGTGTTACATGTATGATAGGTGTGCCTGCAGTGCATGTTCTGTACCTACCATAGCTGTGCAGCCCCTCATGTACTGGTACTTTTGTTTAACAAAAAGCTCTTAATTTAAAGCCTCAGATGCAGCTGGGGATCTTAACTACTCTTTCCCTCATTTTGTGTGGAAAATTAGTTAAATCCTCATGTATCTATGCTGAAGATGTAAACTTGGTTCTGACTGGCAAAGGATGGGATGACATTCTTGAAGATCTTTTTAGTGAGGAAACTACAGTAAATTAACTGAGCCATGGCAGTGGGACTCTTAAAACGTGCCCGTGCTGAAAACCCATTACAGTTCAACTAAACCTCTTTTCCAGCAGCATGGATGTAGCTTGAACTTCACTTGATATAGTCAGACAGCAACGTGTACCCACCTGGAGCAGCACAAGTGTCAGGTAGCAGCAAGTTGCCTGTCTGCCTGTGCTAATAAATCATCTTGCCATTGCTGAAATGTGAAACTGCCCCAGCCTCAGGAGCTTGGCGGGCTGGGCATGGAGTTTCGTGGTGCCAGCTGACCATCCAGCCCTCTGCCCCATTCAGCCGCAAGTGCCTCCCCCTGTTTCTGCTTCTCTTCAGGATGGTTATGGCAGCTGGTGGCTGGAGGCTGGTCCTGCCTGGAAGCCATCCAGAGCTTTGGTGTAGCTTGGCTCTGCGGCACCATTTTTCCTGGGGACACGCATCCCTTCAGTGAGTGACTGAAAGCTCAAGGGAGGGCACTTTACCACTGTGAAATATATCTTCTGAGAGTTTTACCTGTGATTTTAGAGGAGGTAAAATTGACCCCAAATATGTGAGCCCTCCTGGAGCCTTAAATTTAGCCTCCAATGCTGGCTAGGAAAGGGATGGGAGCTGACACAAAATGTAAGCAGTGCTGCATCCAAGCAATATGGATCGAGGGCAACAACAGCCAGGGCAGATCCTGTAGTGCTCTCTCTCCAGTGCACAGCATCAGCTTGTGTCCTGCAGCACAGCTAGGCTGGAGCTGGGAGGGGGTGTTCAAGGTGTGACTGTGATCTTAGGACTGTCTGAAGGGGCTGACCCATGTGGGCGCACTAGCTCACAATCTCTAGTAAATAATTCAGATAGTCCTGGGCAGGTGGTTCTCTGCCCTGAGCTGCTTTTGGCAGCAAAGGCAATGAGATATCAAAGTGGCTTTTGGAAGTGAGCTGGAAACACCGGCCTTGGTCATCTGTTGCTGTCTCTGAGAGACCAGCTGCTATGTAGCTCATGCTTTTGCTACCTCTTGATTTTTTAGAGCAAGCCCTTGTACGCATTTTTTGCCTTCATTTTGTAAAGATCTGGAGACACTAGTGGGACGGGTATTTTCTTTTTAAACTGCAGTTTAAACTTCTGACTCACCCTTGCAGCCTTCCCCACAACCTCAAAATAAGCAGGAGAGAAGGGGATGGGGAGAAGAACAATTTTCCTTCGTGGAAAGCCTCGAGCGGGCAGTTTGTGGCAAGCTGTCTTGCAGGAGCCCCCTTTGCATCACCAGAAAGTTTGGCCTCTACTCCCACACAGTGTCTTCTTACTCCTGTCAGCCATCCTGTATCCCTCAGTGCTGGGGAAATGAAGGCTGCCCTACCTCCAGTTTTGAGGTCCCCTATAAATTATTAAATGCCAACACTCTCCTTTCCTGTATTCACAAAGAGCTGGCAATGACAGTGTGAAGCTCTTGAAAAAGGAGCCTGTGAGCTTGTGGTTTTGAAGCTAAAGCATCTACTGCACTGCCCTGCACCCCTGTGTGTGCTAACTTGCACTGCTTCTGTCTCTGGGAGTTTGAATTCATTTAAGCTCAGTATTATTTCTCCCAGGCTGTGAGTGTGTGAGTCCCTGTTGATCTTCTCCAGCTTGTCCCCAGCTCTGCAGCTGCCTGACAGTGGGTCTGGCACAGGGGGAGGCAGGAGCATCCTGCATATGGGGAACCTTCTCCTCCTTCTGACCGTCCACCAGCCATTTGGGGAGCTGCAAGCCCTCACTGCCTGCCTTCAGGCAGCTCCCCCAAAGGGAAAAAGAGCTCTGGAGCTGGAGATGTGAGGCTTTGCGTATTCTGCAGAGGAATTTCAAAAAACGTGTTAAATTCCACCTATCTCCTGGCTGGTACTCACTGGGTTTTGCTGTTCACATGAACCTTGTTGCCTTTTAATTTATTAAGATGCTATGAAAAGTTAGTCTTGATTCCTCCCCCAGCAAGTTCTTCTGACTGGTTTTAGAGTAAGGAACCCTTGGAAGTCTCATTGTGCTGTTAATGAGTAACTCTCATGCAAATAGTTATTCAAGTGAATTCCCTGAAGCCTACTTTCAGGAATCAGAGCTTAAAAGATTTTTTCATTCAGATCATGCTGTTAAATTTCTATTGCTTAGAATACAGAAACTCATTTAAATAGGGATTTTTGCATAAGAGCCGGGAGAAAGCCCCAGCTACAGAAGCAGCAGACATTTTTTGTGTAATTTAAAGTGTAAGAAACACCTGTGATCAAAGCAATTTAGGAAACTGCCTTGATGTTAAAACACAGGGAACAGCAGTTTTAAACACTCTGGTGAGGAGCATTTGAAAAGATCTGTGGCTCTTCAGTTTCTGAATTTCATTTGGGGGCTTTTAAAATGTTTTCCCAGTCTTTCAAGGTTTAAATGGGTTTTTTGGTAGATCTTTTTACTACGAAGTGAATAGCTGCTTAGTCTGGAAATTGTGGAGTTTCATCAGCAATCAGGTGTGATGTGGCAGCCTTGAAAGGCAGAAACTGGGCTTCCAAGAGCTGGCATGGGTCTGGCTAGCCATTCCAGAGAAAGGATTATCTTTTTTTGGGGGGGAAAAAGACCCATGTGGGCCTTGACTGCTTGCTGTGTGCTCATTTTTGGGGTGGTGTGTGCAGTTGTGTGTGTGCATATGGACGTGTGGCACGTGCTGCCTGTGAGACACCTGCCTTTCACACCTCTGTGCCCGTGCCAAGTGCTTGTAGGTGCATTTTAAGCAACTTTCTGTGCATGAATGTAAGGACAAGTTGACCCAGGCTTCATCACTGGGAAATACCCCTGGAGTCAGTACCTGCGGGCAGGGAAGGGCTATGACCAGAAGCACATCCCTTTCCCCCATCCTGTGAGTGCCTGTGCCACTGGGAGAAGCTGGGAAGGGGTTTGCATCTCTCATCATCACACAGCATTTGTGCGTTCATTTTCCTTTTCCATTTCTGTGTCCGGCTGCTCACTGGCTGCAGTGGGCCTGGCTGTACTTACTGAAGCCGACTGGGCAGACGTCTTCCCATCACGAGCCCAGAGAGAGCCTGGAACTGTTCACTCACCCTTTTCCTAAGGAGAAGCAAAGCTTTCCTGAGCAATAAAAATCCTCACCCTGCTTTCTTCCAGGGCAGCCAGAAGCTGGTGTGGCAATATGCATTGCAACCCACTCAGACACGACAGGAGACGGGAACAAACTGTCCCCACGGGCAAATACACGGCAAAGAGTCCTGTAAAGGCAGGAATGCCCTGCGGCCCTGGTAGAGGGATGACTGGGCTGCAGTTCCCAGCCCTGCCGGCACCAACCCTCGTCCCCACGCAGCAGGTCTGCGGTGCGTGGCCAGGCAGGGACCCAGGAACACACACCCAGGCTCTGGCTTTCTGGATCCGGAAAGCAAATCCAGAGCCTGCCTAACGATACTGAATGGTACTAATTATTTTATGTTTCTTTCAAAGTTCAGATCCAGGAGGGAGTATTTTAGGATTTGTGCTGGTGTAACTAACCTTAGCCTCCTGTGAACACAGCCCTCTTTTCTTCTGTGCTGTTAAGTATTTATAAAGAATGAAGACCGGTAGCAGAACAAAGCCACTGGCCTGTTGTGATTTCAGTGATTAAAGACAGTATCTTAAGCAACACTCAGAGTCAAGTCTTTCCTAAATTTGCAGTGATTGTCATTGCCCAGAGTCCATAGTGGGGGGAGTTATGCTGTGAAATGATGGTTTCCCAACCTCTTCCTTACTCCTGTCCCCCCACCTCAGTGGCTGAACTAGGGACTGGTGGGGAGCACCACCTCAGTGGGGTTCACTGGGAATTTCCAGTCCTTTGCAGGCAGCTGGTATTTGCTGCAGCTCCATCGGAGGCTGTCCTGCTCTGACATCCTTCTGGGCAGACCCAGGTCCCAGGCTGAGGAGCTGGGGAGGGATGTGCTACATGTCAGAGCAGGCTCTGATCCCAGCATGGGAGTCTCCTTTGCAGCGTTGGTGGGGATGGGTTCCTTAGAGGGTTTTGGGCAGTGTTCCCATGGCTCTGGGAGTCAGGCAGCTGCATGGTGGCCCTGCTATCAGCTACCAGGATGCCTCACACCCGAAGAGTGGATGTTGGCCAAGCAGCACCACAGCAGCTTGGAGCAGCTAAAATGAAGCAAATAAATAGGAATAACTAAATACAGTTCCCCCTCCTTGAGGCAAGAAGCTGCCCAAACCTGGGCATGACACCCAGAGAACTGGATCCGGTGGGAAATTGGCCAGGAGGTGCCCCAGGTTTGCCCCTTGCCAAACCCCATGGCCTGGGGCGTCAGAAAGGGTGCCCGGGTGGACAGCAGCTGTCCCTGAGTTGGGGGACTGCCAAGGGTGGGAAGCCTTACAACACCACCCAACCCTGGGAGGTTTGGAGACCCCCACACTGGGGGCAAGAAGGTGGCAGCGGTGGGCCTATGCAGAAGTGGCGGGGGCGGGGGGGGGCTGTAGACAGCACCCTCGCCTCGAAGTACAAGAGGAAAAAAGAAAAAATAGTAGAAAGGGAGAAGGAAAAGGAGCAGCCGAGCCAGCCAGGAGTCGAACCTAGAATCTTCTGATCCGTAGTCAGACGCGTTATCCATTGCGCCACTGGCCCTGCTCGGTACACTCCTGCTGCCCCCGCAAGCTTGAGCGAAGCTCTCTCGCGCTGGCTCAGCCAATGGCAGCGCCGCCGCCCGGCCCGCCCGGCCCCGCCCCCTCCTGCCATAGGCGGTGCCCCGCCCTGGACTCGCCAGCGCGCCCGCGGAGGTTTGTCCCGAGCGGGCCCCCGTCGCTCCGGCTCAGGGACGCGTCAGTCGGCCGGGGAGGGAGCGGCCGGGTCGGAGCAGAGCTGGCGGCGGCCGGGGAGAGCCCGAGGGGACGGATGGCGACGGCGGCACCGGCGGGAACCACGGCAGCGGCGGCCTACGCCAGCCTGAAGCTGTGAGTGACCCGTTGGGACAGGGGTGATGCGGCTCTGGTACCTGCCGAAGGAGAGGGAAGGGAAAGGGAGGAGCCGCCGGTGGAGCGACCGGTCGCCCGTCCCTTGCTGTGCCCTACCCTAGCCCGGCCTGTCCTCTGCCATTTCTGCAAATTTCGGCTCCCTCGCTCACCCGGGTGACCGCGAAGGGCTTGGCCTGAGGCGGCAGCTGCGTGCGGGAGGGCGGGAGGAGGAGGAGGGAGGACTTTGGCCGCGGACACGGGTCCCCTGTCGCCGTCCATCCGATAGCTCTGCGGGCGGGCGGCTCCCGTGTCTGTGTCGCTTCCCTCCCGCGTGTCCAGGAGGTCAGTGCCTGCGGGGCTTCCCTCGGCGTGAGGAGCCGGGGCTGCCTGCTGGTCGTGGGGTCTCCCTCTCTGGAGACATTCCAAACCCACCTGGACGCATTCCTTTGTCACCTGCTCTGGGTGACCCTGCCTTGGCAAGGGGGTTGGACCAGATGATCTGCGGAGATCCCTTCCAACCCTGACAATGCTGTGGTTCTGCCTTCCTGCTTGTAGGTGGCTGCTGTAGGGGCTCGGGCACTGTGTAAGGCTTTGTGTGCGCAGCGCCGCTTGCCAGCAGAAGATTCCCTAGGCGTGCTTGTCCATCGGTCTCTCGTGACACAAATGGGCTTTTTTTTGGTGGTGTGTGATGGTTTTGATGCCAGCTGATGACTGAACTTTGAGGGCTTTGAACTTTCGGGACTCTGCTGTGCAGTGCCAGCTGTGACTTTTCCAAATAAATTCTTCTAACTACCCAGTGTAATTTTTTTATTAAAACAAATGTATTTTTTAGGGGAGACTGTAACCCTTTGAATGTGTGTGTATGCCACATGCTTGTTTGCTGCCTTTAATACAGTAGAAGAAGTTGCATAACTGAAAGCAGTGCAAAGTTAACACTGCAAGAGGCATCTCCATTATAAACCCTCACACCGAGCAGTTCAAACTCCCAAGGATATTACTCTGAGCATGAGACTCTTCATGACTGTCTGAAACCAAAAGTGAAGTGTCTTTGTGTGTCCTGAAGGCGTTCCCAGGCTTTTGACCTCTAAACAGTAGCTGGAAATTCCATAATTGAGTTGCCAATGCCATTTTCAGGCAGCAGTATCTCAAAGTGATTCTTAAGCCTGATTTAACTGTACTTTATGATCTGTTAAATTTCATTTGACAATCATCTTTGGATTCAGAGCAAACATACTTAGGTCTTTTGGAGGTCTGTATAAACAGTTTGCCATAACGCTGTTTTGTGTTTCAAAGTCACTGGGCTTCTTATTTTGGTTAGGTAGTTATATGAGGGTACACAGACCCTGGAGATAACTGAGTATTGCTGAAGAGTAAGATCATCAGGGATGGCTGAAAGACTTTACTTGGCAGAAAGCTTTTTTTTTTTTTTTCTCTTGTTACCTAAACAGCATTTGTTTTTCTTTAAGCTGATCTTGTGATCTTTTTGCCTGCAGAGGAGCCAAGGTGAGTTGTGTGAGTAGCAGTTGTGTGACTTGTAGTACACAGTTGTTCTTACTGAGAATTTTTCAAGTAAAAGCACTTTCCTGGATACAGGCTAGTAAAGAATTCTCTCATTCAAAGTTTAATCTTGGCTAAAAGTAAGCTTTGATCTTTTTACAACGAGGCTGTCTCAGATGTAGCTTAACATGAGTTTTTTCGTAAACATGAAACCAGAATTGAAATGTGTTCTGAAAAATGAGCTTTTTTTTTCTTTGTCATTACACCAAGTTGTGATAATGGCTGCAGACTTTCTACTAAGCGTTTGAAGATACAGGGCCATAACTTGGGTGATGAGTCAAACCTACTGGGTTGTCAAGGTCAAAGGAGAATGTTCTTATGAAAAATCCAGGCTAGACTTCAGTTTGGGGATTTAGTGGTGGCAGTGTTTGGGTTTGGATTTTTAACTGGCTGCTCATTCTCAAGATGAAGTCAGATTCTGCAGCTGTACCTCCTCTGGGTAGTCTGGTGGCCCTGTATGGAGCTTCCCTGATTGCAGTGCTCTGCAGGGCCCCATCCGGTACATCCAGCCACAGTTTCTAGCTCTCAACACAAACCTCTTGTGTTCTTCTTCACCTTATCAAAAGTAGTGGTTCATGCCCTTTGTGCTTTGACCAGTGACATCAATCAAGTTCAGGTGATACCAGTAAAAGTGCTGGCATTTGTGCTGCTTATGGAACTAATTGAGTTACACAAACAGTTATTGGGGAAAACTGCTATCCATAGTTGTCATCTGTGTCATTGCCGTACTTAATTAACTTCTTCTGGTAGCCTCAAGGATAAATTGTAAAATTCAAACAGCTATTGCAGGTATTGCATCCACAACTGGTAGTGGAGTTTCCAGTCCAGTTAATACATAAAAACTGATTGTTAAAGCTGTCTGCAGAGTAGAGAAAATTCTGGCTGTTGTTTTGGCTCAGATAAAATCACTTTTTTTTCATTTGTGCTTGGATGAAGACTTATCTTGCTGATAGCCTTCTCAGTATCCTGTGGGTCCATGACACTAGCAGTGTTTCAAATTTAACTCCTCCTACCCATAGTTATGTTGCCTCACATGCTTTGTGAAAGTACTTGTCAGTCTTTAGTTGCTACTGCACTTGAGCACAGTGCCTTCCACTTGTGTGTGTTCAGGGGGAAGTCTAAAAGGGCATTTTGGTTTGAGTAACACTTCCAGAAAGAACTGCTACAAATCTTTTTCTTCCTGCTCCGTCTAAGTGGCTGTCGTGGTAAAGCTCAGGGATGTTGGTTGAGCAGGACATTAACGTATGCAGTAAATTATTTTCATCTAGAGTGAAACTTCACTGGAAATAGACATTATATAGCTAAGCCTTTAATAAATGCCTTTTCTGTTTTATTTGTAAATGGTATTTCCATTAATTTTTCCCCATTTTCCATGGGGTTTTTCTCCCTGCAACAACTACTGCTCTATGGGAGATGTTCCAATTACTTGAGCTTTTTCTGCTCAAGGAGTAATATTTATGGGAGACATATAATTAGCACACCTGCTCACCTAGAAAATCTGGAATCTCTGGAGTGCTGAAACCACCAGTGTGTTAGCTCTGTTACTTAACATACTGTTGGGACTGTGCATAAACTAACATCTTTCCTGTATCACTGCAGACCAGTTTGCTGTGCTCAAGATACCAAATGCATCTCTGTGCAGTACAGGGTGTGCTTTTGGCTTGCTTTATTACAGTATTCAGAGGCTGACATCAAAGAGTTTCCTGCATTAGAGCAATGTTAAGTATTTATGGTGAAATAATCAATTACTGAAGTAAGGGTTTGGCTGTTGAGGCCTAGAAGGCTTGAGTGATATTGAGTGAAGAACTATCTTTAGTGGCCATTAGAGCATGATGGGTCCTCTTTCATGCTGTATCTGAACACAGGAATATTCCTATCTGTAAGATCAGCCTAATTAAAATGTGGGATGCAACTGTGCATCATCTGTATTATACACAATGCTGCTTTATAACGTGAAAGTGAAACTTCACAACAAATACACAAATAAAAGAAATAGTATCTCACTTAACTATAAGTGAGTCCGACTTTACACTTGGTGTAAGCAACAGTTTCTTTTTGAGGGGGTTTTTTAATGTTTCTGTTATGTTGGGAATCAATACTTTTTTCCTGCAACTTTGAATTGTAGGAATGAAATCTACTGAGTTGCTTTATCTCTTGGCAGCAATCCACACAGTTTCATTTGGAGAAGATTATCAAAATGAAATCCAAGTCACCTTCAGTAATATTTTAAATGGGAATTTGGTGATTGCAGTTCTTCAATACTTCTCCTTCTCTTGAGTAATGTGAGTTATACTATCAATGTAAAATATTTGCGTTTATCACTTCCTTTGTTCTTTAGCAATACTGAGAAATAGTTCATTATAATAGTTGTAAGTTTTCCTTTATCTAAAAAAAAAAGGAATAAAAGGACTCCAATTTTGTGAAGATTTGACATGCTGTTAAGTTGTAAGGGAGGCAAGATACTGGTGGTGAGAATTCTTGATGTCTTGTATGGTTTTAGACAGCAGTGACAATGTAGCCGAGGAGAAGGCAGGCTCCAACTGTCAAATATGAAGTTTATACAAAACCAGGATGTGGCCCGGTGTACGAAAACCAGTTCTAAACATAGCTACAGACACTATAGCCTTCTATAAAATACTGCTTTCCTTATTGTTATTTTTGATATAATACTGGCACTTGGACTTTCATCTGTCCTTGTTTCATTAAAAGAATAGAATGAATCTGCAGAGTCCTAGTCGTGAATGATCCCTTTCTTCACCATTTAATATCTCCTTGTCAGAGCAGTAAAATTAGCATGTGTGCTATCTGTCTTAAGTTTGTGATAGACATAGAGGCTTGCTAGTGAGTACAGTTTGGAGATGAACCTATTCATGCAGTGTTCATCAGCTTCCTTTCTGAAAGACAAGTGAGAGGCAATCATCTGGACTATAGTGATTTTACGATAGAAAAGGTCATCTAAGTGAGAATGAGACTACTAGCCTAGTTCTGGTAATTGGTAAAGTTGTAAATCAGCACTTGGGCTGGAACTGCTTTTGAGTCTTGGCCTCTTCCTCAACTATATTTATTTTAGGAAACGTTGAACTTCTTGCACAAATGAAGCAAGGACTAAGTGAATCATCTTTCTGTTGAAGATTTTGAAGAGCACTGATTATCCCAGTTCTTCTGAAGCACGGATTTAATATCTTGCGGGGCCTTAGGCTTTCCAGATTGTGTTGCACAGTTGTATTTAAGGCAGTTTTTAAAGGTGATCCCAACAGTGATCCCAACAAATACAACAGTGTAGTATTTGTTCAAGTTCTGTCAACTTTGTAGATTAATAACTTGATTTCTTCTTGCTCCCGTCAACCCCCTCACTCAAAACATCCAAACGAGTCAACAGCAATTGTTTCAGAGTGCTGTAAGCTGCTGAAGCCCTTTTGGTCCCTTGAGCTGAAAACAGGGGTGACTTGTCTTGCATTCTCTGATACTTTTGTCACTAAATTTGGTCCTGGAGAGGACCATGGGGAAGGAGGACTTTGAATGAATGTGAAACATAAATTTCTAGCTTTGCTTAAATTATAGACATTGTGTAATAGGAGATAAAGGTGATAGAGTTGTTAAAAGGGCAAGTGGTAGTGGAAGGAGCTAATGTGGTCTAGGATTTGAGAGAAATGCTGGGATCTGATCTAGCACAGTGGGGCCTATGACACACTGAGAGACTCAGCATCATCAGAGTGACAGCCGTAATTCTCTCTGTTTTCTTTTCAGTTTGGGGATATTGAGAATAAAAGACTTCCTGTTCTTCAGGGAGAAATTGTTATTCTTGTATGTGGTAAAGAAAACATATGTTTATATGACAATTATTTGACATTTGTAAGCTTCTTCTCAGCTGGTTAAAAACAGGCTTTAACCAATATGCGTGTGAATCTCTGTGCTGAGACTGTAGTAGTGTCATGGCCGTGTTGCACTTTATAATGTAAGGAGCAGCTTTTAAAAATACTGATCATAGATGAAAATGCTCTTTGTGCTCTGTCTGGTTAGTGTAGATGTCTTGTCCATGTTGTGCTCTTCACACAGACTATTCAAAAACTTAAACTATAGTTCTCAACGCTTTTTTTTGAGACTGTTCAACCCCATAGGTTAATGTATTTTTTCAACTTATTTTGCTTGAGATGCTCAGATTAAGTAAGATTGTATGAGAGTAAGATTGCATAAGCATCTGTGTTAATGGCACAAGAGGTCCACTATTAAACTTCATAGATTCTCTTCACAGCTGTTTTTGTAGCTGGACTCTTGTGTGTCAACTGATGTCCCAGAGAAAGATGAGTGTTCAACTAAACCAATGGAAGATAAGCTGCAGCTTTATCTTGTGGAAAAAATGCCTCCTGCTGCTTCCTGCCAGCTAGCAGTAGGTTTCTGACTGCATCTTAAATACTGTATCCTGTTTTCTTTTTAGATGCTTTAACAAACTGAGGGTTTGTAGATGTCTTTAAGCTTGTCTTGTCCCTGTTCTATCTGTGTAAGCTTGTTTGCTTTTTGCCATAAAAACAACTCCCATTAGTACTGTGAAACTCCCCTAAAAAGCTGGGGGTGCACATGTGCACTTCATCAAAAAGCAGAAGCAATGAAAGCAAAGTAGGTGTTTTAAGGCTTCAGCATTCAGTGAACTGCATTTGTATTTCTTACTCTGATGTTTTTATTTTCAAAGTGAAGCATTTAATTTTGTACATGAAAGATTTAAGGATGCTGATTTACAAAGGAAATGCTGTAGATGTGTTTCTCTTTTTAGGACCCATAGACTAATTTTCTTGTAATGAAGTTAAATTATCTGATGAACACTTAACTATTAATTGCTTTACAGTTGGTTGTGTTATGTTGTTTGGTGGATTTTTTCAGTTCCGTATTTGCTCTCCTCTGGCTTTCCTCTTAATTTCCCAGTGAGGTTGTGGAATCACCATCCTTCGGGAGAGTCAAAACACACCCTAAGAAACATGGTTTAACTTAGAAGTTGAATAAACTTTTGAGTTGGCTCTGCTTTAAGTGGGTGGAAAGTGGGGTCTTCTAGACCTCTTTTTAAGGACTCTGTGGTGAGTAGATCCTGGGTGCCCCCTGGAGTGGATCTATCACTCCCCTCCTCACCTGGATAGGGGAGAGAAAATAAAGGAATGACTCTTGGGTCAAGATAAGGGCAGGGATAGATCACTCGGCAATTACAGTCACTGACAAAACAGTCAGCTTGGGGAAATTAGTTTAATTTATTAACAATCAAATCGGGGTAGGATAATGAGAAATAAAGCCAAACCTTAACATCTTCCCCTCACCCCTCCCTTCTTCCTCAACTCCACTCTTGATTTTCTCTACCTCCTTCATCTCCCTCATCAGCACAGGCAGACTGGGAATGGGGTTTGTGGTCAGTTCATCACACTTTGTCTCTGTTGTTGCTTCCCCAGTGGAAGGACTCCTTTCTCTGCTCCAGCATGGGGTCCCTCTCCCAGAGACAATTCCCCACAAACCTCTCCAAAGTGAGTCCTTCACACAGACTGCAGTTCTTCATGAACTGTTCTAGCATGGGTCCCTTCTACAGGGTGCAGTCCTTCAGGAACAGACTGTTCCAGCATGGTTTCCCAGCAGGGTCATAAGTCCTGCCAGGAGCCTCTTACAGCACAGGCTTCCCATGGGGTCAGAGCCTCACAGAATCACAGAANGAGCCTGTTCCAGCACAGGCTTCCCATGGGGTCAGAGCCTCACAGAATCACAGAATATTCTGAGTTGGAAAGGAACCACAAGGATCATCCAGTTCACCTGTTAAGTGAATGGTGCATATGAGGATCAAACCCACAACCTTGGTGTTACTAGCACCATATTCTAACCAGCATGTCCCTGCTCTGTCTTGGCCCTCCAAGGGCTGCAGGTGGATCTCTGCTCTTCATGGACTTCCATGGGCTGCAGAGGGACAGCCTTGCCTCACTGGTCTTCACAATGGGCTGCAGGGGAATTCCTGCTCCAGCTCCTGGAGGACCTGCTGCCCCTCCTTCTGCCCTGACCTTGCTGTCTGCAGGACTGTTTCTGTCACATGTTCTCACTCCTCTCCCCTGCTGCAGTTGCACAGGAGTGTTTTCCCCCCTTTTTAAATGTTATCCAAGAGGTGCTGCCACCATCACTGATGGGTTGGCATTGGCCAGCAGTGGGTCTGTCTTGAAGCTGGCTGGCATTGGCTCCGTCAGATACAGGGAGCTTCCAGCCGCTTCTCCCAGAAGCCAGTCCTGTAGCCCCCCTGCTACCAAAACCTGGCCATCAGAGTCCTCTGATCTACATTAGGGTTCTAATTCAGCTTTCTGGAAGATTAAAAAAAATAAAAGATATGTAGAAATGCAAGATCTATTTAGGGAGAAGGAGCCTAAAAATACCTACCCTGTTTGCAGAACAAGAATTTTAAAGCTCTGACCCCGTGTCTTGTCAAGCCTTAAACTAAGAAAAATCACTGTAAGAGTCAAGAACACTGGTTTAAGAGTGTTTGGGGTGTTTTGTTTGTGTGCTGAGCATTTCCTGTGTACGGCTACAAGTCACTTCTGCATAACTCTCCTACCGATGCACAGTATAACATGTCTGACTTCTTGCAGATATCTCAATGGGTGTATTTTTAAGGAACACTTCTAAAAACTGTTTATGGCTATCACTGGGTTTTGTGCTGGTTTTGACGGGAAGGAAGGGAAAGATGGCAATGAAGTCTGAACAGGAAGTCAATGTGTGATATTTGTCTGGTGGGGAGGATACATGTTATGATGTGTGTGTCATGTAGACCTGGCTAACAAGTCTAGGAAATGGTAGGATTGAGGCATCTGCTTCAATAAATTAGCGTGCCACTTGTATTTTTTTATGTCTACTGTGTTTTTTGCAGTGGATTCTTGCAATAGTTACAACACTAATGTGAAACAGGTGTGTTTATCATTTCATACATTACTTTTATGTTTATTAGACTTGCATTAAGGATGTGGTCTGATGTGTTAGGAAGTTTTTGGTTTAAAAAACTTCTGATTTTGTGTTTGGGTTTTGGTTTATCAGGTATGGTTCAAGATTACGGGAATTACAGTGGACCACGATGTACACAAACTCACTTTCATGTCTTTACCTTATGGTAATAAAAAAGGATTAAGATTGTTAAACAGGCCGTGAATTTTGCAATAACTGATGAGCTGGATTTATTTTTTGTATTTTTTTTCCACACTGTCAACGTCAGTGGCTGTTGGGAAGCAATCCAGTCAGAATTTTGTTATTTTGCAGCTGAAATAAGGTGTAAAATTGATTGCTCTGTCTTCAGGTGGTGAAGAATAAACAAACCCAAAGTAAGTTTTACTAAACTAATTCCTTTTTCCTCTCTATTCTCTTAAAGGCATATAACGCCAGAGAAGTTCTATGTGGAAGCCTGTGATGATGGAGCAGATGATGTGCTTGCTATTGATAGAGTCTCCACAGAAGTCACTCTTACAGGTGACTCTCCTCACCAGTATTTCTCTATACAGTCTTCTCTGTCCTTTCTGTCTGTTTTGCTCTTGGAGTCCAAGAAGATCTTCAGAACCGTACTGAGATAATACTGACATAATTGTTTTTATTTTTGGTTACTGTTTAAAACAGTGCTTTGTATTCTGCTCTGCAGAGCTTTGTTTCAAATGCCTTTTTGCTGTGGGATTGATGCTGTGGGTAACCAGGGTGATAGTGCTTGCCTATGTTTTGGTAAGACTGTCCATCACAACAGGGGAAGCTGACTCATCCAAGCTAGTTGGGATTGGTGCTAGAAGTTCAAGATCAAACAGGGGAAGGATTGAACACTGGGGTTCTGCAGCTTTTCCTAATTGTCCCAGTGCTGTCTTTTATAAAACTGAAACCTGACTTTTCATAAAGCCTCTAGAAATAGCAACAGTTAAAAAACCCATACTGTAAATTTTGTTTTGTGTTGCAAATCCAGATTCACATGTCAGTGGGAGTAGGCTTAAGCCTGTTGATGTCTTGAAAATACTAGTTTCATTTTTTAAAGAATGTGAAACAAAGAACTTTGATTAAATAACAGTAAAATGAAGGCAGTGGGCCATATGAAGTGAATGGCCCATATGAGGATCAAACCCACAACCCACAACCTTGGTGTTGTTAGCACCATGTTCTAACCAGCATCTCCCTGCTCTGTCTTGGCCCTCCAAGGGCTGCGGGTGGATCTCTGCTCTGCCCCAACTAGCTTGGATGAGTCAGCGTCCCCTGTTGTGATGGACAGTCCCCTAAAACACAGGCAAGCACTATCACCCTGGTTGCCCACAACATATCCCTTTTGATACTTCAGGAGTTTGGCACCACAGTATTACTAATCTCCAAACAGACAGAAATGCTACAGTAGTAGTAATATAAAAGCAGTCATTCTCTCTCTTTTGTTAGGCTTCTTGTATATTTCATGTAAGAGCAGTGTGCCCATCCCACTAACACTTTTGGTATTGTAGTATATTATTTCAGTTTCTACTGCAAAACTGTCCCTTCAAAACTGTAAAGATTGTTATCCCAAGTCTTTTGTTAGTCTAAATCTCTCTCACTACTGGTGTTTTATCAGATGAACCTGCAAGGTGTATAAAGCAAAGGAAGATTCAAGGGTTACCTTTCTCAGTTTTCTGAGTTCTGGGAAAATGCCTCATTTTGGGGGATATTTTGGGTTTCTTTAGATTTCTCTAATATCCCTTCTGTTGTTTTAGAAGTGTAGGTAGATGAAACTTAGACATGCTAAGACTTTTAACTGATCTTTGGATACTTTTTGGATCTTGGATCTCTTGGTATGCTGTTTGGAATACCATGTCCCTTGTTGCATGTATGCTGCCATTGGTAGTTTTGCAGAGATAGCCTAGGTCTTCTGAGACAGAAATAGACCAAGGCTCAGAAGAAGCAAACAGACCTGGGAGGCACAAGCACTTATGGTTTGGTTGTCTGTTATGTCTTGCTGGTTTCAAAACAAAGCTTCTGGAAGGTGGCAGGACAATACATTATTGAGGAATCTACTTGCTATCATGTAAATAAGCTTGAATTTATTTACTTGAGTGACAACTTCGATTAAACATGAGAAATTGGTTAGAAATTGAGTTAGAATCCCGGGTCCTCCTCCCAAACCTCCATCAGGCTTTGAATTTCTGATGCTTTGTTTCTTATACTTAACACTGTAGCAAAACTTGATTTAACCAGGAAGGGTGGAGAAACCTAGTCTTAATAGTGTTCCGATACAGTCATGAAAGAAGCAGTCTGAAATTCTGATGTTCTTTTCTTCTGCTTTTCAGTTAAAAAAGATGTTCCCCCTTCAGCTGTTACAAGGCCTATATTTGGTATTTTGGGAACAATCCGATTGGTGGCAGGTAAGGAGAACAGAACTGTGCTCTTTAAAAATATGTAGACAAAATAGATTGCTAAAGAAGCTCTAAAGGCAAAAATAGTATCTGCAAGTATCTGAGGTTGCACTTTCATCAGTATGATAGGCTTTCCTTGTGGCTTGTAGAGAATGGAGGCATCCAAATCTACTTTATCATGACTGTTTGTGTAACTCATAAACCAGGAGGTGCTCTAAAGGTAAGGTTAACTGGCAGTTGTGTCAGTTTTAAGGACTGCATTTCAAATGAGTGCAAACAACCTCATCTACTTATTCTTTGTAACCGTTTTAATCTTAGCTACAGGATTTGATGCAACAGTCAAGTGTTGTGTTGTGAAGCTTGACTTTAAATCAATAATCATGGTGCATAAATAGCTGAGAGTGACAGGGTGGTAGACAACTAGATGCAAATGTTCAAGTAATGATTGTGTTGCAACTGCCCTACAAATACGAAGAAAATCCAGCATGAAAAGGAAAAGGGCAGATGGGAACAATTCTAAGTTTAGGGAGTTTTAGGATAATGTAAGAATAAGTTGTCCTGTTTTTCTAAGCGTCTCAGTGGTCAGATCTAAGCAGCCACTGCCATGAATAAACCTGATGCATAAAGTGTAAGCTTCCAGGGAAGTAAGCATTGCTGCTCCAACAGTCCTTTTTGTAGATTTTAGTAGCATTTGAGACTGAAGTAGTTTGAAAAATGATGTAATAAGCAGCATACATACTGAATGCAATCTCCATGTGTAGAAAGGATAAAAGGTCAGTCACTGAAGTATTCCCAACTGAGGCAAAGGGTGAGTGCATTGAATACAGTGACTTCTGACAGGATCTTAAAACTGCTGAATTTTCTATGCCCATATTCTAAAGAATTGTGGATCTTGCAGAGTAAGAGCAATGTAATGGATACATGTGTCCTAGGGACTTGGCAAACACTGACTGTTTTAAAAGTGCTAAGTATTACTAGGCGGTTCACTGCTGTTAACTGTAAAACCAGCCATGTATCTAGAAATGCAGCATCTTTAACAAATATAAATATTCTTTGCCTATTGCAGTATTGAGAGTAAACTTTTTCTTCAAAAACAAGATGGCACTGAAATATGCTATGCTTAGAAATAAGGCTATGTTATGTTCACCAGCAAGCATAAATTAATTGCTCTGAGTGAACTGTCCATGATTATGGGGTGGGTTTTTTGCTTCTTTACTTATGCAACCAGGGAAATAGCAAACTTCCTGTCTTAAATTGCTAAAAGACACCCAAATCTCTTTGTTCTGTTTTGAACCTGTTAGTAGGAATATATTTTCATGATAAGTTGAATAGTCTTTTTGGCTTTTGAAGCATGCTTCCTTTCATGTATTTTGGACCTGCTCCGTGCTTTTCTAACCACATTCAAGAGCATTGGCCTCTTTTTGAGTTAGCAAACCTGAAGACTTTCAGGCTGTCTCTGATCAGAAGTAACAGTAGGTGACACTTTATCTTGTCCACTTTTTTTAAAATTCCTTATACTTAATGAGTAGCTCAAGATCTCTGAGCATGGAGAAGTGGGTGGCTTAGCAAGTACATTTTGCTTTTGCTTCATCCCTGTGTGCTTTTGCTGCACTTAGGAACATAAAGTCCTGTTGGTTTCAGTTTTCTGATATGGTTATAGGCTGCGTTTCTTAATATATGCAGCTCTTTTTTTTTTAAACTTTGTTCTTTCTGATTTACAGGCACATATCTTATTGTAATAACAAAAAAGAAAAAAGTAGGTGAGATTTTCAGTCATGCAATCTGGAAAGCAACAGACTTTGACATCCTCTCCTACAAAAAGACCATGCTGCACTTAACTGATATTCAGGTAGGTACATTGATTAGAGGAGCATGGAGGAATGTTACTGTATGTTAATGTTCATTGCCACAGGACCTAATTTGATGAAGTTATTAATGCAACTTAGAATATCATCTGTTTATGGATGTGCATTTTTGCTTCTCTTAAGATGGTAGACCCTTCCTAATGCTTCTGTTAAGTCTTTCTCACAGGTTTACTCTTCTGACAGCCCCTACAATATGCTCCATTGCTGTCATCTTACCTGTCTTGCTCTCTTTATGGAATTGTTCAATTACATAGTTACCTAGCAGGGAAGAATTGACTTTTGTTTTTTTGAGGGAGGGAAAGGTGGAAGATTTTTTAAAACAGATATGTAGTAGATTGATAAAAAGCAGGTCAGGGTGTCTAACCAATGGAGCTGGAAGGGAATCTGATGGTTTTTCAGGAAAGGAATTAAGTTAATCAGAACTTGAACCAGAATACAGATTATAACTTAGTGTCTAGATAACTATTCTTTTGTCTTGCCATCTTGCCCTTTTTTTTTTTTTTCTTTTTTTCTGAATGGTCTTCAGGGAAACTAACAGCTTCCCTTTTGCTTGTAAGTTGTTAGAACTTGTTTAATATCAGTAGCTATTTACCTCACAGGAATACTATTCTCTGCTCTCCACTGTTGTTGCAGAATTTGGTTGCAGTGTGCTAGCTGCAAGTTATCAGTGAACTGGTATCAGAATTGCACTCTCATGCTTTCCTTCTTGTATGGTAATCTCTGGATGATGTCATGTATTGCTAGAGCACTAGCAAAATTCATCTCATCACTTCAAAAAGTAGAGGTAGCTTACAAGACTGAAATATTTTGATAGTAGTATATGACAGCTCTTCTATTCTTTCCTCATTTCAACAGTTGCAGGACAATAAAGTATTTTTATCAATGCTTAACCATGTCTTGAGCGTGGATGGGTTTTACTTCTCAACAACCTATGACCTAACACATACCCTGCAACGGCTGGCCAACACGAGCCCAGAGTTCCAGGAGATGAGCCTTCTAGAGAGGGTAAGGATTTGAGTTTGCTTAGTGTCTGTGTCTTGGAAATTGTCAGTCCATTTTATGCAGATGATGTTTAAATGATGCCAGTGTTTTATCTAAGCTATTATGGGTTGTGTCTGAACACACTGGTCCACACAAGTCTCATAGTTTGTGAACAGTATGATGTTCTAGGGATCTGTTCTGATGCGATGTCACACTTCCAGATTGGCAGTTGAAAGTACTTTCTACAGTCTACTTTAAATGGATTTTCAAAAATCCAAAATAAATTAAATTTTGGCTCTAATTTAATATTGAACGCTTCGAATTACAATAAGGAGCTAAGCAGAAAAATTGTGAGAAAGCAGTAATTCCTTTGACCTGGAATGGGGGGAGGAATCCAAAGTGCAATAAAATGTACTTGTGTTCATATTCTTTTCCAGGATAACTTGGAATAGAACTGCAGGTTTTATGGCTGTCAGTCTTGGGATGTTGTATTCTGTCTAAAATATTCCAATTCTTTGCATGAAGCATGAATTTAGTATGTTTCTTTTGTCTTAAAGACAACAGCCAAATGCAATTTGAGCTTGAAATTCTCTTGTGTCTATATTGATGGGTTTTTGTTTTGGTTTTTTAATATTGGAAAAAATGTTTACATATGGGGATTGTTTTGCATCATCAAATGCTGCTCAGGCGGTTCTCTTGCCAGGGAGAGCAAGGACACAAAAGGATTGGTTTACCTTAAAATTGTGTCACTCAGAAGGTTGTTTGAAAGACAAAGCACAGTAAAAAGGCCTCGGTTTCAAGTAAATTCAGATCTTGGATGGTTAAGATTATTTCAGTGTAATTTCATATGCCCATGGCTGCAGTATAATGGCTTATCAAAAGGATGGTGGCAATTTTGAACATCTTCAGTTTGCCTCTGCAAGAGAAGTCTGGTCTGTGTTTGTGTGGGTGTTTTTGTTTGATATTTGTGTTTGTTGTTTTTTAACAGTACTAGTAGAAGGAAACAACGCCAATACAGGGCCACCAAAGCATTATGTTCTGCAGCTCAGTTGTTAATGGTTTAGAAGTACCAGGCAACACCCTTAAGAATAGTTAAAAGAACAGTTCTCTCCAATCTTTACTTAGGTTTCTAGTTGAGGATATGAAGGCTACTGCTGAAAGAAGGGAACTTCACCTCCATTTGTACCTGTTCACCTAAACTTGCGTGACACATGGATACTATGATATTGCCTTTATGTTGAATTAACAGAACTGACAGTCTCTAAAAGCATGTTGGCTTTTTACTTGCTGCAGGCAGACCCACGGTTTGTATGGAATGGACACCTTCTGAGAGAATTTATTGCTCAACCAGAGGTAAACACTTCATAATGATTAGGTTAATAGAGAACAAATATACTTTTACTATAAGTATGCAACAGTTTTTTGTAATTCTGTCTCTTTCAGACAGCCAGAGTCTAGTATAACGTGGCTATTCATCATCTAGTTTAGCACAGTGAGTCTTCTGCTTTCAAACTTCCAACTTTGTCAATGTCCTCAGTAGTACTTCTAGAAAACTGATTTTTTTGGAAGTGTCTGTATTTGAAGATACTGTGCTATGAAGACATGTGCTCATATAAACCAAAGGGGAAGTAACACTGCACAGCATATGCTTCTCAAGTATTTTGAAGTTTAGCTACTTATTTATTATTGGCTATAGGCAAGGTCCAGTTCATCACTTTTTTCCTAAGACTGTCTCACATCATTCTCCATGAGTGCAGTTTGAATTCAGTTCTCCTAGTGAATAGATCATAAAGGTGGTAATTAAGAGTAAGACTGACTAGATTCTTTCAGTTTATTTCAAATTAAGATTAGCACAATGTGATCTTTGAATTCATTTAGTCCAGCAAATACAAGTGCATGACCATGAGCCACAACTGTGGCACCTTAATGGCCAGACTGTCTAAGCTCCTTCCTACTGGAGACATCCTCTGTCTGTTAAACTTCTTGAATTGCCTGCACTACAGCAGCCTCCTCTCCCTATCAGTACTTTGCATTTATCAAAGCAAATGACGCATGGCTTCTATTTCTGCCTCAGTAACCTGTGGAGATGTGCTGTTACTTTAGACAGCACTGTTCCAAAAGGCTGGATTGTGCAGTGCTTCTGGAATGTGAAGATATGAATTAGAGAAGGGCTGTTGTGCATATTCCAGGGGCATATGACTGGGTGCAAAGTTTGCATAGTGCTATGCAAATAAAGCTTGGGAAATGAGAGAGAAGCTGTGGTGGGAACAGCAAAGGAAAGCCAAGTGTGGCTGGTTTTAGTGAAAACAGACGTAGGGGACAAAACACAGAAGCTGAAAAGGGAGAGAACTGTTATTTTAGGCTACACTTCCCCTCACACTGATTACAGGTGGCTTGATGCAGGAACAGTTTCAGGGAATGAAGTGCGGGATTTCTGACTTCTAGTATGGGAGAACTTTAACGTTTTCTTGAAAGATTAAGTTATTCAGGAATGGCAGGATGGGAAAAAACCTGGAAAAAGCATTTTGAGTATTAATCACATAAAAATATATCTTACTGAAGGCTTCTGTAACTACTATCTCTGCATATGTCCTACTGTGAAGGTAAAGTAAACACACCATGTCAGAAGATTTTCAGCAAGTATTGCTTTATATCTGGCATGTTTGTAGGAGAGTAAGTGCTATGTATAGGGAGGACAAAGCAGCTTGCTTTTTGTCCAGGCTGCTTAATTAGGATTAGACTTTCACCTTTTTCATCCTGCTAATAAGGATTACATATGTTGCTGTTTTCCCTGAACTTCTTTTCTCGAAAAGGAATGTTTCACCCTAAACAAAAAGTGAACTATATAAAGTATATAAAACTATCACAAAACCCTTAGGCAAAGCATAGTCACTCACTTATCTTTTCTGGTTACTAGTGTTTAATATTTTTAACATCTATTTGTGTGTTTCAGATCCATAGGTTTGCTACGCCAGTGATGCATGGATGTATCCTTTTATGTTGTAAAACTGAGTGCTGGATGTGGGTAGTCCAGTAGCAAAATGGCTGCTGATGAGGCTGCTCTGTTGTTACTTTGGCAATTAGAACATAGAGCACAATGTCAGAAATAAGTTACAGTTTGCTCATATATGGGTGTTACATATTGTTTCATAGCCCACTCATGTTAACGCCCTTGAATATTGTGCTTTGAAGGCTTAATGTATTTAATTTTACAGGCATGGTTTGCATAACTGTCTTTCATTGGGAAGGTTAAGATTAATATGGCAAATGCTGTTACATCAGCTTTAGTACCTTTTTATCTTGCTATAAGGATGTGTTTACTTTAGATACAAAATAAGGGAGAGCAGTTTTGACTTGAAGGAGTGCTTATGGATGTTCCTGTTGATGAACAAAAGGATAAGATGTTCTTCTGAAGGCTCATGGGATGCTTCTCCTAGGCAGCTGCTTTTCCTGCACCAACACTTTGGGTAACAGCCTTTTTAGCAAAGCAGTCATGAGTTTATTTTTGAGAAGGGATGATGCTGCAAGTAAGCTGAACGCTTTCTGGAGGCAGTGTGTGATCAACAAGTCCCAGGTAGTTGCTCCTGGACAGACAGCGTGAAAAGGACTGGCAAGACTGGACAGAGCAACTCGTGCCATGTTCTGCTTTGTTCCTCTGTTGCAAAAGCCTCTCAGGTGTGTGCAGGGAATGGCTTTCAGATGGAATCTGTTGATCTGGTAGGACTGTCAGCAGCTGGCAGATCTCCAGTCTTTCTTTCCTGTGGCTTCATTTAATGGAAAATGTTGTGGGAGTAAGCAGAGAGACAAAGGGAAGATAGCAAAAGGGAACTGTCAGAACACCCTAATCCTTATCCTGTAGTTCTGGGTAAATTGCAATTGACAACTGACAGACTGCAATTAACACCTTCCTTGATCCTGTTTTTTCACTATATAAATAATTAGCATAAGTAATGTTTGGCTAAATTAGAATTGCAGCAAAACGGTAGAGAACTCAGGAATTTGAAGAAACTGGATTTCTAGCAGTAAAAATGCTAGGAAGAGCCCTAAGCAGAACTGTTACAGTGCCACTAGTAGATATTTCAATAATATCAAAGGTTCCTTTCCCTCCCCCCGCTTCCCCCCCATATAATCCCAAATGCATTTTTTTTCAGCTGTGTGTACTGGGCTTCTAGTCTTTCAGTGATGAGAAATAATGGACTTGGATAGTTGAGATTTTGATCACCTAAAGCCCTAAACTATGTTTCCTATTTCCCTTGCTGCTCCAAAGCAAAAGCCCTTCTAAAGAACAGTAAATTCTGTCTTGTCCTTTTCTGTGTATGTGGAAGTTGCTAATAGCAAGTTGTCATTTTAAGTGAGGACAGATTGCCAACAGAAAATAGGCTGACAATTGCTAAGTAGCTAAGGTTAGAGGTAACCTTTCTTGCAGAATACTGTTGGCTGTACAAATGTTGAATTAAAGGGTGGAGGATGTGGCAGTAATTTTCCAGGAAAACAGAGGAATGGGTATTTGTCAGCCTTAATTTATGAATTGTGAGAACATTCTGGATGGGTTCAATTCATATTATATTTTTGGGGGTTTTTTACAAACAGTATTGGCATAAATACAAACAGAAGTCAAGATGACTCATGTGAAATCAGTGTGTTCTTTAACATAGCTGAGGTGCTTGTGTGACACAGCTGCTTTATGTCCCGTTTGAATCATAGATGCAGAACCTAAATTTTACTTGAAACAAAGTATGTAGGTTCCTTAAAGAGAAGACTGCAGTACACTAATTAAAAAATTGACCATTTTGATCTTTTGCTTGCTCTAAAGTGGTCGGTTTCAGTTTCTAGGGGCAAAACATGAAAGCTGGTGAATGTACCTTGAGAAATTTTTCGTGAGTGCTGGTCTCCATTAGACCTGATAGCTTACTGCAGTCCAAATAAGTGCTGTTATAAGCAGCACAAAACAAAACTAAAACTGAAGCTAGTTGTCATTTCCCCTGTTTGTTGGTTACTCCCGGGTGCATTTGGCACTTTGGGTCTGCAGCCTGGGCAGGGAACCATTCTTGTGTAAGAAGCTCACACTGGAGTCTTGGTGTGTGTTCATTCTCTTCTTCTTCACACGGATTTGAAAGCCAATCGATTTTACTGCTATTATAGTATTTGTAGATGTGATGTATGTAGCACTTAAGGGTGCAAAGTATATACCCCAAGATATTTACTCTTCTAAAACCTTCAAAATTTTTTCTAAGCTATTTTTGAAGTAGTTGTTAATTTTTAAAAGGAATAAAAGCAATAGGGGCAATAAACTGTTAAGGTAGTTTAATAAAATTATGGATGAGATGGATTCTTAATTTTTAATTAGTACCATAAAACCCAGAATAATCTTCTTCAGACTCACATTTTCTGAAATTACAGCAGTTTTAATGTCTGTTCATCAGTGACATCACCATAGTGTTCTATTGTGATGTGCATATTGATCCTAATATTGTTACCATCCCTCAAGTTTAGTGTTCAGCTGTTGTTGGGGTGAGAATGTTTACAGATTTATTTGAATGTAGTCTCTTGGTTCCTTGATGTATCCTACCTGTTCATGTATAAAAATACCCTAATGAAATGCTGGGGTTTTTCCTTAGTGTTGTTCATCAGTTATCACCATGCACTCTTGTTCTATTAATGGCAAGTGTTTTGACTGGCTGCTTGTTTCCAGAAGAAGCTGTTTCAGGGCTGGCGTACGCTACTATGTAAGAGGTAAAAGACAAAATTGATTTATTTCAAAAGTAATATGTGTTCCATCTGCACATGTGAGTTACCTTTGAGTAATTGCTGTATAATGGCTCGCAAAAAAAAATTGCTTAGTTTGTCTTGAGGTTCTTCCTCTAAAAAAAATATTAGGAACGGAAACATTTTTGGGTATTTATTAAAAGTGACTCTTCTTTATGTCTCTAAGACATAACTGCAAAAGTTTTGTAGTGATTTTCAACACCTGAGTGTTTTCATTGCTCTAGCAGTAAATCCAGCTAAGAGCATCATTGGTGCTGCAGGGGAGCCGTGAGCGGTGTTCTCTAATCGTTTCCAGTTTAAAAGCAAACCTGGGAAATGAATTTAAATTACTTTCTCTGTTCTTAGTCCCAACATACATGCTTTTAAAGAAATTACTGTTTCTGCAGTACCATTGTTACAGAATTGTGAATATTTTGGTGTCAGAGCACTGGTATTTTATTTCATATTAAATGATTTCTAGTGCTAGAAATACTAAAATGTGTTAACTTGAAGAAGCACAGTTCTGTTTAAGTTTGGTGCAGATCATGTTAAACTTTTTCCAAGGGTGTGTTTAATTTTACATTGTCAGGCAGCTCTGTGCTTCCTGTGAGGACAGGAAGCCTTTTGCTGATGTACTGTCACTGCTCTGAAGGCAGGCTGAGCTGGCTAACAAGGTTTTTTTCCTAAACAGGTATTGATTCAGAAGGGCATGCTGCTAACTTTGTTGAGACAGAACAAATTGTGCATTACAAGGGGAGCAAAGCATCGTTTGTTCAGGTAAAGTCACTGTAAGGAACACAAATACATAGATAGCTCTGTCTGTGTTCTTAAATACAGATTGTATATAAGATATGCAAATAAAACTAAACAGACTGAATTAGTTTAACAAAATAAGCCAGTCTGCTTTATTTTTAAATGTCAAGTGAGTTTTGTAAATTCTGCTGTTTAAAACCATTTCCATTCTTTTGCAGACCCGTGGATCTATTCCTTTTTTCTGGTCTCAAAGGCCAAACCTCAAGTATAAACCAAAGCCACAGATCAGCAAGTCAGTAAATCATGTATGTGAGTGTTTGTGTCCTGGGTTTTTAACATGTTACTGGGCTCATGTGTGTGTGATAGGGTAGCAAACTGTAATCAGAAGAATAAAAATCAGCAATACTGGATTGAGCTTTATTTTTTAAAATAGCAAGGAGCCTTGTACTTCTTACCATGAATTCAAAGGCTGAAAAAAAATGCAGACATTAATGGGGGGTAGTTTCTCTTTGGATCCAGTTCACAGCAGTTGTAGTAGCTGTACAATACTCCTTATCTGCAGCATGTTTAATGAGGAGAACTGAATGCACTGGGAGGAGGAAAGTGGAAATATATTGGCACAACAGAGAACATCAAACACTTACTTAGAAGAATCATCAAAAAGATTATAGTGGAGATTTCTTGTAAAGCGCAGATCTTAATAGTAGTGTACATCTGTCAACACATTTCCTTTCTCTTCTAGATGGATGGCTTCCAAAGACATTTTGACTCACAAATAATTAGCTATGGAAAGCAAATGATTGTCAACTTGGTATGCTTTCACTTGTTCTTCCTGAAAAAGCTGTTGTTCTTTTAAGCAGGCTTTTGAGTAATTCTGTCTTTCTGTTTTCCCGTTTCCCAGGTTAACCAAAAAGGCTCAGAGAAGCCTCTTGAGCAAACCTTTTCAAAAATGGTGAACAGCATGGCAAATGGAATGGTCAGGTACATGTGACATAAAGTGATACACTCTGTGTTACAGGTTAAGCATTACCTGTGAGACCCACAGAGTGGTCAGTTCTTCGAGAGCCTTTACCAACCCTCTGATTTGTTTGCATTTTATGTTTATGAAGTAACTTGCTAAGAGAGGAGACAGGCAGAATACAGAAGGAAATTCAGAGGCAATGGTAATGCCAATATTGGAGTCTTAGTATGCGATGGAGGTCTTCTGCATTTTAGGAAAAAAAAAATGATGCCCCGTAGAACTAGCTTCTGGCAAAAGGGCTTGGTTACATTGCTAACGTAGTGAGGGAGTGCTGAGTGTGAGCAAAACAGGATGGAACAGTAAGGGAAACAAGTAATTTAAATGCCTGGAGCTCAGCGTAACAAAGGGCCAAGAGTGGAGAATGCACTTGGATTATGAGAAATTCCATCTCTTTGTGGCAATATGGAGTGCAGTACACAATTTTACAACCTGTCTGTGCTTGCTTTCATTAACTTCTGGAGGGAGGGTTCGCATCTAACTCGCACAGATACTTGCCCCTCTACCTTATCCTTGAAATTACTGTGCTGTGTTTTTTTATTCTGTGCATATTTGCTATAAAGTCATCTGGTGGAAACAAAGATGTGAAATTATGTGAGGGTGCATTTTGGTGATGTTCTGTATATGTTCAAAAGTGGCGTTTGGCAGCCCCATTTTACTATTGCTACCGAAATCCACTTTCTTTGTTAATTGTTTTTGATGGTGTTTACCTGCCAGAGTCAAACTTGAGTCTTCAGTTACTTGTATAGACCATCTTTCTTCATGCATAGTCCTGAAATCTTGTCAAATAACTTTGGGGTTATGAATGCTTGAGGGGAGGAATGTAATGCCCTGTAATTCACAGCAAACATATACATACAAATATTTAATTAAAGCACCACTCATTTAGAGCACTTCTTGCCAGAAATTGGCTGTTAAAATTTTGTTCCAAGTCAGTAGCTGCTTAATTTTCTTATGACATGTTAGCTGCTTAAGCAGAACCTGTCTCAGGTTTCGAGAGAGTTATCGAGGGAATTACGCCAGCAAAGAATGTTGGATTTCAACACCTGTGTCTAGTTCAAAGTGAACCGAGAGCAAAAGAATCCCAGTGGGGGAAAAGAAAAGACATTAAATAAGATTCATATCCCTTCTGTACTTTCTGGAGGAAAAATATTAGCCAGAACACAGAATGGAGCATAGAACTTGGAACTGAATTGTGAGCTTCCCCAGACTAGTGGTATTTTGTAAAGAATTTTAAATGGTGTCACCATTCACACTAAGGGTGCAGCATCCTGAAGATTACAGTGCACTGACAAAATCTACAGATGTGCTGAAAGTCATCTCTAAAGAAAAACAAATCCTCTGTCACTATCTGTTTTATAGATCAGCCTTTTGCTGTAGGGTTTTCTGTAACCGTCACTGCAGTACATATGTAATCTGAAAAGATGCTTCTTTCTCTGAACAGATACGTGGCGTTTGACTTCCATAAAGAGTGCAGTCGGATGAGGTGGGATCGGCTTCAGATTTTGATGGATCAACTAGCAGAACAGCAAGATGAGTTCAGGTAAGGCTCTGCAGTTCTTTCACTTCTGTGCTGTTAAAATGAGAGTACTTCCTCGTGGTTTCTGTTGTCTTGCATTAAGGCACAGTAATACAGACCTGTAATCTTCTATGGAGAAGATGTATTTGTGTGCATTAGGGCGTCCATATCTCTGGTGTCTTGCTGATACCATGTGCAAGGTTAGAGACCTGGTGGGAGGTAAGATGTAGAGCCCCTGTTACCTCTCAATAAAGTGGGTCTGAGAATTGCAGCAACCCTGAGTTGTGACAAGAGCTGCCCTTGTAAGGTTGCGTAAAAGGTTGGACAAAGAAATGAGCGTGCATACAACTGGAGCTATTTAAAATAAAGTCTCCTTAGATGTTATTTTTCTTTCATCCAGTAGTAATTCCAGGTGGTGTTGACAGCAAACTGTTTTGCCACGTAGTGTAAAACACTGGGTGTTCCTTCCACAGGCATTTGTAAAAATGCTTTCTCTAACACACACATTGTTGTGGCTCCAAACCTTGCACTGGCATTGATTGTTAGCCCTTGCTAACAAAGGTAACCCACATGGAAACAAATTCTCATTTTCTTCAGTCATATAAAAATACACAAAATGTCCAAATCAATTTAAATCTTTAGTCCCACAAGTGTGTTTTTGCTCTTAGCTACTTGTAGACACGTGGATTGCTAGGGAAATAGTTCACTTTGTTCTGCTTTTCTGATTGCTTCCTTCCTGTTCCTGAAGTCTTGTGCCTGAAGCACAAAGCAGATCAGCTAAAACATTACAAAACTAGCAGTGCTATAGTCTATCCTAATGAAATAAAATGAGGTAAGGTGTGGACTAGAGCAGGAGTCTTCTTATTAAAGTCTCTTACCTGGAGTGATGGCTATGGGAATGATATAAATTAATCAGATTATAGTTAACGTTCTGTCCACCACAAAAAAAGGCCTTAAAAACTCATAAAGACCTAATGAATAAATTGACTTTGAGCACCTCAAGTAAGGAGAAATAAGATTGTAGGTTTTTCCTATACAGCAAGGATCCTTTATTCTCAGAATTAATACTGAATCCCAAAACTTGTTTACTGTCAGCCGCCATTGGAGGCGTAGAAAATAACCAGGTTTCCTTGAAATGAAAAAAGAAAAAAAGCAATTCATCTCTAAAACAAGATACAAAATTGAAGACTGTTTCTCAAGATTAGGCTGGCTGTAACTTAACTTGTTTTATTTCATCTGTAATGACTACTGCTTAAATAGGAACAGAAAAGTCTGAGTTCTGATCTTCATAGAAAATGGTTTTGCAACCCCTAGGGAGGTAAACAACTCTTACTTTCTTCAGGCTAAATCCAGTAGTGGAAGATCTGTCAAAAAGGAGAGCTGGGTTTGCGGAGGTGTTTTTTGTTAGTTTTTAAATTTTTTAGAGCAGCTATAGGAGATGCAGCATTTAAGAATAGACATTTCTAGTTAATTAGGATAATAACAAACTACCTTATTCTAATATCAGTTGTAGGCAAAACTCGGGGGGAAAAGGAAGATTTCACAAGTATTATTGTCTCCTTTAGTCTGCAACAGTGTACAACATGGTTTAACAAAACTAGTTCAAGAATGATGAAAATGGCTCTTAAAAAGACAACACAAGGTTAATTGAAGTAAATTCATGTGCTTCTGGATCATATGCTAGTCCACATTCGGAGTTCATAATTACATATTTGAGTAACTTAATCTATAGATAATGATCTGTGAATCTGTAGACAACTGAAGTTTTGTGCTGTGGCAGGACAGGCATAGTTGTGTCCCATTCACACATCCAGCTGATAAGTAGATTGGAATATTTGCTCTACCAGCTCAGTACTGGAATGCATGTGTGCAATTCAGTATTTAAAATTAGCTGCTTGTTATCAACTACTGGAAACACCTGGTTTAGTGGATTAAAAAGATTGAGGTAACAATTAGCACATGCAAGAGGGAATATCTGGTTCCCCCACATGTTCACATAATGGAGAGAATGGCATGTGACAGTAGCAGATTTTCCCATATTTTCCAAGCGGCCTTAAAAAATCTGAGTACCTTCCTGGAAGAATTGTGCCTGACAACACAGGTGACTTTTTATGCATTGCTGACTGGATTGAACTGGGTGACCAGTTAAAAACAAATCTGGTTACTTTTGCTGTTAGGCTCTGCTGATGATCTTCATATCTGTGGAGCTGGGACACTAAAATAACTGGGAAAAAAAATACAAGTTCCTGATTTTGCACCAGAAGCTGCTCTTCCCAGTGGCATATAACTCAATGTTGCTGGTTGGCTTTCTGAATTTAAGAGTGAATACTGCCCTGAGACTGTTCAGTGTTCATCCACTGATGCTGTTTTCCAGCATGGGAAGAATTCAGGGAGGCATCAAAATTCGAAGACATGGCTGAGAACTCATCAAATGCTCAGGACAATTGTGTTTTGGTTGCTAGGATATTTACTTGTGAAAACACATGGTTCATATGGACTGTTATCTCTAAATACATGTGTTGTATGTGTTAGTTACTTTCTAGTTGACTCGGAGGGTAAAATTGTGACTCAGCAGGAAGGAACGTTCCGCAGTAACTGCATGGACTGCCTGGATCGGACTAACGTGATCCAGAGCTTGTTAGCACGCAGGTCTCTCCAGGCCCAGCTTCAGGTAAATGTTTTACTCTTCTTTACAAGCTGGAAGAGGAGAGAGGCTTTCCATTTGGAATGGAAATGTAATTTGAACAGTCAGTAAGAGCTTGCATAGTGGAGTTACTGTACTACTTACTTGAGCTGCACTGACTAGACTCAAGTTTGATAAATACAGCTTTTTCTGAAAGCAAATCCTAATTTTTCTATCAAACTCCTAGTGAACCTCAATGTGCTTTTTGTTTCAGAGACTAGGTGTTCTGCATGTGGGACAGAGAATTGAAGAGCAAGCAGACTTTGAGAAAATCTACAAAAATGGTAGGGTGTTTATAGCGTTCAAACAATGACTTTTTCTCTGAAGAGAGTGTATAACTTCCTTAATATTTCTTATTGTTTTCCTATTCACAGCATGGGCTGATAACGCTAATGCTTGTGCCAAACAGTATGCTGGAACTGGTGCCTTAAAGACTGATTACACAAGGCAAGTCAGCCTTTCTTGTGAGGGCCTTCTGGGTTTTTGAGCATGTTTGGGATTTTCTTCAAGTCCTCCCATCTGATAAGGTTATTAATCTGGGGCTTAAGCTATAAATGAGTTTTTTGGAATGGTTCAGTTGGTAAAAAGTCAGACTAAAATCTCCAGAACACAATTCTTTGCTGTGTTTATATGAAAGTAAAGGCTATCTGGAAATGAAAACCAAGGCAATGTGCCATGAAGATGCACATTTATGTTGTGTTATGGAAAGAAGTGTCATTTTCATTTCCAATTTTGTTACAAGGATGTGTGGTAATGCAGAGGCAGCACTAGATAAATGTATTCCTGTGCAGGTGTTCATTTAATGTGGTACACATGTGGATAATGACAGAATGTAAATCTGAAATTATAGTCCTGAATTTATACATCTATTTTAAATATTTTTTCATGACTTCTTTTTGCAGAACCGGGAAGAGAACTCAGTGGGGCTTAATAATGGATGGCTGGAACTCCTTAATACGTTACTATAAAAACAACTTTTCTGATGGATTTAGACAAGTAAGTGAAGCTTTTAACCATGGGGAAGTGTATTTGATAAACATTGCTGTGCATTCTAACTCTTGCCCTCCCTTTCTCTTCCAGGATGCAATTGATCTTTTTCTTGGAAATTATTCAGTGGATGAAGTAGAACCTGCTAGTCCTTTACACGTCAAGAAAGATTGGAAGTTCTTAGCTGTGAGTATGGAAACTTTATTTGTGATAAGAGCCGTTCAGTCACTGGCTTCATTATGCCTAAGTGGGACTGGTCTGTTAGTCATGAAGCATCCCTGTAATCTGGTAATGTCTCTGTGAAACCTGCTTATAGGATTAAACCCAGACCATTCCCTTGCCAGAAAATGGAGTGCTCTTGAGGTATTGGAAAAACTGCTGCTTGCTTTTTTTTAAATATACTTCACCACGTGGAAAGAGGGAAATTCTACTACTCACTATCAATGAGTGTTTCCTTCTGCACAAGAATCTTGTGGAGTTCTTTTCTCACACTTCATGCAGAAGCATAGACTGTAACACAAAAACCCCACTTTTTTTCTTTTTTTTCACCCTTCCCTTTCTATTTTGAAATGGGATTTGGGAACATAATGGGTTTAACTGGTGTATTTTTTTTTCTAAACAAAGCATAAACCTCAACCTCTCTTTTAACGCACAGGAGGTGTATTTTAATTCTCAGCATAGTTACTGGACACGCTCTTCCAAATTTTGGAACTGTCCAAACTTTTATTTGTACCTGAATGCAGGTGAATTGAGTATTAAAGCAAGTTCATTGCAAAGCAAGTAAATAGCTTTACAGTACAACCCATCTTAAAGGAAATTAAGGAACATATGTACTGCTGTATCAAGTGATTAATCTTTTTCTCTTTCCTCAGTTGCCTATCATTATGGTGGTTGCTTTCTCCATGTGCATTATTTGTTTGCTAATGGCTGGTAAGTCACTACTGAGTTTAATTTTATAAAACTGACTTGTTTCTCTGTGAACTTTGTGTAAATGGTTACCAGTAAGTTCAGTATAGAATTGCTTCTCAGTCATTCTAAAAGGTGCTTGAGCGTGGCTCTGGAGATTGAGGTTTAGCACTGTATCATTAATGTGGAAAAAACTGAGGTGCTATAGAAAACAATGCTAAAACTCATGTAGAAGTCAATTAAGGGAGAGTTAATTGTCCCCAAATTTAGATGCACTTTAGTAGACCTGTAGCTTTATTGTAGGCTGGATGAAGCCCCAGAGGAACACCTGTCTAATTTTGGGCAGAAAGACTGTTCAGAACTGTCAGATACAGGCATAAGCCTGGTTCTGATGGATGTCCCTTTAATCTCAGTCTGTTGGGAGTGGTGAAGGTTTTTGCCTTCTGCTTTTGCCTTGAATTTTTATTAGTGCCAGTAGAGTTCTTGACTGACTTCTGTAGATCTCTGTTCAATGTGTTCCAAGAACTGTGTGGCAAATACGAGTTTTCCAAGGTAAGGAAACAGAAGAGGATCTGTGAAAGACTTCTCATTTCATTTGACAACAGATATCTCAGGGAGAGCTTGAAATACTTGCATTTGTACTAAAGTAAAACTCTCTGGTAGTTGGAGATAATGAGCTAAAAGGTTTATCTGACTCTTCTTCACAGGTGATACGTGGACTGAGACACTGGCCTATGTACTTTTCTGGGGAAGTGCCAGCTTTGGAACTTTTGCTATCATCCTTTACAATGGCAAGGATTTTGTAGATGCACCCAAGCTGGTCCAGAAGGAGAAGATGGACTGAATTTGTGTGTGTGGAAAGCGGCTTGGTACTGAGGATTCTTCAAGCCACACTTGGAGTCTCTACTGACCTGCTTTCCACACCAAATAATGCCCTTATGAACATTCTTCCTTGGCAATGGGGGGGTCGGGGTAAGGAAGCCGTGTCCTATGGTGGTGGTAGCTTTCAGCTGAGACCTGACTCGACAGTCTTAGTTGCAATGGTCTTTGGAATATTGCATTAGTGGACAGGGCTCCACTCTTACTGGGGTAATGCAAAGACAAAAGCCAGCTTTTTGGTGTCTGGAATGTTTTGGAGCTTAAGTGGTCTGCTTAAGCTCATGCTCCACCTGGGCTGCTTCAGCTGGTTTTTTGGTCTTGACAGGAGAGAGCTTTGATGCTGTTCATGTCTCAAAATACCCAAATGTTGAAGCATTTATACTGGAACATCTGATAGTGGTCTCCGAACAAATATGGTTTCACACCAATAAAAAGTCTAGGTCCAGACTTACAGCTGGATTACATTTGTTGTGATAAAGTCTGTGTTAAGGAGTCCTTCGTGCATATTTGTGTGTGGATTCTTTTCACTAAATATGAAAGATTTTTGAATTCAAATGCTATTCTAAAATGAGGTTTTTGTCCTGTCTTGTTAATCTAGAACTGATGCAATATTCTGCTAATCATTGTTTGGGTGAAAGGGCAGTGTAATTGGATGTTCCTGAAGTTGCAAATGTCTTGCACTGTTTCAATACCACAGTCTCCATATGAAAATCCAGTAGTTAGCGAGTTAAAATGTAGAATTTTCTTTCTAAAGATGTAAGCGAAATCAAAGAATGTAAAAGTCCTTTGCAGTGTTTATTCAACCTTCCTTACGCTAAAGTTCCAAAGTACTGCATTACTTTAAGAATGGGTCACAACATAAAAGGTGAACTTCATATTGTTTTGCTAGTCAGCTGCTTCTGTCCTTGGTTATGTTGAAATAATTTATGAAAGAAGGAATAACAGCCTGAGGAGAAAGCATTAAGTCTAAACTCCGTATTTGTACTTGGAAGCAGCAGCTTGCTTTTCATGCATGATACTGTAACACACTCTTTTAAGAAAAAAAAGGAGAAAAAAAAAAAGCTGCAGACTAATTTGTGCTGGTTAATGTGTGTCTTTAAATTTAGTGCTTCCAAGCTGTATAAAAATAAGGACCAATTTTAAACTATTTTGTCACTTATTTTATATGGTTTGTTTAAAACCAGACATGGAACTTGCTTAAGGCGCTGTGCATTGTTTAATATTTCCTGTAAGTACAGCTGTATATTCAGATTGCGAGTATAAAATTTAAAGGGGGGAAGGGACAAACATGTAGAATACTACTAGGACTAGCACAGGTGTCACTATTGAAGCTAGAACACAAAACACTGATACTCCAGTGTTCCCTTGTGTTATGACTGAAAATATGTACAGATTCTTTTTTTTCTTTTGCAACTGTTCATTTTAACCTTGAATGTTTCTGGAGGCCTCTCTGGGTTTTGTGTAAACATAACCTGTTCATGAGCACTAGTACTTGCAAAGTATCTGTTTGCTTCTAGATGCTGTAATGGAAAAATACCGGTTGGTGGTTAACTGGAAAATCCTCCTAACTTAAAATTTTCAAAGGTGAACTCCCTCACGGGCACAAAGTACAAGAACATCATAGACTCAATATTTGAAAGCAGTCGTTCTGGTGGCTCACTGGCAGGTGGAGTTTGAAACTTGGCTCAGTTGTCTTGCAGTCTAGAACTAAGGTGTTGCATCTTTGGTGAAGAACTTGTTGGAGCAAAGACCAAACTTGAATTGCTAACATAAAAGGTTTGTAAGACATAGAATAATGTAGGTTTTAGAAGTTGGAAGGCACCTGTATTTCAGTGCTTTGCAAAGAGTCTGTATTTCTAAAATCACAAACGGTGTAATACTCCTAAATGACAATAAAATGTTCAACTTTTCTAGATGTACTGTCTGTGGTGCGTTTTGTGCTTTGGAGCAGACTGTTGCCAAATTGTTACTTAGGAGCTGTTTGACACCTGATGGATGCTTCAGTTTTGTGTCTGCTCATTGCAGGTGGGGATCTTCCTGTGCTGTGCTCAAGCAGCGATGATCTCACGCAGTGCCTGATGTCAGCCTGCACTGTGTGATGTTCCACTCTTCGCTGCCCTGGCTGGATCTCAGCTGGAGAGCTACTGTGGCTGGAGTGCTCCAGTACTGCATCCCAGGTGTCACCTCTGCTCAGGGCCGATGGCTCTTTGCCTCTTTCCTTACAAGGGCACTTCAGAGTCCTACTGACATACCAAGAGGTGGAAATTCAAGCTGTCTTTTCCTTTTCCCTCTTGCCTTCACTAGGTGAACAGACTGACATACACAGAAAACTGTTACTATTACAGTTCTGGATGCTGAAGCTGTAACTTTTTTCACAATAAATTAGTGCTTTACAGGTTCTAGGTCTTGGACTTTTCTTTTTGTAAAGCTCAAAGCAGGTTTAAAATGTAGTCTATTTTTTTTTATTTTCTAAAATGTATTTTTAATTAAGGAAGGCAAGCTGGTAGTTGTAAAACCGTACAAAAAGCCAGGCTTTCATAGACCTCTCCTCCGCCCTCCCTTCTATCTCTCCTCTGTCACCATCCACATCTCCTTCTCCCTCATCCTCATCTCTTCCTCTCTCGTCCCCGATCCCGTTTTCCCCGCCCTCTCCCTCCGCTGCCCGGCTCTGGTGGTGGTCCGCCGTGCCGCTAGGGGGCGCTGTCACGGCCGCTCCCGCCCGTCGATCGCCGCGGAGCGTGGGCGCTTCCTCGCGCGCGCGGCCCGGAGCGGCCTGACCGAGAGGCGCGTCCGCCCCGCCGCCCTCGGGGCTCCGCTCGCCCGGGCCTCCCCGCCC